>CM053742.1:22099339-22116834 GCA_028658305.1 Pachyuromys duprasi | reverse complement strand
CAATGGAGGAGGGTTCCTCTTTCTCCACAGACTCTCCAACATGCGTTGTCACTAGAGTTTTTGATCTTAGCTATTCTGGAGGGTGTAAGGTGAAATCTCAGAGTTGTTTTGATTTGCATCTCTCTGATGGCTAAGGACGTTTATAATTATTATTTTTTATATTAATCACAGGTTATTTACTTTGTATCCCAGCTATAGCCTCCTCCCACATTCCCTCCCAATCCCACCTTCCCTCCCTCATCTGCTCCCTGCCCCTTTCCAAGTCCACTGATATGGGAGGACCTCCTCCCCTTCCATCTGCTATTTCTGACATGAACTCAATGACTGGCTCTTCGACACCCCCACTCCCATGGGAAGAGCAGCCCTGAAACATTTTTGAACACTTGACAATATATCATTGAATGCTTTTCCATATCTATCTATCTATCTATCTATCTATCTATCTATCTATCTATCTATCTATCTATCTATCTATCTATGTATCTATAGAGAGAGGAAGAGAAAGAGAGAGAGAGAAAGATCCACCTCTTTGAGTTTAAATGTTGACTTTGTCTAGAAGCATAAGCAAATATAGCTGGTTAAGATTCTCAGGTTTCCAGAACTGACATTTTGTTTCTTGCCATTTATACTCAAAAGGCTATCACTTTGACATTGATGTTAATGTATTTTAAAAAGGAATATAAGCCCTAGCAGATTCTTGTGAAATAAAATCAATGTCAGGATTTAGAAAGGTTCTCATACCGAAGCTAGAAAGGTTCTCATACCGAAGCTTCTCACTGCCCGCTCTGACCCTTTATCTCAGGTGCATAGGTAGTCAGGCTACTTCATTTCACCCTCAAAAGTGACATAGAGAGCTTTATTTTAAAGTAAGATGGTTTCATCTAGAGTAGAGAAGGTATACAATTTCAAAACAGGTTTGAAACACTATCTTCCCACTGAAATAGTCAAAGGAACTAAGAGAAAGTATATGATTGGAACTGACTTTACAGTCAAAGTGGGGCAGAACTTAGAGCACATGCACTAGCCAACAACTTTGGTGAATTCAGTCCTGCCATTTTGCTGTTCTGTGATTTAGACTCCTTACCTACAGGGCTAATGTAAAGCCTATCTGAAGCACTCCAAGTTCACTTGGGTAAACACACATGGCTCTAGATATTTTAGGCAGGAAGATATTTAATAAAGAAAACTAGAAATCTACAAATCCTTCAGTGTAGCCCTTTATAAGAGACCATTGCCAGTAACTTCAGACAGTTACAGGAAATCCTAGGAAAGCTTATGGGTATTGGAAATCTGTTGACAATGACACTGCCAGTGCCATGGTTTTAGAAGAATGTTTACCAGTCACTGAGGTCCCTTCTGATAAGGCAGACACACCAAAACAAGTTGCCAGAAAGAGCTTTGGTGCTTCTACTTGTCTTCTGCTTGCCGATTTTGTTGCAAGTATTTCTTATTAATTGAATTAAAACTTGAACATTGGATACTAGAAAGATGGCTCACTGATTAAGAGCAGTAGCTGCTCTTCCAGATGACAGGGTTAAATTTATAGCACCACATGGCACCTCACAATCATGTGTAATGGCAATTCTAGGGTATCTGACACCTTCTTCTGGCTTCTACAGGCACCAAACATGAAGGTAGTGAACTGGCATACACACACACAAAATGTATACACATAAAACAATAAAATAATTATGAAAAATTGAACATCAGTGACAAAAATATTTGGTAAATGCAGTCTCTAATCTTCACACAACCGGTGACAACATGTAGTACAGAGATGGTGTTGAGTTTTACTTCAGATACTTGTTTTGAGAATTGGATGAGTATTAATGATCCTGCTTTGGGTAGAGATATTCCACTTTCTATTATAGAAACATTTAGAATTTAAAAACAGAATCACGTTTTCCCTACTCATATATGGTAGCTTTATTGTCAGATTCTTTATACCTTCTCTGGCTTGTGCAGCTTGCAAAACAGAGTGACATGATAAAGACTGAAAATGAAGGCTGTGGAGTTGATTCAGCCATTAATGAGCTTTCATAATAGAATAATGCCTTCCCTATAGTTAAAGTTCAAAAAATGTTAGCTGATACTACAGTGTCTGGTTGCGTGAGCCAGGAGTTTAACACTTCCTTCCTTCCTAATTGCTGTATCCAAAAGCTGTTCTTTCACTTGAACATTGATGCATTCATACATATACCATCTATTCATTATGTATTTATTAAGTCTACAATGTAGCAAGACCTGTGCTCTTCGCTATGCATTCAGTGGTAAAAGAAGAGTTGTTGCAAAAGTCCAGATCATCCATGTCAAAGGAGGATGAACTCTCATTCTTACCCATTTTAAAAACTTGTCTTTTACACTGTCATCAGAACAAAACGGCAGCCTATAGTCTGGGAAAGGATCTTCACCAAACCTATATCTGACAGAAGGCTGATATCCAGAATATATAAAGAACAAAAAAGTTAAAAAGCAACAAATCAAGTAATCCAATTAAAAAATGGGGTACAATGTTACGCAGAGAATTCTCTGTAGAGGAATATAAAATGACAGAGAAACACTTAAAGAGATGCTCAATGTCCTTAGCCATCAGAGAGATGCAAATCAAAAAGACCCTGAGATTTCACCTTACACTCATCAGGATGGCTATGATCAAAAACTCAAGTGACAACACATGCTGGAGAAATGGAGACCCTCCTCCATTGCTGGTGGGAATGTAAACTGGTACAGCCACCTTGGAAATCAATATGGCACTTTCTCAGACATTTAGGGATAGTGATTCCTCAAGTTCCAGCTATACCAATCCTAGGCATATATTCAAAAGATGCTCAAGTACAGAAAAAAGGTGATTTATTTGCTCAACCATGTTTGTAGGAGCTTTATTCGTAATAGCCTGAAGTTGGAAACAACCCAGATGTCCCTCAAAGAAGGAATGGATAGAGAAATTGTGGTATATGTACACAATGGAATACTACTCAGCAACTAAAAACAAGGAAATCATGAAACTGCAGGCAAATAGTGAGAACTTGAAAAGATTATCCTGAATGAGCTATCCCAGAAGCAATTGTATACTTGCTTTTAAATGGATACTAGATCTATAAGATAGGAGAAGCATACTAAAATCTGTACATCTGAAAAAGCTAAATAAAAAGGAGGTTCTGGGATAAGATGATCAACCCTCACTTAGAAAGGCAAATGGGATGGACATTGGAAGTAGGAGAAAACAATAAACAGGACAGGAACCTATCATAGAGGGCCTCTGAAAGACTCTACCTAGCAGTGTATCAAAGCAGATGCTGAGACTCATAATCAAACCTTGGGTAGAGTGCAGAGAATCATATGAAAGAAGGGGTAGTTAGTAAGACCTGGAGAGGACAAGAGTGCCACAAGGACCAAATATAGATGGGCATAGGGGTCTGTTTTGAGACTGATTCTTCAACCAAGGACCATATCAGGATATAACCTAGAACACCTGCTCAGATGTAGCCCATGGCAGCTTAGCATTTAAGTGGATTACCCTAGTAAGGGGAACAGGGACTATTTCTGACATGAACTCAGTGACAGCCTCTTTGCCCCCCCTCAAGGGAAGAGCAGCCTTGCTAGGTCACAGAGGAGGACATTGCAGCCAGTCCTGATGAGACCTGATAAAGTAGGTTCAGATGGAAGGGGAGGAGGACCTCCCCTATCAGTGGACTTAGGAAGGGGCAGGGAGGAGAAGAAAGAGGGAGGGTAGGATTGGAAGTGAATGAGGAAGGGGGCTACAGCTGGGATGCAAAGTGAATAAACTGTAATTAATATAAAAAATAAAAGTTAAAAAAAATCTTGTGTTTTGCCTTCCCTCTTTCCCCTCTTTCTTTTGACTACAGTGAGAATAGTCCTGGAAAAAATAATTGGAAGACGTATTATATTATATTATATTATATTATATTATATTATATTATATTATATTATATTATATTATATTATATTATATATTATAGCTGCTCTACATCCTAGCAGAATGAGGACCATATTTGGGTAAGGTATTACTGCGTATTACCACTTGCTCATGTTTTTTCTACAGGAACTACAAGCACTTAGTCTTTTGGGGTAAAGAATTAAGTGACCGGAGTATGAAGGACTAAATAGATTGGTAGACTAACTAGTCCTAATGATTGAACTTTGGCCCTCATTTTCTTTCTGCTGGTGGGAGGCATAGAGCTTTCAATTTGTCACATACCTACCTCTTCTATGGAACCAAGCAGTTAGGACCTCCGCCATCCAAAATAAAGAATGTTTGCTGAGTGGTGGTATAGATAGCATATGATATTTTACAGACACCTGTTATTCCTCTTCTCCTCAAAGTAAATAATTGATTATCCTAATACCTTTGAGTCATATAGATAGCAACAGTTCTATAAGTGTGTTAAACAACTTTAATAATGCAATTTTAAAAAGTGATGGTTTTATTTAAGTCAAGTTCTCCACTGAATTATATCATAACACTTTGGGTACTACTTATCCAAATAGTGTCTAACTTTTGTTTGCTTCCAAACCTGTTGGAAATAACAGCCAGAAAAATTGTTAAGTAATTGTGATATTGTGTTCTTGTGTGGTTTATGAATTTCAAGCTAAGTTTTATAGGATCTGTAGCCATGAAAGCTATGCAGTTTCATATATTTTTAAAAAGTTACACAGTCTTAAGTCACTTTTCTATTGCTTTGATGAAATGTCATCACCAAGGCAACATATAAAAGAAATCATTTAATTAGGGGTTTGCTTACAGTTTCACAAAGTGAATCCACATTCATCACAGATGTGGTAACGGCAGTAGACAGGCAGGCATGGCAATAAATGCAGACAGAGGGCTAACTGAGAATGGCATGGGCCACATCTCCTAATCCTTCTTAAAATAGTTCCACCAACTGAGGATGAATCACTCAAATACAGGAGCTCATGGGGGCTCTTCTCATTAAAACCACACATTGAAAACAAAATAATTAGAAGACTGTATCAAATAATTCATATAATTGCTTAATGTTGCAAATAGCAAATTGTTAAAAAATGCTACCTATTTTCCTCATTAAAGTTAAAAATATTGAAAATTTCAAACAACCCAAAATTAGTGTGTACTCCCCTTATTTGATGCATTCTCCCTTCCCTCTTTTTCTCCAACAGTAATGTGCATAATCATTGTTTCTGGTTGAGTCTAGGCAAGCACATTAACAGCACAACATCATGATGGAGTGGAAAAAAGCATGCTAAAGCGTCAGCAAGTCTGGTCTCTAGTCAGGCTTCTGCGTTTAATGAACTATGAAATTCTTGGTGAATCACTTAACCTCTGTGGACTGCATCTGTCAAAGAAGAGAAAATATATTCCTTAACCTACATCTCAGAATGGATGAAAGATCAAATGAGATCATAGGCATTAGGTGCTGAAAATTAAAAGCATGTTGCACATGCTCCCATGTAGCATTACCATTATGCTCAAATTAAGGCCTTAGATCTCTTTCTTTTTTTATCCTTGAATAGTTTTCTTTTAAAAAATATTATTATTTACAATTTATTCGTTTTGTATCCTGGCTGTAGATCCCTCCTTCATCTCCTCCTGGTCATACCCTTCCTTCCTCTTCCTCCTCCCATGCTCCTCCCCTAGTCCACTGACAGGGGAGGTCTTCCTCCCCTACTTTCTGACCCTACCCTATCAGTTCTCATCAGTACTGTCTGCATCCTTTTTCTCTGTGGCCTAGTAAGGCGACCTCTCCAGGGGGAGGTGATCAAAAAGCAAGCAATCAAGTTCATGACAGAGGCAACCCCTGTTCCCCTTACTAGGAAACCCCAAAGAGACTGAGCTGTCCATGGTCTACATCTGAGCAGGGGGTCTATCTCCTCTCCCTGCACGGTCCTTGGTTGATTCATCAGGCTCTGCAGGACACCTTGCGCCCAGATTTCTTCAATTATTGAGTTTTATTGTCTTGTTCTGAAATGTCTCCCCAATTTATTCCTCCCAATTATTCAAAATGTTTCTATTCTAGTTCTTGTGCCCATTGCTGCTTATCAGTGTGATTGTGATAGGCTCATAACTAATTTTTTCTTGTCCTGTCTTTCCCTAGACATCTCCAACGTGACTTTTAGAAGGAAAGTCTTACTCCTCATAATCCTTCTCCAAGACTGGAAAGTTCTAGTGGATCCCTACTGATTATAAGATCTACAACATGATTTAAGAACTCTTCTAACCCCCTCATCCTTACTCCTCACTTCATCTCCACAGAAAATGATGCTTTCTCTGAACTTTTTTATCAAATACCATAACTATAAGTATATATACTGTTCTTTTTTCCTGCAGTGTGCCTTCTCTACCTACCTAATCTCATTCATTGTGAAAAAACCAAACAGCACACCATTTCTTCAATGACATCCACCCCAGAGCTCATTACAGCCTGCTTGATTCCAAATGGATGATTTTATTACACAATATTTGCCTAAAGGCATTTTGTTTGGTCCTTAGTTCAGGCCTTTCATGCATTTTTTTTTTTGATCTGAGTTGCTTTGGAATGCTAAACCACAATTAGATAGTAAGCATTTTGTAAACAGTAACTTTACACTACCAATCTGTCTCCCACTAGCATGGTTTCTGGCACAGATGCATGCTTTAGTTAAAAAGCACAAAAGCTAGAGCAATTCTTCATAGACTATCTGTAAGAAAAGGTAGTTTATTTAAAAATCTCCAGGCTCTTGCAGACTAACAGTTTATACAGTATAATAAAAATATCACAGCAATGCCAATTCACGTTGAAGTTACTGCTTGTTCTCTATTCTCTCCTCAGTGTGAACATTTTTAGCAGCATTCAGCGAGACAGATTGCAAAGATGCCTTCTTCTTTCCTCCTAATATTCATTATCTAGGTTGTCAGTTTTGACAAGAATGCACATAAAATAGTAATCAAGTGTACCATATATTCACAGCATAACTGGGATAGAAGTCAATAAAATTAAACTATTGTGATTAGTCACACACACGGGTGAAGTAAATTATCAGCGCAGGAAAGGACAGAATGGAAGACTCAATTGCAATAGTGACAGTCTGTATGGGAACTCAAAAATAATATAGCATACTTTAGGGAAAAGGTTTCCTGAAAGTCCTCAAATCAAAGATAACGGAGATGGTGTGAATGAATTCAGGGAAACAATGAGGACAAGGAGATACTTCTTTAAACACTCTTTACATACTTTAATTTACAAGAGTGCTTAATTAAAAATTTTCATAGGATCCCAACAGATTTTGGATACTCCTCCTGCCCCATTCATTCATTATCTTCTTGAGTTACTGAGCTAGGAACTCTTCCAAGAAATGAAACATTCTGACTAATCATCCCTAAAATGGCTCTTCTCCCTGACAAATTAGGAGAAATGTAGTTAATGATGGTAGTCATGTTTTATCATTGTCACTAATGAAGTCTTGGAATCACTAGGCAAACACTATATCTATTAAATGACAGAAATAATGCTCCCTAAGACACATGTCTGCAACCCCATCATTCAAGAGGCAAAGGACAAAAGCTGCAGAAGGAGAGCAACAGAACGAAAAAATCTGGGCACAGGGGGCTTTTGTGAGACTGATGATCTAAACAAGGACCATGCATGGATATAACCTAGAACTCCTGCACAGATGTAGCCCATGGCAGCTAAGTGTCCAAGAGGGTTCACCAGCAATAGTTCATGTCTCTGACAGGAACTCAAGGGCTGGCTCTTTGATCACCTCCACCTGAGAGGGGAGCAGCCTTACCAGTCCACAGAGGAAGATAATGAAACCAGTCCTGATGAGATCTTATTGACAAGGGTAGATGGAAGGGGAGGAGAACCACCTCTATCTTTGGACTGGAGGAGGGTCATAGGAAAAGATGGAGGGAGGGTGGAATTGGGAGGGGTGTGGGAGGAGCTACAGTTGGGATACAAAGTGAATAAACTGTAATTAATGAAAATAAAATTAAAATTAAAAAAGAGACAAAAGCACAAAGACTATTACAAACTCAAGGCTGTCCTATTCTATACAGTAAACCAAGAGCTGTCTGGGATGTGTATCAAAAACCTAGCTTAAAGGGGAGATTGAGAAGGAAGGAGGAGGGGGAAGAAAGCAAGCAGGAATGAAGGAAGGAAGAAAGGGAGAGAGATCTTCAATAATAACGGGATTTAGCTGCCGTTTAGATAATTTATCCATGAAATTTCTTCAATTACATAAACCACTTAGTGGAATGATAATGTATAAGCAGAAATGATAGCTCCAATGAATGACTAAAGTTCACCTTTCATCTTTTTGTTCATATTTGAAACCATTTGAGATCCTCCTTTATCTGTCAGTTTTAAAAGATAACATTATTGGCTACAGCAATTTGTTTGGCTGTTATTTGCTGTCAGTGTTGGAATTATATTACTCATTGCTTTCCTAGCTTTTAGAGGTGCCAGTGAGAAATCTGACTCTATTCTAATATGCGTGTCTTTGTAAACGTGTTGATGTTTTAGCCTAATAGTTATTAATATTGTTTATTGGTTTGTATTTTGATGTCCTGACTACACTATGTTGTAAAGCTGTGTATTTATTATCATGTCACCTAAAAGTTATAAATGTCTCTTATGGGTAAATGTCTAATCTCCCTCTACATTTAAAATTTTCCCATTGTATTTTCTGTAGGTATGTATTTATAATTTTGCTTTTTTAGCTTACTACTTTCTTCTATCTTGTAGATTCTTAAATTTTCTCTCTGATTGTTTCCCAAAGTTCTGGGACATCAAGGCTATAGGTATTATCTCTTTTATCTATTGAGGTTTGAAAATAATAGCATTTCCTTAGCTTTGGCATCCAGCTATGGTCTTATTTCTTCATTTCAATTCAGGTTTTTTTTTGTATTTTTATTTTTATTGATTACAGTTTATTCACTTCGTATCCCCCCTGTACCTCCTTCCCTCCTCGCCTCCCAATCTTACGCTCCCTCCCCATTCTCCACCCATGCCCCTCCCCAAGTCCACTGATATGGGAGATTTCCCTCTCCTTCCTTCTGATCCTAGTCTATCAGATCTCATCAGGAGTGGCTGCATTGTCTTCCTCTGTGGCCTGGTAAGGCTGGTCCCTCCTCAGGGGGAGGTGATCAAAGAGCAGGCCAATCAGTTCATGTCAGAGACAGTCCCTGTTCCTATTGCTGGGGACACTGAGCTGCCATGAGCTACATCTCTGCAAGGGTTCTAGGTTTTCTCCATGAATGGTGCTTGATTGGAGTATCAGTCTGAGAAAAGATCCCTGTGCCCAGATTTTTTTGGTTCTGTTGCTATCTTTGTGGAGCCCCTGTCTTCTCCAAGTCTTACTATCTCCTCCTTCTTTCATAAGATTCCCTGCACTCTGCCCAAAGTTTGGCTATGAGTCTCAGCATCTGCTTTAATACTCTGCAGGGTAGAGTCTTTCAGAGGCCCTCTGTGGTAGGCTCCTGTTCTTTTCCCTGTTTTTTCTTTCTTCTGATATTCATCCTCTTTGCCTTTCTGAACAGGGATTGAGCATCTTAGCCAGAGTTGTCCTCCTTGATTAGTTTCTTTAGGTGAACAGATTTTAGTATGTTTATCCTATATTATATGACTAATATCCACTGATGAGTGAGTATATACCCTGTGTGTCTTTCTTCTTCTGAGATACCTCATTCAGGATGATCTTGTCCTGTTTCCACCATTTGCTTGCAAATTTCATGATTTATCAATTCAGTTTTTAATACTTGCTAATATTTAAAATTTGATCTATTGAGTTTTTCGTTTACAATATTATATTTGTTTCCTTTCTAAATTTCAATTGTATTTATAATTTTTCCCTGTGTTGCTGGCTCTTTCATTTACACTACTGATTTTCTCATCCATTTTATTGACTTTGTGTAGCCAATATTCCTTTTCCACTCCCAGATTTAGTTAATTTTCCTTGCATTCTCTCTGAGATCACTAATAACTTTTACTAGTAAACTTTTGAAATATTCACTTGATATTGTTCCTATTTCATTACAGTTGAGTTCAGTAGTTGAGACGTTATCCTCTTTTGGATGAGTTAAATTGCCTCAAATTTTGTCATTTTTATTGTGGTGTGTGTGTGTGTGTGTGGCTTTTGTGCATGTACTGGTTTGGATATGTCTTTAGGTTTTATTTACTGATATTGTTATTGATCCAACTTCTATTGATAGCTTAATCCCTAGCAACACTCAAGGAGGATTATGATGTCGAATATTGATTGTCACTATGAAAAATTTAGTGTCATATAGCAGACAAGTTCTGGGCACATCTGTGAGAAAGTTTCTGGACTGAGTTAATTGAGCTCAGAATATCCATCCTAAATCTGGGTAATGTTATTTCATGTTTTTGGGTGCAAGAGTGAATAAAAAAAGAAAGCAAGTTGAGCACATGTAATCATTGTTATATGCTCCATGACTACAACTAAAATATGACCTCATGGTTTTGCCACCATGTTTTTCCTGTTATCATGAGCTGTACTTTCAAACTGTAAGACAAAATTTATCATTCCTTAAAATATTTGTCTTAGTTTTTTTTCTAATTCAGTGAAAAGACACCACAACCAAGGCAATTTATAAAAGAAAGTATTTTATGTCAGAGAAAGTCCCTGTTCCCATTACTAGTGAACCCACTTGCACACTGAGCTGACATGGGTTACATTTGTGCAAGGGTTCTAGGTTATCTATGAATGGTGCATGGTTGGAGTATCAGTCTCAGAAAACATGTCTGTGTCAAGATTTTTTGGTTCTGTTGCTCTTCTTGTGGAGCTCCTGTCATGACAGAAACTGATTGGCCTGCTTTTGATCACTTCCCCCTCAGGAAGATGCAGCCTTACCAGATTACAGAGGAATACAATGCAGCCACTCCTGATGAGACCTGATAGACTAAGATCAGATGGAAGGGGAGGAGGACCTCCCCTATTAGTCCACTGGGGGAGGGGCCTGGGTGGAGAAGAGTAAGGGAGGTGTGGTTGGGAGGGGAAAAGGGAGGGACTACAGGTGGGATACAAAGGGAATAAATGGAAATTAATAAAATAAAAATAAAATATTATAATTAAAAAAAGTATTTAATTTGGACTTATGGTTTCAGAGTGTTAGAGGTCACGATGGCAGAGAAAAGACATAATGGCAGGAATAGCTAAGAGTTTGTCTTGATCCACAAGTAGAAGGCAGAGAGAAAGAGAGAACACAGGGGATGGTCAAAGTCTTTTGAAACTTCAAACACTGCCACCAACAAGGGTCCACTTATTCCAACAAGGACACACCTCATAATCCTTCCCAATAGGTTCCATGAACTGAGGACCGTGTATTCAAACATATGAATGGAGGCGGTTCTCATTCAAACCGGCATATTTAATTTTGAGATATTTTGTCACAGCAGTAAGATTAGTATTTCTAAGAACTAGACAAACTGCTGTAACAGCAACATTGTCAAAAATACAAAATTTAGCACAGTTAAAATGTACTAAACCTCTAGAATACATCACTAGAGACCACACAACAGAAAATGCCAAAAGTAATATAGATTGTACTATGAAGTTAAAAGGGTATTTTGTATAAAAGTGGAATACAGTGAATGAATGAGATAAAGGAAGGAGGCAGAGAAAGAGAAAAAAGAAGGAGCAAGTAAGATTAAACAGAAGACACTTTAAATGAAGTAATGTTTCCAATAATGAGAAATATAAAACATTGGACAAACATACCAGGGGAAATACAAAGTTAAAATATAAAAATATGGGGGGATCCAATATGGCGGCACAGGGAGTACACTCTTTCTAACCAGCGCCACAACTAGGTCTGCACAGTGAACAGCAGACGGAACTCTGGGCCCTAAAACACCAGAAATTGTATTTTCCAGGTGAGAAGAAACCCCACAATGTGGGATTCAATCAGTTTTAGGTTTCCCAGCTAAACTTGGGAAGAGTTCCTGGGTCACACTAGGCACTTGTTCACCAGCCTAGAACCACATGCCAGAGACTGGGATTTCCAGTCAAGAGAAAACCCCAAGGTGCAGGAAGAGATTGGGACAGAACTTAGGTCACCCGACAATCCCTGGTAAAGGACCCATGTCCAGCAGGTGCCCAAGAGCCAGTAAAGTTTGGTTCTTAGCCACCAGCACAGAGTCCTGCCTGCATGCTGGACTCACCATTCCAGACAGAACTTTGGGACCCAGGGCACCAGAGACTGAGTTTCTCTGTCAGAAGGAAACCCCACAGTGAGAGGAATAGAAGGTCTGGTATCAGAGCACTCATCCAATCCCCCTCTTCCCCAAATAAAAACAGTTCTTGGGAAAAGTTCCCAGGTCCCTGCAGGGACCCAGTTGCCCAGTCTTCAGCAAGGTGGAGCCATGCGCCTGTGCCTGCTTGCTCTACTCGCCATCCCAGAGGGACCTGCAGACCACCAAACAATACAGACTCAGGGAAAATATCAGGTCCAACCCTAAGGACAACCAGCTCCAGAAAAGTTTCTGGGTTCCCGCAGGCTCTAGGCTCTGGCCTTCTACTGCATGCATGAGTGGCTTTCTCACCTGCAATTAATTACGGCTAGGGTACTGGGTATACAGCTCCAACCTCAGACCTACAAGAGCCTGAGAGCCATTGGAGCAGTCCTCAGATACTGCTCCAAGATGCTACCAGTTATCCCTAGCTAAACTGACGAAACCGCAGGACTCCTTGGTTCTTCAGAGGGCTGCACCCAGCAAATTCAGCTTAACAGAAGCAGCAGCTCACTGAATTCGAGCAAAAAAAAAAAAAACACAGCAGCAGGGTAGCTATCTCCAGGAATTCTCCTGATGAGAGGAGAGCCTTCCTGAATACCAGTTACCACACAGGTCCATATGCCTGAGATGAACAGTGACAATTCCTGAGAAGCATGACCATTCAGTTGACCATATCCCAAAAGCTGAGGAGATCTCCTTCAGAACCCTGCCAAGGGGATTCTCCCCACCCCAGGAACCCAACAGGCACCAGAAATTAACAGACAACACCTGAGACAACCAGATGGGTAGAGGCCAACGTAAAAGCACAACCAACAACAGGCAAAGCAATATGGCATCCTCAGAATTCAGTTATCCAGGGGCAAGTAGCCCTGGACACCCTAACATAAGTGAAATTCAAGAAGATGACCTTACATTTATGCTTATGAAGAGGTTAATGAAGGAAACAAATAAAATGCATAAAGAAATAGAGGAAGATAAAGTCAAACAGATTATGGCTATCTGTAAAGAAATATGGGAAGATGCACCCAAACATTTTGGGGTTTTCAGAGAGGAAATGATTAAATCACTGAAAGAAATAAAAGAAACATCGGAATGTTCAAACAAACAGGTGAAAGAGTTGAAAGAAAAACTGGAAAATACAGTCAGACAGATGAAGGAAATCACCAAAACGGTTCAAGATATGAAGGTAGAATTGGAAAAATTAAAGAAAACACAAACGGAAGAAATCATGGAGAGGGAGAACTTAGGAAAGAAAACAGGAACTACAGAGGTAAACATAACCAACAGACTACAAGAGATGGAAGAAAGAATCTCAAGTGTGGAAGATACAATGGAAGAAATTGATGTATCCATCGAAGAAAATAATAAATGTGAAACATTCCTGACACAAACCATCCAAGAAATCCAAGACAACATGAAAAGACAAAACCTAAGAATAATAGGAATAGAAGAAAAAGAATATTCCCATCTCTAAGGCCCAGAAAATGTTTTCAACAAAATTATAGAAGAAAATTACCCCAACTTAAAGGAGAGGCCTATAAGCATACACGAGGCCTACAGAACACCTAATAATTTAGACCAGAAAAGAAAATCCTCCTCCCACATAATAATCAAAACAGTAAGTATACAGAACAAAGAAAAAATACTGAAAGTTGCAAGGGAAAAAAGCCAAGTAATATATAATGGCAAACCCATCAGCATCACATCTGACTTCTCAACAAAGACTTTGAAAGCCAGAAGGGCCTGGATGGATATCATGCAGACCCCAAGAGAACACAGATGTCAGCCCAAGCTACTATACTCAGCAAAACTCTCAGTCCTTTTAGAAGGAAAAACAAAATTTTCAATGACAAAAACAAATTTAATACCTACACACAAATCCAACATTACAGAAGATACTAGAAGGGAAAATACAACCCAAGAAAACTAACTACTTTCAAGAGTACACAGGAAATAATTAAACTCACTACAGCAAAACAAAAAGTAGCCAAGCACACAAACACACTACCACAGCCAACATCAAAATCAAAGGATCTAACACCCACTGGTCATTAATCTCTCTCAACATCAATACACTCAATTCTCCAATAAGAAGACAAAGACTAACAGAATGGATGCATAAATAAGACCCAACAATCTTTTGCATACAAGAAACACACCTAAGTCAATATAGTAATGGGAACATGGCCTGTCTCTGGCATGAACTGACTGGCCTGTTCTTTGTTCAACTCCCCCTGAGGGGGGAGCAGCGTTACCAAGACACAGAAGAAGACAATGCAGCCACTCCTGATGGGACCTGATAGACTCGGTTAAGAAGGGAAGAGAGGAAGTCCTTCCCTATCAGTGGTCTGTTGGAGGGGCAAGGGTAGAGAAGGTGGGGGGAAGGGTGGGATTGGAAAGGGAAGTGGGAGGGAGCTACAGGGGGATACAAATTGAATAAACTGTAATTAATAAAAATAAAACTAAAAAATTTTGCTTACCTAAAGGTAATATATATCTTATAAAATTAAGATTAATTGAAAATAACATTGTATGCATGATAAGAATATCAAAGAAAAGAAAGCAAGAGAGAAATAAACATTTTCCCAAAATGAAAAAAACATTTAAAGAAAATTAGATGGATATATGGAGGAAAACAAAAAATAAAAACAAATATGATTTAATTCAATAAAGTAATAACACTAGCAAATGTTTTGTATAGCTAGCTGGGGAGTTGACTCAGCAGTTAGGAGCATTGACTCTGCATCTCGAGGGCACAGGTTCAATTCTTAGCACCCATATTGTAACTCAAAACCATCTATAACTTCAGTGCCAGGATACCCAGCACCTTCATCTAGACTTCATATCATTGTCCACATGTGGTGCTCAGACACATTCACGCAAATTCTCACATATAAAATAAAAATTAAAAGTTTTTAAAGCTTAATATAAACAGTAAAGTAGGTGGAGGTGGTAAAATTTTCAAATATTGTATTTGAAACAACTTCTCTTTGGTTCTCAAAAAGTGGATACTGCCAACTATATACTCTGTGACAAGGTCTGATGAAATTCTTTACTCTTCTCTATGTTTTAGGCTGGAGTTGGGCTCATACTGGAGTAGTATTTTGCATCCAATCTGACTCCCTTTAATTTAGCAACTTTCCTTCTTTGAGCAGCAAAGGTTTCTGTTGCTCACAGTTAGATTTATAGTTTGTTGGTTAGGCAGATTCTCTAAACCCTTGATGTTCCCAGATCACAATGTGTAGAACGATTAATCTACCTTAGGTTGTCTCTCAAATGTATAGCAATGAGAGAAGTGATTACACTACCAAGACCTGGACAGATAGAGAGGCACTGCATGTACTTTCAAGACATTAGGTATTAATTGCCTTGCTGCAGGACTGTACCCGTAGGTTTCAGTAGACTGCTAGAACAGTGTGAGGGTTTTAAAGCAACAAGGAAGACAAGTGCTTCCAAATTTGACACCTGTTCACCTCAGTTTTGGGGCTATCAAACTTCAGGCTTATTTTCAATTGATGAAAGGTGCCCTAAGACACATATGGTAGAGTTATGAACTTTACTGCGTGAATTCAGCCACCATTAAGCTGTGCTTTTTAACTTGTTGAAACTTGGCTTTCCTGATTTTTCTCATTTTGGAGTTGTAGGAGCACACATTCAAGCTACCTGATTTGCAATTGCTCACTCTTTTCAGGCCCTCAAGAGTAACTCAGTTTTAAACAATAGGTTCGATCCAAGATGGCTGCCACTAGAGGACACTGTGTCTGAGGAGTAGGACAGCAGAAACAACGCAGTGACCAGGAGACTGAACTCTGGGACCTAAAACGCCAGCATTTGTGATTGCTAGGTGAGCGGAACTCCTATGGTGAGAAAATCTAGTGGGAAAACCCTAGGGACACCCAGTTATTCCCCGGAAAAATCTCCAGGTGACCGGTGGCTCACAGCTCTGATCAGAACGAGCAGCCACAATGGGCACCCTCAGTCTGAGGAGGAATCCGGTACCTTTTTGACTGACCTGCACACTGAGGACGCACGCTACCCAGACCAGCCAGCAACATCCTTAGTCCCTGTGTGAGTCCGTTGGCAAGTCTGGATAGGACCCGGGTTCTGCTTCAACCCATGGGCATACGGCAGGGTCACACCGATCGCCTCTGCCGGAACCACCTCAAACTGAGAGGGACCATTTTGACCAGACCGCACACTGAGGGTGCACATTGCTCGGGGCTGCCAGCAAAAACCTCAGTCTGTGTGTCTGTCCACAGGCCAGACAGAGAAGGCATGAGGCACCATTTCAGACAGGCGCTCAGTAATGCCTGCAACCAGCCCAAACCCACCGTGTGTGCCCCAAATATCATCACAGACCCTGGTGCACAGCCCCTAGCCCAGAAGGGGGCGCCAAATCTCCAGTCCAGGGGAGAGCCCTTAGTAGCAAGCCCAGGGAGGAGCACACAACCCCCAGCTGACATCTCAAACCAGGACACTCAGACTCTAGCACAGAGTGAGGAGCAAAGTCTCCAGACCAGAGGGGTGACCAGCCTGCAGTGCTCACAGCTTCTAGCACAGAGCACAAAGCCGGACACAAAGAGCTCACAAAAGAGTTCAACTGAGACAACAACACACACTAACAAACCACTGGAAATCCCTGATCTTCTTGAAGAATACTCCTGACACAAGAGATTGTCAGTTTCAAACTGAAGTTCAGCCTTAAAGCACAAACAGCTCCTTGATTATATATAAATGAATGCCCAGAAATCAGCGAAAGAACTCACCCAACAAAAATCAGGACACCATGGCCCCACTAGAAACACCCATAAGCAGTGGAGATTTTAATTCAGCGGAGACACAGGAAAATTATCTGAAAGCTTTGATTATGCGGATATTGGAGAAACAAAAGGAGAGACAAAAAGAGGAAATGAACAAGGCCCTCAAAGAAGTGGAGAAGAAATTAACTGCCCACATACAGGAACAATCAAAGATAAACAGAGAGGAAACATCCAAAATAGGAGACACAGTCAATCAGTTGAAGGAAACGGTACAAAGCATGAAAATGGAATTAGAATCTATAAAGAAGACACAAAGGGAGAAGAACCTGGAACTGGATAACTTAGAGAAAAGATCAGGAACCACAAACGTAAGCATCACCAATAGAATACAAGAGATGGAAGAGAGAATATCGGGAGCAGAGGATAGGTTGGCTGAAATGGATTCGTCACTCAAGGAAAATAGAAAATCAGAAAAATCCCAAACACAAAACATCCAAGAAATTAA
>CM053742.1:22086554-22098839 GCA_028658305.1 Pachyuromys duprasi | reverse complement strand
GAAACCAAATAATCCAATTAAAAAATGGGGTATGGAGCTAAAAAGAGAACTGACTGTAGAGGATTATAGAATGGTAGAAAAAGACTTAAAGAAATGCTCAACGTCCTTAGCCATCAGGGAGATGCAAATCAAAACGACTCTGAGATTTCACCTTATACCCTCCAGAATAGCTAAGATCAAAAACTCTAGTGACAACGCATGTTGGAGAGGCTGTGGAGAAAGAGGAACCCTCCTCCATTGCTGGTGGGAATGCAAACTTGTACAACCACTCTGGAAATCAATTTGGCGCTTTCTTAGACAATTAGGAATAGTGATTCTTCAAGAATCAGCTATAACACTCTTATGCATATATCCAACAGATGCTCAAGTACACAACAAGGACATTTGCTCAACTATGTTCGTGGCTGCTTTATTTGTAACAGCCAGAACCTGGAAACAACCCAGATGTCACTCAGTTGAGGAATGGATATAGAAATTATGGTACTTTTACACAATGGAATACTACTCAGCAATTAAAAATGAGGAAATCGTGTAATTTGCAGGCAAATGGTGGGACCTGGAAACGATCATACTGAGTGAGGTATCCCAAAAGCAGAAAGAAACATATGGTATATACTCACTCATATAAACCTATAGATAGGAAGTTCACGCTGAAATCTACATACCTAGAGAGGATATGCAGGAAGGAGGACTGAGGTTGGTATGATCAATGCTCCTTTGGGTGAACACATGGGATGGCCTTTGAGTGGAGGAGAAAACAAGCAATAGGACAGGAGCATGCCAAGGAGGATCTCTGAGGGGGTCAATGTAGCAATTTATCAGAGCAGATATTAAGACTCGCGGTCAAGCCTTTGGCAGAGGGAAAGAAGTGATGATAGAAATGGGGGAGGTTGTTGAGACTTGGGAAGAACAAGAGCTCCACAAAGACCAAACCGAGCCGGGCACAGGAGTCTTGTATGAGATGGTTTCTACAATCAAGGACCATGTGTGGGTGTGGCCTGGAACCCCTGCTCAGATGATAGCTTAGTGTCAGACTGAAGACCCTAGTGAGGGAAAAGGGTCTGTTTCAGTCATGAACTTGATGGCTGACTCTTTGACCCTCCCCCACACAAGCTGGGGAGTGACAGACTGGCTAGATCCCAGGAGAGGACATTGCAGCCAGCCTTGAAGAGACAGGATGAGCTGGGGTTGGTTGGAAGGGGAGGAGGTCCTCCCCTGTTGGTGGACTTGGAGGGGGCGGGAAGGAGGGACATGCGGGAGGGAGGGAGAGGGTGGGAGGGAATCAAGGAGGGGACTATGCCTGGGATTCAAAGTAACTAACCTGTGATTGATATAAAAATAAGTAAATTTATAAAATGGAAAAAAAAAACAATAGGTTCCTTCTGAAGGTGTCAATGACACACTGTTCTCTGAAGCACACAGAGTAGCAAAATGGCTAGATCTAAGCTTGTAAACACTTCGAGATTTGTTCTGGGGATACATTTTACTTTCTTTACTTCATCGCTAACAGGCTTCCTTTTTGGATGAGATTCCTATGGACATGTGCAGCTAATGCTGTATTCATTTTTGTTTATTCTTACTATTGTGTCACATGCTTCTTTCTTATACTTTCAGCTCTTCTATTACTGCCTCTGTGAATTTTTATAGCCTTTCTTCTCTTTCTCTGTTTTAGGTACAGTCTCCTGTTTTTCATTCTAATTCTTCTTCACCAGATTACATGGATACACTTTTAAATACACTATGTGTTAGAAAATGGGACACTTTAAAAATAGTAACAATTTATGAGTACATAGGTCATAACTCCAATAAGACTGACTATAACTATTTCAATTTTACAGATCACAAAACGTATATGTAAATACTGTAAGCCAATGGATCAGTGATCCTTTGGAATACTAACGTAGTCCCATGCTCTTCACTACCACTTATACTGTTTTATCTGGGGAACAGAAATATCAGTTTGCAGTAATAGCCACTCCAGATCTTGGAGTTTCTGAAAGCTTTTAGAAGAGGAGGGGTAGAGTAGAAGACACTTCTCGTGGTAGTCTTTAATTTTGGAATTGAAAGTGAAATTCTTGAATATTCTGGTAAGACAAAGTCATGCATGCTGGGTAATTGGGAAGGCTTGGGATATTTGTGTAAAGAAAATTTATGAAGTGTGTCCAAAATATTTCCAAAATTGCTTTTTATTTAAAAAGCTGTGAATGTATGTATTGGAATCTCTACATATGTCTAGCTAGCTTTGCAAGATTCTGGCTTTCTCAGTGCTAAAACACTGAATTATTCAATACAAAAATATGATTGATCTGATGAAACTCACGCAGATCATATAAGCACACAAAATGTGTTACTTCCATATATTTATACTTAAATTTGTTTTAAATCTTCATGGTTATTAGACACCAGGAACTATATACAAACTAAGGCTTTATGATTAAACTTATTATCACTGAGGTTAGTTCTTCTTAAATTGAGTGGGCTCCAAAACTCAATTACTACAACAGTCTTAGGAAATTACAGTTACAATGTCATCAGTGCATAAAGATGAGTTATTGTGGTTCTCTACCCCAATCTCGGTCTAATTAAATTCCAGGAGTCCCTTCTGTTTACTCTCTTTTCTGATTGCAGACTTATATGAATATATGGAACAAAACCACTCCTTCAGAAGCAAATGAAATTCTCACTTAGAATGATGCTGTCTGGGAACTAGAAATGTGCTTAGTTGTTGCACCACAGCAAAATATCTTCTTGGATTTTCTACCATTTATTCTGATTATTATTCAGAACTCCTCCATTCAACACCAGGTTTTATTGAGGATCTTATTAAAATCCTATTATTTTCTGAATGATATGTCCATAATTATCTTCTGTCTTCTGACATTTGTTTTATCTCCTAATTAAAGGATCCAAAGAGGTTACCTATATATTAGTGTCGTCAATCTTACCCTAATAATTCTTCTGGTTGCCAAACCCTAAGGAAACATTTCATCTACATAATTCCCTGATACCTCATCAGTTTGCCACCATGAGTGTCCCAAAATACTGACTTGTGACTAAATCATGGTAGAGATATTAGAGACTATCTAGAAAAAGATTTTGACTAGAGTTACAAACTTGTCTGTGATAGCAATCAAAATCAATAACATTGCACCAAAGTCAATAACAATTTTTATAGATGAGCAAAAGTGAAAAAAAAACCACTTTTGATTATTCAGTACACTCTATTACTTTACCACAAACATCCATCCATGCAAAGAGAAAATTATAGAGCCTTTAAAATGCAAGCTAATGAAGTTTATTTCTTAGCTACAGAGTGTGAACAAAGACTGAATATTGTGAGATATTGGTTATTTGTCATTAAATTTTTTTACCATCAAATAATATATAATTTCACTCACTTGAATATAATTTCAGTTATACTAATTATGGTTAGTGGAATAGAATTCCCATTCTAGCCCCACCCTCCCTTCACAGGATTGTCTGTTCTTTTTCTGCTTTCTGACAAGTTCAGTTTCTTTTATCTCTTACTCTAAACCTACCTTTTGCAGTTCTATGGATTGTGGCTTGGTTATCATTAGCTTAACAGCTAATGTAGACATGTAAGTGAATACATAACATATTTGTCTTTTTGAGTCAGGAATACGTCACTCTGGATGATTATTTTTTAGCTCTGTCTATTAATTTACAAATTCCATGATTTTTTTAAATGACTGAGTATACTCTATTGTGTATAAGCACAACATTTTTTCTTTTTATTATTAATTAATTCAATTTATATCTCAGTCATAGGCCACTTCCTCCTCTCCTCCCAGTCTCACACTTCTTTTTTCACTTGCCCTCCCCTATTTCTCAGAATAGGGGAGCCTCCCTACCTATACATCCCAGCTCATCTAGTCACATGATGACTGAATCCGTCTTCTCCCCTGTGGCCTAGTAGGCACCAACCAACAACAATACATGGACTGGACTTAGGTCCTCTACATAAAAGTAACTGATGAGCAACTTAGGCTTCACGTGGGGCCACTGCTTAGGGGAGCAGAGAATATCTCTGACAAGGACTATGAATGTTGCACCACATTTTCTTTATCCATTCTTCTATTGTGGGACATATAGGTGTTTCCAACTTCTGACTATTGTGAATAGGGAAGCAGTGAACAAGGCTGAACAAGCATTTTTGAGGTAGGATGAAGCATCTTTTGGGTATACCCCCAAGAAGTGTATAGCTGGATCTTTAGGTAGCTTAATTTCCAAACTTTTGAGGAACCTTCAAATTGATTTGTATAGAGGATGTACGAATTTGCACTCCCACCAACAATGCATGAGTGTTTCCCTTATTTCATATCCTCATCAAAATTGTGTTATTGATCTTAGGCATTCTAACGGGTAAAAGATGGAATTTCAATGTTATTTGATCTGCATTTCTATATAGCTAAGGATGTTGAACATTTCTTTAAGTGTTTCTTGGCCATTTGGGTTTCCTCTATTGGGAACTCTCTGTTTAGATCTGTACTTTATTTTTTAATTAGATTGTTTGAGTATGATTTTGTTGAAAATACTTGTAAAGCCTTTGACCTGTGTTTTTTTCTTCCAATATTCCTATTATTTGCAGATATGGTCCTTTCATAATGTCCCAGATTTCCTGAATGAATTATACCCATATGTTTTTATATTTAACATTTTCTTTGACTGAGGAATACATTTCTTCCATCTTGTCTTCAATAGCTGAGATTCTCTCTTACATTTCTTGTAGTCTACTGACAACGCTTCCCTCTGAGATTTGCCTTTTACTTAATTTTTTTATTTGCAGATTTATCTTATTTTAGATCTTATTTAGTGATTCTATTCCTATATTTATATCTTTAACTGTTCATTATTTAATTCCATTGCTGCTTTGTGGCATTTACTCATAAACAATTTAAGGTTCTTATACATATTCATAACTGGTATTTTGAGTCTTTTTTATATTTTTATATTAACTACATTTTATTTGCTTTGTATCCCAGCTGTAGTCTCCTCCCTCATTCCCTGCAAATCCCACCCTCCTTCTCCTCCTCCCATGCTTCTCTCCAAGTCCACTGACAGGGGAGGTCATCCACTGTTTCCATCTGACCCTAGTTTACCAAGTCTCATACGGACTGACTGCATTGCACTCCTCTGTGGCCTGGCAGGGCTGTTCCCTCCCTCAGGGGGAGGTGGTCAAAGATCCAACCACAGAGTTCATGTCAGAAGCAGTCCCTGTTCCCATTACTTGGGCACTCACTTGGATACTGAGCTGCTATGTAGTACATCTGAACAGGAGTTCTAGGAAATATCCATGAATAGTCTTTGGTTGGAGTATCTGTCTTAGCATAGACGGCTGTGCCCAGATATTTTGATACTGATGCTCTTCTTGTGGAACTTCTGTCCTCTCCAGGTCTTACTAACTAACCCTTCTTTCATAAGATTCCATGCACTATGCCCAAAGTTTGGTTATGCATCTCAGCATCTGCTTAGATACACTACTGGGTAAAGTTTTTCAGAGGCCCTTTGTGGTAGGTTCCTGTCCTGTTTCCTGTTTTCTCCTTCTTCCAATGTCTATCCTGTTTTTCTTTTTGAGTGAGGATTGATCGTCCTACCCAGGGACCTCCTTTTTGCTTGGTTTCTTTATATATACAGATTTGTGTAGGTTTATCCTGTGTTATATGTCTAGTATCCACTTATAAGTGATTTATAGAATATGTGTCTTTCTGCTTCTGGGGAACCTCACTCAAGATGATTTTTTTCTAAATCCCACAATTTGCCTGCAAATCTCAGATTTATTGTGTCTGGTTTTATGTTGAGGTCTTTGATCTACTTCGACTTTAGTTTTGTGCAAGGTGATAAATATGGATCTATTTGCATTTTCGACACATAGGCATCCAGCTAGACCAGCTTGTTGAAGAAGCTGTCTTTTTTCCATTGAATAGTTTCAGCTTCTTAGTCAAAATAAAGTATCCATAGGTATGATTCCATTGATACACTATTCTGTTTCTCTGCCAGTACCATGCAGTTTTTATTATTATTGCTCAGTATTACAGCTTGAGATCAGATTAGAGGTAGTGAAATGTCCAGACTATCTGTTGTTGTACGATATCATTTTGGCAATTCTGGGTTTTTTGTTTTTCCATATGAGGTTGACAATTATTTATTCCAGGCCAGCAAAGAATTGTATTGGTATTTTGATGGGAAACATTGAATTTGGTGGAAGAAATAGTAGGGAAGAGTCTAGAACTCATTGGCACAGGAGACAATTTCCTGAACAGAACACCAACAGCACAGGTTCTAAGACTATCCTAGCTGTAGCTCCCTCCCACATTCCCTCCCTATGCCCCCATCCCTCCCTCATTTCCTCCCTGGCCCTTTCCGAGTCCACCAATAGGGGAGGACCTCCTCCCCTTCCATCTAACTCTAGTTTATCAGGTCTCTTCAGGACTGGCTGCAATGTCCTCTTCTGTGGCCTAGCAAGGCTGCTCCTCCCTTGGGGGGGGGTCGAAGAGCCAGCCATTGAGTTCATGTCTGAAATAGTCCCTGTTCCCCTTAATAGGATACCCACTTGGATATTGAGCTACCATTTGCTACACTCAATCAGGGGTTCTAAGTTATATCCATACATGGTCCTTGGTTGGAGAAACAATCTCATAAAAGACCCCTGTGCCCTGATATATTTGGCCCTGGCAGAGCTCCCGTCCTCTCCAGGTCATACTAACTCCTGTCTCTTTCATATGATTCCCTTCACTCTGCCAAATGGTTGGTTATGTGTCTTAATATTTGCTTTGATACATTGCTAGTTAGAGTCTTTCAGAGCCCCCCTGTAGTAGGCTCTTATTCTGCTACTTGTTTTCTCCTTCATCCAATGTCCATCCCATTTGTCTTTCTAAGTGAGGATTAATCCTTTTACCCCATGTCCTCTTTCTTGTTTATCTTCTTTAGGTGTACAGATTTCAGTATGTTGATCCTATTTTATAGGTCTATATAAGTGAATATATACCATGTGCATCTTTCTGGTTTTGGGATACCTCACTCAGGATTATCGTTTCCAGATCCCACCATTTGCCTGCAAATTTCATGATTTCCTCATTTTTAATTGCTGAGTAATATTCCATTGTGTAATTGGACCACAATTTCTGTATCCATTCCAAAACTGAGGGACATCTGGGTGGTTTCCAGGTTCTGGCTATTACAAATAAAGCAGCTACGAACATAGTTGAGCAAATGTCCTTGTTGTGTACTTGAGCAACTTTTAGATATATGCCCAGGAGTGGTATAGCTGGATCTTGTGGTAGCAGTATTCTTAATTTTCTGAGAAAGTGCCAGATTGATTTCCAAAGTGTTTGTATATATTTGCATTCCCACCAGCAATCGAGGAGCGTTCCCTTTCTTCACAACCTCCCCAGCAAGTGTTGTCACTTGAGTTTTTGATCTTAACCATTCTGATGGGTGTCAGGTGAAATCTCAGGGTCTTTTTGATTTACATCTCTCTGATGGCTAAGGACGTTGAGCATTTCTTTAAGTGTTTCTCTGACATTCTGTATTCTTCTACAGGGAATTCTCTGTTTAGCTTTTTACCCCATTTTAAAATCACATTGCTTGATTTGTTGCTTTTCAACTTCTTTAGTTCTTTATACATTCTGGATATCAGCCCTCTGTCAGATATAGGGTTGGTGAAGATGCTTTCCCAGTTTGTAGGCTGTCGTTCTGTTCTGACAACAGTATCTTTTGCTTTACAGAAGCTTTTCTGTTTAATGAGGTCCCATTTATTGATTGTTGATCTTAGAGCCTGTGATGTTGATGTTTTGCAATGTTCATAAGAGAGATAGGTCTGCAGTACTCTTTTTTGTTTGGGTCTTTGTGTGGTTTATCTATCAAGGTGACTGTGTCTTCATTGAATGAGTTTGGTAATGTTCCTTCTGTTCCTATTTTGTGGAATAGTTTGAAGAGAATTGGAGTTAGTGCTTCTTTGAAGGTCTGGTAGAGCTCTGAGTTGAAACCACCTGGCCCAGGGCTTTTTTTGGAAGGGAGACTGTTGATGACTGCTTCATTTCCTTGGGGGATATAGGATTATTCAATTTTTCTACCTCATCTCGACTAAATTTTGGTAGATGGAATCTATCCAGAAAATTGTCCATTAGCTTTAGATTTTCAAATTTTGTGGCATATACACATTTGTAGTAAAACCTCATGACTGTTTGGATTTCCTCACTGTATGTAGTTATGTGCCCCTTTTCATTTCTGATTTTGTTGATTTGGATAGTTTCTCTCTGCCTTTTAGTTAGTTTTGCTAAGGGTTTGTCTATATTGTTGATTTTCTCAAAGAACCAGCTCTTGGTTTTATTGATGCCTTGAATAGTTTCATTTGATTCTAATTGATTGATTTCAGCCCTGGGTTTGATTATTTACATCCATCTGCTCCTTTGGGGTATATTTGCTTCTTTTTTTTCCTAGGGCTTTTGGTTGGGCCATTCACTTGCTTGTATGAGATATTACAAATTTTTTCTTGAAGGCACTTAGTGCTATAAACTTTCTTCTGAGCATTGCTTTCATTGTGTCCCATAAGTTTGGGTGTGTTGTACCTTCATTTTCATTGAATTCTAGGAAGTCTTTAATTTATTTCTTTAGTTCTTCCTTAACCCAGCTGTCATTGAGTAGTAAGTTTTTCAGTTTCCATGTGTATGTAGGCTTTTTATTGTTGCTGTTGTTGTTGAGGTCCAGCTTTAGTCCAAAGCGATCAGATAGAATACAGGGAATTATTCCAATGTTTTTGTATCTGTTGAGGCTTGCTTTGTGACCAACTATATGGTCTATTTTGGAGAAGGTTCCATGTGGTGCTGAAAAGAAGTTATACTCTTTTGAGTTTCTGTGAAAAGTTCTGTAGACACATAATAAGTCCATTTGATTTAGGACCTCTGTAAGTGCATTTATTTCCCTTTTTGGCTTTTGACTAGATGATCTTTCCCTTGGTGAGAGTGGGGTTTTGAAGGCTACCACTATTAAGGTGTTGGGATCGATGTGTCATTTAAGCTTTAATAATATTTCATTTATAAATGTAGGTGCTCTTGAATTGGGAGCATAGATATTCAGAATTGTTATGTCCTCTTGGTGGATTTTTCCTTTGATGAGAATGCAGTGCCCCTACACATCTTTCTTGATTAATAATGGTTGAAAGTCTATTTTGTTAGATATTAGGATAGCTACCCCAGCTTGTTTTCTTTGTCCATTTGCTTGAAAAACGTTTTTCCAGCCCTTTACTCTGAGATAGTGTTTATCTTTGTTGCAGACATATGTTTCTTGGATGCAGCAGAATTTTGGTTCCTGTTTCAGCAATCATTCTGTTAGTCTCTGTCTTTTTATTGGATAGTTGAGTCCATTGATTTAATAGCTAATAGTGACCAATGAATGTTAATTTCTTTTGTTGTCAGCTTGATGGTATTACTGTGGTTCATTGCTCGTATTCTTTTTATTTTTTGTTGCATAGTTGTTTTTGTTGGATAGGAATTTTCCTTCTAATATTTTCTGTAGGGCTGGGTTGCTGTATAGATATTGTTTAAAATTTGGTTTGGTCATGGAATATTTTGTTTTCACCATCTATGTTAATTGAAAGCTTTGCTGGGTAGAGTAGTCTGGGTTGGCATCTGTGTTCCTGTAAAGTCTGCATGACATGTGCCCAGGCCCTTCTGGCTTTCATAGTTTCTGATGAGAAGTCAAGTGTGATTCTGATACTTTTATATGTTACTTGGCCTTTTTCCCATGCTGCTTCTAATATTTTTTCTTTGTTCAGTAGTTTTAGTGTTTGGACTATGATGTGACATGAGGAGTTTCTTTTCTGGTTTAGTCTATTTGGTGTTCTGTAGGTCTTTTGTATGTTTATGGATATCTCTTTCTTTAAATTGGGAATATTTTCTTCTATGATTTTCTTGAAAATATTTTCCGGACTTTGTAGCCTGGTTTCTTTTTTTTTTTTTTTTTTCATTTACTCCTATTATTCTTAGAAATTTGTCTTTTCATGGCATCCTTGATTTCTTGGATGTTTTGTGTTCGGAATTTTTTATTTTATTTTACCGTTTCTTTGAGGGAATTATCAATTTCTGCAAGTGTATCTTCAGCCCCTGAGATTCTCTCTTCCATCTCTTGTATTCTGTTGGTGATGCTTACCTTTGTGGTTCCTGATCTTTTGTCTAACTTCTCCAACTCCAGGTTTTTCTCTCTTTGTGTTCTCTTTATTGGTTTTAATTCTGTTTTCATGCCTTGTGCCATTTCCTTCATCTGTTTGACTGTGGAATCCTGCTTTTCTCTGATGGCTTCTATTTTTTTTTTTTGTTTATTTCCTCTCTATATGCCACTAACTTCCTTGAGTGTATTTATCTGTATTTCTTTGAGAGCTTTGTTCGTTTCCTCTTCATTTGCCTCTATTTTAGTAGCTATTTCTCTGAGAGATTTGTTCATTTCCTCTTTATGAGCCTCTAATAACTGGATAAGTATAGTTTTGTAATCAGTTTCTTGTGTTTCTGATGAAATGAAATGTCCATTGATTTTGGGGGTGTGTTCTAACCCTGACCTCTGGCCATCTGCTTATCTATAACCCTCACTGTTTGTTCCTGGTCTGTACTCCTCAATGTTTTTTTTTCTGGTTTCTGGAATGTTTTCCAGGAAGATGAGAGAGGTCTACTGGTTTAAAAGTGTATGTTTGTGTTTCATCTGTACCTAAGTGAAGAATGTGTTGCTGGTGCTATTCACAGGCACTGTTATTGGGCACAATGTGCAGGCTCTGATTCCCTAGCTACCTCAGTGGTCTATAGGCCACTAGTATGGCGATCTGTCTGAGTTTAGGGACTTGTTGCCTGGAATTCACTGGTAGACGTGCAGGGCAGAGGCTTCAGTGTTGAGAATGCTGTCCCAAGAATCCCTATGTTGCCCACAATTTAGGTGTGGGTAGTAGGGATCTGTAGTCTCATTGCTTGTTTAGAGGAGCCCTGGATATGGGCCTTTGCAAGCACTCACTTGAAGGCGCACTTCAGGACCAGTCAGAAAGCACAGGGGTTCCCCTTGTTCTCTATTCTCCGATTTGATCCTGTTGGGGCAAATGCTGGTGTAGCCTAACAGTCAGCTCAGTGGTGCTGTAGCTGCAGATCTTGGTGTCCACGAGCACTGTGCGCTGTGCTCAGACCCGCCGGCACTGGTGGCCTGGCACTGTGTTCTGTCATGGACTCTGCAGGCAGCCTCCATAACCTTCATCTCTGCCAGGGAAGGATTATAGCAGCTGGTCCTAGGGGAGTGGCCCAGCTGGGGGGGGGGGAGCTATTGAGTATTCTCTGTCCCAGATCCTGGGCTGGGGTTTTTTTGCTGGGAGCCACTGGCACTGGGGGCCTGGCACTGTGCTCTGTGGCATGCACTCTGGGATGCCTCTGCTGCCTCCACCAAAGATTTAGTAGGGAAGTGGATATGGTAAAGTGCCTGGAGATTGAGTCCCCAGGAGAAATCCACGGAGGAGTTTGTGGGTGACCCTAATCTAAATGGTCTCAGTTCACCGTTAGTCCCCTCTCTCCCTGGAAGCCTCCATGTCATTTTTCTGGGTTCAGCAGCCCCTCCATTCACCAATTTCGGAGCTTCAGACACTTTGCCCCTCAGATATGGTGCACCCTGGTTGCCACCCTCTTGGATCCTCTAGCATATTTTGAGTCTCTGTCTTGTGTTTCACTTATATTATATTTCTTATGCTCTACTGCTATAGTGTACTGGTTTCTGGAGGAGACATATTGTCTTGATTGTTTTTGTCCTGTGTCTAGGCATATGGATTTAGGATAAAGATGAATGGAATTTTTAACATCTGATCTTGTCTTTGTCGGGTTGGTGTTCCTTTCCTTGGTTTCTGTTTCCATGTCTGGATCTTAGAACAGTATAGTTGCTCTAGTAGAGAGCACTTCTCTCGCATAATGTGTGGAAAAGTTAGATTGGATAGACTGAGAGGAGCTATGGGAAAGAGGTAAAGGGATTCTGTCTAGAACAGGAAATGGGGTGCCCAGAGAGTTGAATATGTGCTGGATGAAAAGGCTCATGCAAATATATTGAAGTAAAACAAATAATAATAATTTTAGAGAGATAGGGATGAAATGGCTAGAGGGACTTGAAGTCTCTACCAAATGTTGGTGTCTCCAGTGAATGCAGTACAGGTGGGAGGAGCAGCACCTGAAAGCCCACTGCTGCAGTGCTGGGTGGAAATTGCCTAGCTGAATCCCAGCCCAGTGTGGCTACTCAGATTCCAAGTAGAAAGTG
>CM053742.1:22057698-22086454 GCA_028658305.1 Pachyuromys duprasi | reverse complement strand
TACTTTGAATCCCAGGCGTAGCCCCCTCCCCCATTCCCTCCTACCCTCCCACTCCCTCCCTCATCTCCTTCTTCCCCGCCCCCTCCAAGTCCACCAACAGGGGAGGACCTCCTTCCCTTCCATCCAACCCCAGCTCATCCTGTCTCCTCAGGGCTGGCTGCAATGTCCTCCCCTGGGATCTAGCCAGTCTGTCACTCCCTGTCTTTTTTTTTACATGAACAAGTTTAACTTATTTATTTATTTTTGTTTTTTTTATAAATTTATTTATTTTTTCTCTTTTTTAAAAATTTATTTATTTTTGTATTAATCACAGGTTAGGTACTTTGCATCCCAAGCATAGCCATCTCCGTGATTCCCTCCCACTCTCTCCCTCCCTCCCTCATCTCCTCCCCACCCCCTCCAAGTCCACCAACGGGGGGAGGATCTCCTCCCCTTCCATCCAACCCCAGCTCATCCTGTCTCCTCAGGGCTGGCTGCAATGTCCTCCCCTGGGATCTAGCCAGTCTGTCACTCCCTGTCATGTATGGGGGAGGGTCAAAGAGTCAGCCATCAAGATCATGACTGAAACCATCCCTGTTTCCCAATAGCTCAGTGTCGGACTGAAGACCCTAGTGAAGGGAATTTATTTATTTTTATATCAATCACAGGTTAGGTACTTTGCATCCCAGGTGTAGCCCCCTCCTTCATTCCCTCACACCCTTCCCCTCCCTCCTTCATCTCCCTCCTCCCCGCCCCCTCCAAGTCCACCAACAGGGGAGGACCTCCTCCCCTTCCATTCAACCCCAGCTCATCCTGACTCCTCAGGGCTGGCTGCAATGTCCTCCCCTGGGATCTAGCCAGTCTGTCACTCCCAGGCATGTATGGGGGAGGGTCAAAGAGCCAGCCATCAAGTTCATGACTGAAACAGTCCCTGTTTCCCTCACTAGGGTCTTCAGTCCGACAAGGAGCTATCATGGGCCCCATCTGAGCGGGGGTTCCAGGCCACATCCACACATGGTCCTTGATTGTAGAAACCATCTCATACAAGATCCCTGTGCCCTGCTCAGTTTGGTCTTTGTGGAGCTCTTTTTCTCCCCAAGTCTCACCAACCTCCCCCATTTCTATCATTACTTCTCACCCTCTGCCAAAGGCTTGACCACAAGTCTTAATATCTGCTCTGAAACATTGCTACATTAACGTCCCCCCCCCCCAGAGATCCTCCTTGGCATGCTCCTGTAAAGTGTTTTGAAAATGGGCTAGAAGTGATATCCAAGAGGGTCCATGGGAAGGAAAACTGTGTCTTCTCCTACGTTCTGTAGAGACATCAGATAATAGATAAAATGTTGGATTAGGGGCAACAACAAGCACACTGCTATCAGGCTTGAGTGAGACTGAAAAATCTTAAAGTTGAAATAAAGGAGAATGAAATTAGCTTACTTGGGCCACAGCCCAGTGTGGCTATGAGAGGTTCCAGCAAGAAAGTTTTTATGAATCAGTGACTGACACAAAGGAATAGGAATGGGATAGTAGGGAGGGGTGAGGGGGTCCATAGCAAGGAGGAAAGTTGGGTTCACACCTAGGTTCTTCAGAGTCACCAGAGAATGGAAACCCAACTTTATTCCCTCTCTCCTATCTATCTATCTATCTATCTATCTATCTATCTATCTATCTATCTATCTATCTATCTATCTATCTATGTATCTATCTATGTATCTATGTATCTATGTATCTATGTATCTATGTATCTATGTATCTATGTATCTATCTATCTATCTATCTATCTATCTATCTATCTATCTATCTATCCATCCATCCATCCATCCCTCCCTCCCTCTTCCTACCTACCTCCCTATAGATAAATAGATGTGTTTTGAGGCTGGGAATGATAGTGTCATTTTAACATACATTTTCAAAATGTAATTCTTGCCACCTTTTGTAAAATGTAGTGTAGAGCTGAAAGCTTGGAACGAAGCTAGAGCCCTATTAATCAAGTCAATTCATATGTTAGACTAGATGATAGATGGTAGTGAATGTGACTAGTTAACACATATTGATAGTTTTGCAATAGATATAGAAGAAAGGGCCAAGAGGACTTGGTGACTGATTTATGTGCAGTATAAGAAAACAGTGAGAATGGCCTAGGCCCACATTTTTTTGTCAAGACAAATATCCATAGCAGTATAGAGGTAATTAATGCCACTGTGATTTAAGGATCGGATTGCATTTTAATGGTAAGAAAAATGTACATTTTATATAAGGGGAGTGTTCAGAACAAGTTTCAGGTAGAGCCCAGCTCCTTTGACAGATGAAGGAATTAATACAACAAACTATTTTACTTTGTAAATTAATCTTGTGCTGTGTAAGAGTGCTTTATCTCTCAAATTAGGACATAAAGTTGTTTTATAGACATATCTTCTTAATAGCATCTGATACAAGGACTGAAAACATAAGAATAATTCAATAAATGCTTTCCAAATTAAAATGAATTGAACTTCTTTTTCTTTTTCAGGTAAAAACAAAAGAGATACCCTGCTTATCAGTAATAGTGGCAAAGTAACTGTTCATCTTTCTGGGTTTGTTTAATCATCAAACATCTCATCTTACCATTTATTGCATCCTGGAAGTGGTTTACCAGACCTTATTGATGTACCTCACTATTGTTGTGGTTAAAGTTGATGCAGAGTTTTGTACCTCTGTGTTTGCTTTCCAAAGAAACCTGTATTTTCATGGTATTTACTACTCCAGTAATCCAATATTATAATAAACTACCTAAGCTATGTCCTATACTAACTACATCGATTTCCTAGGGAAACTACATCCCTCTTTGTAGGGGATGAACATTTTCTCCTTGATCTTGTGGCTAATAGCAGATCTCCAATTCCCCATGTTCCCACAATCATTGTGAATAATCACATCTTCATATACGTTGGCCTTGGGAATGTGGACCATAACTTCCAAGTAGCAACCAAGGCAATCACTGAATTCCTGCCTAGCTTTGTGGGCATGGCATCATAGTGATCTTACCTGTGAGTTACAGGTGCTGTTTGTCATCTTAGAAATCATTGTCAGAGTGATTGTGAGGCTATTTCTAAGCATGTTGACCTTGTCTCTGCTCTTCACCTTCACTTTCATTTCCTGCTTCCACAGTGTGCTTCTTATATGCTGAGGATCTGCTGTGTGGAGGCCAGGGTCAAAGCTATCTCCAACTATGACACATGCTTACTCCTTGTCACCCAACCATGTAGACTAGAAACCTCAGTCAAAGGAATCTCAGAAAAGAAAAAAAAAGATTATTCAACATTGTGAATTATTTACTTCCAAGATAAATCACACGAATTATACCCTGAAAGATAAGCATGTAAAAATGTTCTGAGAATAAAACCCTAGAAACTTAAAAATATTTCAATTTCTTAAGGCCTATACAAACAACAGTTTGTTTCTGACTCATAAAAATAACAAAGTGGTATTCCATTTTGTAAATGTTAATTTCTGTATCCATTCCTCCTTTGAGGGACATCTGGGTTGTTTCCAGGTTCTGGCTATTACAAATAAAACTGCTATGAACATGGCTGAGCAAATGCCTTGTTATATACTTGAGCATCATTTGGGTACATACCTAGGAGTGATATAGGTGGATCTTGAGGTAGCACTAGTCCTAATTGTCTGACAGTGCCATATTGATTTCCAAAGTGGTTGTACAAGGTTACATTCTCACCAGCAATGGAGGAGGGTTCCCCTTTCTCCACAACCTCTCCAGAATGTGTTGAGTTTTTGATCTTAGCCATTCTTATGGATGGAAGGTGAAATATCAGTGCCGTTTTGATTTGCACCTCTCTGGTGGCTAAAGACATTGAGCATTTTTTTAAGTGTTTCTCTGCCATTCTATATTCCTCTACAGAGAATTCTCTGTTTAGCGTCATACCCATTTTTAAAATGGATTGCTTATTTCATTGCTTTTAAACTTCTTTAGTTCTTTATATATTTTGAATATCAGCCCTCTGTCAGGTATAGGGTTGGTGAAGATTCTTTCCCAGTCAGTAGGCTGTCATTTAGTTCTGACGACAGTGTCTTTGCTTTACAGAAGCATTTCAGGTTCATGAGGTCCCATTTATTGACTGTTGCTCTTAGAACCTGTGCTGTTTAGTATTCTGTTCAGGAAGTTGTCTCCTGTGCCAATGAGTACTAGGCTCTTCCCCACTTTTTTTTTCTAATTGATTTAGGGTGTCTGGTTTTATGTTGAGGTCTTTGATCCACTTAGACTTTAGTTTTATACTTGGACTTTAGTTTTGTGTGGGGTGATAAATATGGATCTATTTCCATTTTCTGCATGTATCCATCCAGTTGGACCAGCATGATTTGTTGAAGATTTTGTTTATTTTTTCCATTGAATGGTTTTGGCTTCTTTGTCAAAAATCAAGTACCCACACATGTGTGGGTTTATTTCTGGGTCTCCTTCAGTTCAGTTGATCCAGCATTCTGTTTCGATGTCAGTACCATGCAGTTTTTATTACTATTGCTCTGTAGTACAGCTTGAGATCATGGATGGAGATACATCCAGATGATCTGTTGTTGTACAGAATTGTTTTGGAAATTCTGAGTTTTTTTGTTTTTCCATATGAAGCTGAGAATTTTTCTTTCAAGGTCTATAAAGAATTATGTTGGTAATTTGATGGCAATTACATTGAATCTATAGATTGCTTTTGGCAGGATAGTCTCTTTCACTATGATAATCCTACCGATCCATGAGCACAGGAGATCTTTCCATCTATTGATATATTCTACAATTTCTTTCTTCAGTGACTTGAAGATTTTTTCAAACAGGTCTTTCACTTGCTTGGTTAGAGTCACACCAAGATATTTATGTTATTAGTGGCTATTGTGAAGCGTATTGTTTCCCTAATTTCTTTCTCAGCCTTTTTGTCTTTGGTATACAGGAGGGCTTCTGATTTCTTTTTTAGTTAATTTTGTATCCAGCCACTTTCCTGAAGGTTTTTGTCAGCTGACGGAGTTCTCTACTTGAATATGTGGGGTCACTCATGTATACTATCATATCATCTGTGAATAGTGAAACTTTGACTTCTTCCTTTCCAATTTGTATTCCCTTGATCTCTTTTATTTTTCTTATTCCTCTATCTATAATTTCAAATAATATGTTGAAAAGATATGGAGAAAATGGGCAGCCTTGCCTTGTCCCTGATTTCAGTGGGATTGATTTAAGTTTCTCTTCATTTAGTTTTATGTTGGCTATAGGCTTGATATATATTGCCTTTGCTATGTTTAGATATGTGCCTTGTATCTCTGATCTCTCCAAGACTTTAAACATGAATGGGTGTAGGATTTTGTTAAATGTTTTTTCAGCATCTAAGGAGATGATCATGTGGTTTTTCTCCTTCAGTTTGTTTACATCGTGGATTATATTGATAGATTTCCATATACTGAATCACCGTTGCATGCCTGGGATGAAGCCTACTTGGTCATGGTGGATGATATCTTTGATGTGTTCTTGGATTCAGTTTGCAAATATTTTATTGAGTATTTTTGCATCAATGTTCATAAGAGAGATAGGTCTGCAGTTCTCTTTTTCAGTTTGGGTCTTTGTGTGGTTTAGGTATTAAGATGACTACAGCTTCATAGAATGAGTTTGGTAATGTTCCTTTTGTTTCTATTTTGTAGAATAGTTTAGACAGAATTGGAGCTAGAACTTCTTTGAAGGTCTGGTAGGATTCTGCCCTGAAACTATCTGGCCTAGGGCTTTTTTTGGAAGGGAAACTGTTGACAACTGCTTCTACTTCCTTGGGGGATATAGGACTACTCAATCTCTCTACCTGATTTTGACTTAATTTTGGTAGATGGAATCTATCTGGAAAATTGTCCGTTTGCTTTATATTTTCAAATTTTGTGGCATATAGACCTTTGTAGTATGACCTAATGATTGCTAATGATTGTTTGGATTTCCTCAATGTCTGTTGTTATGTCCCCCTTTTCATTTCTGATTTTGTGGATTTGGATGGTGTCTCTCTGCCTATTAGCTTGGCTAAGGGTTTGTCTATCTGGTTGATTTTCTCAAAGAACCAGCTCTTGGTTTCACTGTTTCTTTGAATTGTTTTATTTGATTCTAATTTATTGATTTCAGCCCTGAGTTTGATTATTTCCAGCCGTCTGCTCTTCTTGTGTGCATCTACTTTTTCTTTTTCTGTTTTTTTTCTAGTGTTGTCAGTTTGGCCATTAAGTTGCTTGTATGTGATGTTACAAATTTCTTCTTGAAGTCACCTAGTGCTATGAATTTTCCTCTGAGCACTGCTTTCATTGTGTCCCAAACATTTGGATACATTGTGCCCTCATTATTACGCAGCAATTAAAAACAAGGAAATCATGATATTTGCAGGCAAATGGTGGGATCTACAAAAGATCATCCTGAGCGAGGTGTCCCAGAAGCAGAAATATGCACACAGTATATAGTCACTTATATATGGATACTAGACCTATAATATAGGATAAACATACTTAAATCTGTACACCTAAAGAAGGTAAAAAAGAAGGAGGAACTTGGGTAACATGATCAATCCTCACTTAGAAAGACAAATGGATGGATGTTGGAAGCAGGAGAAAACAGGAGCCTACCACAGAGAGCCTCTGAAAGACTTTACCTAGCAGTTTATCAAAGCAGGTGCTGAGACTCAAAACCAAACCTTGGGCAGAGTGTAAGGAATCATATTAAAGAAGGGGGAGGTAGTAAGACCTGGAGAGGACAGGCGCTCCACAGGGACTCAATGTATCTGGGCACAGGGGTCTTTTATGAGACTCTTTCTCCAACCAAGGACTATGCATGGATAAAACCTAAACAGTGCTCAAATGTAGCCCATGGCAGCTCAGTCTCCAAGTGGGTTTCCCTAGTAAAGGGAATAGCGATTGTCTCTGACATGAACTCATTGGCTGGCTCTTTGACCTCACCACCCCTGAGGAAGGAGCGGCCTTGCTAGGTCATAGAAGAGGACATTGCAGTCAGTCCCAAATAGACCTGGTAACCTAAGTTCAGGTGGAAGGGGAGGAGGACCTCCCCTATCAGTGGACTTAGAGAGGGGCAAAGAGGAGATGAGGGAGGGAGTGTGGGATAGGGAGGGGATGATGGAGGGGTCCACAGTTCAGATACAAAGTAAATAAACTGCAATTAATATAAAAATCATTTAAAAAATAACAAAATAGAAATAATGTATAATTTAGAAAGGTAATTAAAATATGCTATTTCTAACTTCAACTATTATGTAAAATAGAACATCTTTTCACCAAGAAAAGCATGTTAAATTTTTACAGTGCCATCTATTTAAGTAGCAAATTACAAGAGAAAATTTTGAGAGGTTTCTAATTAAATATTTACCAGTATATTTTAATAAGAAGTTTGATTTCATATTACCAAATGGATAATATGCTTTTATTCTAACATTCCTTTTTCCAAATGAGAAAGAGCAAAACCGCATAAGGAACAACTGCTATTTCAGTACTCCCCATGTGAAAGACTATGACTCATGTTTCAAGTGTTGGATGTTATTGACTAAAAAGAGGAAAATTACTGTGTAGACGTCCCACGTGGAAGGTTTCTCTTGAAGCCAGGAGCCCTCCAAAACTGTGGATAGCGGAGAGTTGTACTTCATGTCTCTAAGGGCCTTGAAATTCTATGTCTTTTAAAATATGTGTTTATAACACATAATTATGGTGCATGAGGAGGTCAGACAACAACTGGAAGTATTCACTTCTCTCCTTTTACCATAAATCTTGGGGATTAAATTCGGGTTATTTATCAGGCATGGCAGCAGGTTTCTCTACCCCGAAGCTCTCTCACCAATCCTGCCTTGTATGTCTTGAAAAGAACATACAACAGTATCTTCTCAGTCAGTGTACACTTCTTCCACTTTCTAAAGTAGTTTTAAAGCTATGAGAAAATTCAGCTCAGGAAGAATGTCTTTAAAAATTAGCAAACATGTAGGTGCACAGAGTATAAACTATACTATTCATTATATTAAATAGGTTAGAGGAACAAAGAAAATAGAAAATCCCTTATACTCACTCAGTGACTCTTCCTTAGGTTTTAAAATCTTACAGGCACATGTTTGAATCTGTCCCCCACAACTGTATTAATTTCTAAGTTTAAGCTTCAAATTTCTTTCTGCTAGATAGGGACTATAAAAATGCCTATCTCCAAATTTTGTCTTGAAAATTAAGTGAAGTAATAACTATGGGATTGCTGTCATAATTTCTAGCACATCATAGTACTGACAAGAATATGAGCCAAAGCAGAAAACAAGGGAATCAGTTTACCCATTTAATATCTGTGCTATTGATAAAGTGGCCATATGCCTATGTGTATACCTACAAATTTGATGATAGCATAACAGACTGAAATCATTTATTATTATTATTATTATTATTATTATTTTAACTTATCTCATTTTAGATAAAGTTGATATTCTGGGTGTACAGCTCAGTGGCAAAGTGTTTTCCTGCAACACCACAAAATGAACATTATATAATGAAATAAATAGAAAGCTAGTGAGCTTCAATATGTTTCTTCTGTAAATTAATTGGTCATTTGGATTTGGGGGGGTGAATATGTTTTAATTTTTAAATTTACTGTTTGAGAAACTGACACATTTATATAATGTGGTTTGATCAAACACACCTCTACTTACTCCTCCCCAGCATTTCCTGTAACCTTCATTTCTTTTCCCTGCCGACTTCATGGGCTCTTTTAAATAACCCCTGAGTCTACTTAGTGCTTCCAATGTATGCACAGGAGTAGGGTCATTAACTGAGGTATGAGTAACCTACCAAGTGGCCTCATCCATGAAGAAAACTGACTGCCCTTCCCTGAGAGTAGTTACTCAAAGAGGGACTTCTAGAATCTCTTACTCCACCCATGAAGGAATACAGTCTGGCTTAATCTTTTGTAGGCCTTATACATGCAGTCATGGCTACTGTGAGTCCATGTGTGCAACAGTACTGTCGTGTCTCATAAATGATATTTCCCTAAACATGTCCCTGCCTCTGGCTCTTCAAATCTTTCTGCCCTCTCTTTCACAATTATTCCTGAGACTTGGGGTGACATGGGTATAGTTGTCCCATTTAGACCCACAATCTGTACTCTCTGCATGAGGCCAGTTTTCTATTTCTATATTAATTTTCATTTACTGCAAAAAGAAACCCCTCAACTTAGGGCTAAGAATGATACTAATTTGGTATATGCTCACAGGTTTTCATGTCTAAATTGGTCATTTGTATTTGAAAATTCAAGGTGTTTGTAGTTAAGCCCAAGTGGCAATGAATTGTCACATGTCCTGAGAACTACATTGATCATGTGTATTTCAAATTTCAAGGTGGTCGAAATTAAATAAAAATGACAATTAACTGCCACAATTCTAGAAAACAAACAAAAAACAATGTTACATTTAATAACATATAACTGACAAATACCTCCATTTATGTTTCTTCTTTGAATAAATGTACCAGTGCTTCAAGATATGTCCTAGCAGACAGAAACCCACTTTGTGCCATTCTGTTTAACTCCATTAAGCATTCCTGGAATAAATACTTTTTATTTATTTATTTATTTAAATTATTATTATTCATTACAATTTATTCACTTTGTATCCTGTCTGTAGACCACTCCTTTGTCTCCTCCCAGGTCCTACTGTTCCTCCCTCTTCGCCCTTATGTCACTTTTCACCCTTATGCCCCTCTTCTAGTCCACTGATAGGGTAGGTCCTCCTCCCCTACTATCTGTCTCTAGTTCATCAGGTCTCATCAGGAATTTCTGGATCCTCTTTCTCTGTGGCCTCCTAAGGTCCACTTGTCAGGGAGAGGTGTTCAAAGAGCAGGCAATTGAGTTCATGACAGAGACAGCACCTGTTGCCCTTACTAGCGGACACTCAAGAAACTGAGTTGCCCATGGCCTAAATCTGAGCAGGGGTCTAGGTTCTCTACATGCATGGTGCTTTGTTGATTTATCAGTCTCTGCACCCCAACCCCCACCCTGGGTCAAGATTTATTGCCTCTATTAGTATCTTTGTGGAGCTACTGTTTCTTCCAGGTCTTTCTATCTCCCTCTTCTTCCATAAAATTCTCTACACTCTACCCAGAATTTGGCTATGAGTCTCAACATCTGCTTCAGTATGCTGATAGGTAGAGCCTTTCAGAGGTCCTCTGTTGTAGGCTCTTATCCTGATCCCTGTCTTCTCCCAGTTCTTATATCTATCCTGTTTGCCCATCTGAATGATAATTAAGCATCTTCCCCAGGGTCCTCCTTGTTGTTTAGCTTCTTTAGCAATATAGATTTTAGTATGTTTATCCTATAATATATGGCTAATATCCACTTATAAGTGAGTACATTCCATGTGTGTCTTTTTACTTCCAGGCTACCTCACTCAAGATGATCAGTTCCATCCATTTGCCTGTAAATTTCATGATTTTTTTGTTTTTAATTGTTGAGTAGTGTGCCATTGTGTAAATGCCCCACGATTTCTGTATCCATTCCTCCATTGAGGGACATCTGGGTTATTTCCAGGTTCTGGCTATTATGAATAAAGCTGCTACAAACATGGTTGAACAAATGTCCTTGTTGTATACTTTAGTATCTTTAGGGTATATGCCCAAGACTGGTGTGGCTGGATATTGAGGTAGCACTATTCCTAATTTTCTGAGAAAGGGCCAGATTGATTTCCACAGTGTTTATATAAGGTTACATTCCCACCAGCAATGGAGGAGGGTTCCCCTTTCTCCACAGCCTCTCTAGTATGTGTGGACACTTGAATTTTTGATTTTAGCCTTTCTAATGGGTGTAAAGTAGAATTTCAGGGTTGTTTAGACTTCCATTTCCCTGATGATTAAGATGTTGAACATTTCTTTAAATGTTTCTCTACCATTTGATATTCCTCTATTGAGAATTCTGTTTAGCTCTGTGCCTCAGTTTTAACTGGATCACTTGGCTTGTTGGTATTTAACTTCTTGAGTTTTTTATATATTCTTGATATTAGCCCTATGTCAGCTGTTGGGTTGCAGAAGATCTATTCCTATCTGTAGGCTGCTCTTTTGTTCTGTTGACAGTGTCCTTTGCTTTACAGAAATTTTCAGTTTCATGAGGTCCCATTTATTGATTGTTGATCTCAGGACTCATGTGTTTATTTTGTTCACTTTACATATTGTAGCCCCTTCCCTGTTTCTTTTCCAGTCATACCCTCTCTCTCTCCCTCTAACTCCTTCCCTTTTCCCCAGAAAAGGAGAGAACCTTTCCCATCCATCCCAGCTCATCAAGTTGCATAAGGACTAAATGGGTCCTCTTCTCCTGTGGCCTGTCAAGGTAGTTCTGCTAGAACAAAGTGATCTAAAATCTAGCAAGTGAGTCCATGTCTAATGCAGTCCCTACTTATATTACTATAGTACCCACTTGAAGGCTAAGAAAAAAGTTGATTAATAGGTATTTTATTTATTAAAAATAAATAGACTCTGTAGCTTGCCTTTGGCAGGTTGGCCATTTTCGCTCTGTTAATCCTACCTGATCCATGAGCCTGGGAGATTTTTCCATCTTCTGATATTTTCTTCAGTTTCTTTCATCAGATACTTGAAGTTTTTGTTAAACAGGTCTTCCACTTGCTTGGTTAGAGTCAAATCAAGGTACTTTATGTTATTTGTGGATATGGTGAAGGGTATAATTGTCCTAATTTCTTTTTTAGCCCATTTGTCTTTCATATACAAGAAGGCTACTGATTTTTTTGAGTTAATTTTCTATGCAGCCACTTTGCTAAAGGTGTTTATCAGTTGAAGGATTCAATGCAGTTCCCATCAAAACACCAACACAATTATTTACAGACCTTGACAGAACAATTATCAAATTCATATGGAAAAACAAAAACCCCCAAATTGTCAAAACAACCCTGTATAATAACAGATCATTTTCACCAATCCTTTATCTGACAGAGGGCTAATATCCAGAATATATAAAAAACTGAAGAATTTTAAAAGCAACAAATCAAGCAATATGATTAAAAATGGGGTATGGAGCTAAACAGAAAATTCCCTGTAGAGGAATATAGGATGGCAGAGAAACACTCAAAGAAATGCTCAACATCCTTAGCCATCAGGGAGATGCAAATCAAAATGACCCTGAGATATCACCTTACACCTATCAGAATGGCTAAGATCAATAATTCAAGTGACAGCACTTGCAGGGGAGGTTGTGGAGAAAGTGTACAACCACTATGGAAATCAATCTGGTGCTTTCTCAGACATTTAGGACTAGTGGTTCCTCAAGATCCAGCTATACTACTCCTGGGCATGTTTCCAAAATATACTCAAGTACACAACAGGGACATTTGTTCAACCATGTTCATAGCAGCTTTATTTGTAATAGCCAGAAGCTGGAAACAACCCACATGTCCCTCAAAGAAGGAATGGATACAGGAATTGTGGTACATTTACACAATGGAATACTACTCAGCAGTTAAAAACAAGTAAATAATGAAATTTGCAGGCAAATTGTGGGATCTTGAAAAGATCATCCTGAATGAGGTATCCCAGAAGCGGAAAGACACACATGGTAGATAATTACTTATAAGTGGATATTAGACATATAAGATGGGATAAACATACTAAAATCTGCACACCTAAAGAAGTTCAGAAAGAATGAGGATCCAGGGTAAGATGCTCAAACCTTACTCAAAAAGAGAAACGGGACAGACATCAGAAGAAGAAGAAAACAGGAAACAGGACATGAGGCTACCACAGGTGGCCTCTGAAAGAATTCACCCAGGAGGGAAACATAGCAGAAGCTGAGGCTCATAGCCAAACTTTGGGCAGAGTGCAGGGAATCTTATGAAAGAAGAGGAGATAAGAAGATCTGGTGGTGACAGTAGTTTTACAAGGAGAGCAACAGAACCAAAAATCTCTGGCCACAGAGGTCTTCTCTGAAGCTGATACTCCAAACAAAGACCATGCATGGAGATCACCAGAACCCTTGCACAGATGAAGTCCATGGCAGTTCAGTGTCCAATAGGGTTCCCTAGTAAGGGGAACAGCCATGTCTCTGACATGAACTCAGTGGCTGGGTGTTTGATCTCCAACCCCTGAGGTGGGAACAGTCTTACCAGGACAGAGAGGAAACAATGCGGCCAGTCCTGATGAAACCTCATTGGCTAGGGTCAGATGGAAAGGGAGGTGGATTTCTATCACTGGACTTTGAGAGGGATATGGGAGAAGATGAGCAAGGGAGGGCGGGATTGGGAGGGGATGAAGGAGGGGGCTACAGCTGGGATACAATGTGAAACTATAATTAAAATAAAAATTAAAAATTATAAAAAGTAAATTGAGTGCAGATTCTTGTAAGCACATATAGTTGAGAAAAATACATAGGAACTTTTCTGTTGTGCAAATTTTGTTTTAGTATTGCCGATTTACATAGTAAACATTCTTCCATTAAATTTGATTTTTGGTGTTTTATAATTATTCTCATTTAATTAAAAGCATTTCTGAAAGTACAGGGGTTACACTATTAACTAACAAATAAGAGACAACAAGGAGACATTCTCCAACACCACAGGTGAAGTTGGGAACAAACGTGATTCTACAAAAGAAAGGCAGGGAGAGGCATAAAACCACAGGACTAATATTTATTGGAGTTTGATTATTTTCATTAGGCACTAAAGTAGGTTGAGAAGAACAAGCAATAAGATGTGCCATGTTCTGACAGAGAGAAATTTATTGGAAAGTTGCAGGGACCTTTTTAGCTGTGAGAGAAAATTAGACAGATAAACTAATGTCTTTCCTTTTTATTGCATCTGGGAGACATTAAGAAGGAATTTCTCTAGAGTGAGAAACATGGCACACTTGAAAGCAGAAAGAAAGCTGCAGCAAGGTGTTTGAGATAAAATCAAGACTCTTAATGAACAAAATTTTTAAGGGATGTTAAAAAACCCACCTTATAATATAGAGATATGTGCAAAAGCAACCTTTATGTTCAATGTTTTAAAATCTTTGCTGTGTTACTAAATGGTTGTCTTTGCTGGGTACTCAACAGGCAATGTGTATGAACTCTCTTTTTATGGGGAAATTATGTTTAGATTTCTTGTCTATGTCAAAGGACACTCTGTGATTTATATTCAATGATAGGCAACACTAACCTTCTGCACACTATTTCTTCATAGGGTGTGCCAGATTTACACAGCAACCTTATGAAGTTAGCCTGATCTATTAAAATCAACACTATTAATTAAAGAGATTCATACAGTTCATTGGAATCAGGAGAGTGAGGAAAAGGCATGTGAGACCCATAACCACAACACTGTTTTTAATTTTTAAAAAAAATTATTTTTTCACTTTATATCCTGACTACAGCCCCCTTCGCTCAGTTCTGCCTCATACACCACTTGCCCCATTCTCCTCTATCCTTCTCACCAGGGAAGGGAAGGTGCCCCATGTGTACCAACCTGCCCTGGCACATTAAGTCACTGCAGAACAAGGTGCATCTTCTCCCACCAAGGCAAGAAAATGAGCATGCTTAGGAGAACAGGATCCAAAGGGGAAGCTTCAGAGTCAAAGGGGCCCAGCTCTGGTTGTTGGTCTGCATAAAGATCAAGCTGCACATCTACTACATACGTGCAGAAGAGTTAGGAGCAGTCATCCATGCATGCTCTTTGGTTGGTGGTTCACTCTTTGTGAGCTCCAATGCACCCAGGTTAGTTGACTTTATAGGTCTTCTTGTGGAGTCTCGACCCCTCCTATTACCTCAATTGTTCACCCAAGTTGTACATTGGACTCTCTGACCTCTGTTTAATGTTTGGCTGTGGGTCTCTGCATCTGTTTCCATCAACTGCTGGATGAAGCCTCTCAGAGTAGTCATGCTAGGCCCCTGTCTATAAGCATAGCAGAGTAACTTGAAAAGTGTCAGGGATTTGTTCTCTCCAACGGGATGGATCCCAATTTGGGCCTCCCTCAAACTTTGGGTCTTTGGCCCTCCCTCAAATTTGATCCATCTTTGTCCTTGCATATCTTATAGGTAGGACAAATTTTAGGTCAAAGTATTTGTGGGTGAACTGGTGTCATTACCCCTCCACGGGAAATCCTGCCTGGTTACAGGACTTCAGTGTCCATATGCCCTGCAGGTAGGAGTCTCAGCTAGGGTGACCCCCATAGACTTCCTGAGACCTCCACTGTCCCAGGTCTCTGACACATCCCAGAGATTCACCCATCTCTAATTTTCATTCTGACTACAGGCCCTCTCTTCCCTATTCTCCCTTCTCCTAATCTCTACCCCTGCTCTCCTCCTCGTCACCTCTCCAACCCAGCTCCCTTCCTAACCCAGTGATCACTGAATAGGGAGTTGTTCAGTTTCTATGATTTTGTAGGCTTTCTGTTGTTTTTATTGTTGAGTTCCAGCTTTAATCCATTGTGCTCTCATAGGATACAAGGAGTTATTTCAATCTTCTTGTATGTGTTGAAGCTTGCTTTGTGACTGAGCATACGGTCAGTTTTGGAGAAGGTTCCATGATAATTTTGAGAAGGCATATTTTGTTGCTGTGTGTTTGGAAGGAATATTATGTAGATATCTGTTATGTCCATTTATTTCATAACATCGGTTAGTTTCATTATTATTCTGTTTAGTTTTTATCAAGATGACCTGTCCATTGATAAGAGAGAGATGTTGAAGTGGTCTACAGTTAATGTGTAGGGTTCTATGTGTCATTTGAGCTTTAGCAATGTGTATTTTATGAGTTTGAGTACTCTTGCATTTTGGGACTAGATGTTCAGAATTGAAAGTACATCTTGGTGTATTTTTCCTTTGATGAGTGTGGAGTGTCCTTCCCCATCTCTTTTGATTAATTTTGGTTGAAAATTTATTATATTATATGTTAGAATGGCTACTCCAGATCAGTTTGCTTGGAAAACATTTCTTCTAACCCTTTACTCTGAGGTAATATCTATCTTTATTGCTAAGGTGTATTTCTTGTATCCAGGAGAATGATGGTTTCTGGTTTTGTCCACTCTGTTAACCTGTGTCTTTTTATTTAGAAGTTGAGTCCATTGATATTGAGAAATATTAATGACCAATGATTGTTAATTCCTGTAATTTTGATATTTATGGTGGTAGTGTGTGTACATGCTTCCTTTCTTTTGTTTTTGCTGGTGTGAAATCATTTATTTCCCATGTTTTCTTGGGTGTAGTTATCCTTGTTGTGTTGGAAATTTCTCTTCTAGTATCCTTTGTAGAGCTGGGTGAGTGGAAAGACATTGTTTAAATTTTGTTTTGTTTACAGAATATCTTGTTTTCTCGATTTATGGTTATTGAAAGTTTTTCTGTGTATAGTAGTCTTGGCTGGCATTTGTAGTTTCTTAGGATCTTAAAGATATCTGTCCAGACCCTTCTGGCTTTTAAAGTCTCTGTTGAGAAGTCTGATGTAATTCTAATAAGTCTTCCTTTATATGTTACCTGGCCCTTATCCCTTGTGGTTCTTAATATATTTTTCTTTGCTCAGTACATGAGTGTTTTAATTATTATGTAGCAGGAGGATTTTCTTTTAGGTCCAATCCACTTGGTGTTCTGTATGCTTCTTGTATGTTTATCTCTTTCTTTAGGTCAAGGGGATTTTTTTCTATAATTTTGTTGGAGATATTTTCTGGACCTTGGAGATGGGGATGTCCTCTTTCTCACAAAACTTAAAAGCTTCTGTAAGGCAAAGCACATTGTCAATTAAACAAAACAGCAGCCTACAGGTTGGGACAAGATCTCCAACAATCCTACATTCGACAGAGGGTTAATAGCCAAAATATTTAAAGAACTTCAGAAATTAAATACCAACAAACCATATTATCCAATTAGAAATGGGTTATAAAGCTAAACAGAGACTTCTCAACAAAGAAATCTCCAATATCTGAGAAAAACTTAAAGAAATGCTCAACGTCCTTATTCATCGGGGGAATGCAAATCAAAACAATTCTGAGATTCTGTCTTACACCCATCGGAATGGTTACAATTAAAGATTCAAGTGACAGTATGTGCTGGAAAGGTGTGGAGCAAAGGAAACACACCTCCATTAATGGTGGTAGTGCAAACTTGTACAAGTTTCGAAATCAGTCTGGTACTTTCTCAGAAAATTGGGAATAGCTTTATCACAAGATCCGCTATATCACTCCTAGGCATATATGTGAAAGATGCTCCACCATACAACAATGACATTTGTTCAGCACTGTTCATAGCACCTCTATTCATAATAGCCAGAAACTGGAAACTATCCAGATGTCACTCAACTGACGAATGCATAAAGAAATTATGGTGCATTTGCACAATAAAATACTACTCAGTAATTAAATACAAGGAAATAATGAAATTTGCAGGCAAATGGATGGAACTAGAAAAGATCATCCTGAGTGAGGTAACTCATTCCCAGAAAGACACAGATGGTATGTGCTCATTTATAAGTGGATATTAGTCATATGGTACTGAATAAACATATTACAATTTACAGACACCAAGAAGATAAATAACAAGGAGGGTTTAAAAGAAAGCTCCTGAAGGTCACTCAGAAGGATAAATAGAATAGACAGTAGAAGTGGTTGAAGAGAGGGAACAAGGTTGTCTAGAGAAATGAGGGTGGATATTAGCCTGGGGAGAGGAAACGAGAGGACACATGGCTTGCAGAGAGAAGAGAAACAGTGGGTGGGTGGGGGCATCTCTGAGGCAAGCTATAGACCTACAATAAGTTAAGCTCCTGGGAGGATGTGGAGGTAAGAATTCTAATAGCAGGGGTTATGAAGACTGAAAAGACCACCCTCTAACTAAACTGGACTCCTAGTGGAGGGAGGAAAACAGCAATCTCCCCATAAAAAATCTACCCAAAATTTACCCTGCTTATAAGATGTGCAGGAATAAAGATAGAGCAGAAATTGAGGAATGTCCAACCAATGCCTCGCTGGACCCGAGACATACCTCATGGGAGAGAGCCAACCCCTGTCACTATTAAGGATATTCTGCTATGATTGCAAAGAGGAGCCTAGCTTACCTATCTCTAAGAGGCTCAACTCAGCAGTGGATAAATGTTTTGCTGGGACTCACAGCAAAACATTAGGCAGAAAGTGGGGAGTCTTGGGGAAGAATGGAGTGGTCGAATAGAAGGACCGAGAGCAGATAGGTCCTCCACAAGAAGACCAACAGTGTCAACTAACCTGGGCCCAGGCATGCTTATGGAGCACCAATGGAGGACCATGCATGGACTTGACCTAGGTCCCTTACACATATGTTGATGATGGGTAGCTTGGCCAACATATCCATCCCTAGAAAAGGGAGAGAGGGCTGTCTTTGGCATGGCTGCTGATGCCTGCTTCCTTTTGATCACTTCTCCCTGGCAGGGCTGTTTCACAAGGTCACAGGGGGAGAAAATGTGCTAAGTTCTGATACAACTTGATGTTCTGGTGTGAGCTGGTAGCGGGTGAGGCCTCCCTTATCTGAGGAGTAGGTGAGGGGTAAGAGGGGTGAGAAGGAGGACGGGAACAAGAAGAGAGGGTGGAGAGCCTAGGATCAGGATATGAAGTGAATAAATAAAATAATTGAAAAGAGAAGTTTTGATGATGATGGGTTAGGATAACATTTACCTGTGGGTATCAGGACAACAGTTAGAAAATAGGGGTTATGCTGTCTTAGTACGATAGTTGTTTCATGTTTTCCTGCAAGATGCATGACCTCATTAGCCTTTGGTAGTTGGCAAGATTTCCAGTGGTAAGCAGAATTTTGCTTTTGTTGAGCAGGTTTTAAGTACCTTCAAAGGTCATGATTTTATTTTTACTTACAGCTGAATATAATTCCATAATGCCTATGCACCATATTTTCTTCAATTCATCTGTTGAAGGATATTTAGTTTTTTTTGCATTTCCTGACTATTGTGAATAGATCAGCAATGAACATGGCTGAGCAATTATCTACAGAGTAGGATGTTGACAAATCATTTTAATATAATATAAATATTAATCAGGTTACCACATATAAAAATAAAATAATTGAAGAAACATTTAAAGTACTCTTGAAGGAAATAAACAAGGAACAAAGAATAATGAGTGAGTATTTTGGACAGGAGTGCAAAGTAAGTGTTCTTGAAAAAAGAATTAGTTAATCTGAATTTGAATGAGTCACATTATGTGCTAATAAAAGTTTAAAGTGTGAGGAAATTAGTATGGTAGAACAAAGAAGAATTAGAAATGTTCAAAGTAAAGGAAGAACTAGCTATCTTTAAAGAAGACAAAGCAACTCATCTGTTTATTCAAATATAACCACTAAGCATAAACACAAACATATGTGCCTGTGTTAATAAGCATATACCCAGAGATCAAGATGAGGGAATCCAATATATAAATACGTATATGCATACATATGTATATACATGTATATATATTTGTGTGTGTATCACACATACACACACATAGTAGATGGTGCAGTGTTCTAGGCTTTTGAGCAACATAAATAGAATTGTTCTTATACTCATGAAGCTTACAAGGAGGGACATAAACATAAAAGTAAATAACATTTTAAGAAGCAATGGCGATAATATAATGGGGGAAATACTAGATTAAGGGCTACAGACAACTAATGGCTAGTGAGAAAAGAAAAATCAGTTTTCTCCAAAGACAACCCCATGACAGATGATCCAAACTTTTTTCTTTTTTATTATTTTTATTAAATACAAGTTATTCACTTTGTATCTCACCTGTAGTTCCTTCCCTCCTCCACTCCCAATCATACCCTCCTTCCCCCTTCTCCACCCAAGTCCCTTGCCAAGTCCACTTATAGGGGAAGACCTTCTCTCCTTCCTTTTGATCCTAGTCTATCAGGTTTCATCAGGAGGGGCTTCATTGTCTTCCTCTGTGGCCTGGCAAGGCTGCTGCCCCCTCAGGGGAAGGTGATCAAAGAGCAGGCCAATCAGTTCATGTCAGAGACAGTCCCTGTCTCCATTACTATGGAACCCACTTGGACACTGAACTGACATGGACTACATCTGCACAGGGGTTCTAGGTTATTTCCATGAATGGTCCTTGATTGGAGTATCCGTCTTAAAAAAGACCCCTGTGCCAATTATTTTGGTTCTGTTGCTCCCCTTGTAGAGCTCCTGTCCTCTTTAGGTCCTACTATCTCCCCCTTCTTTCATAAGTTTCCCTGCACTCTGCCCAAAGTATGGCTATAAATCTCAGCATCTGCTCTGATACTCTACAGGGTAGATTTTTTTCAGAGGCCCTCGGTGGTAGGCTCCTATCCTGTTCCCTGTTTTCTCCCTCTTCTGATGTTCATCCTCTTTGCCTTTCTGAATGGGAATTAAGCAAATTAGCAAGAATCCTCCTTCTTGATTAGTTTCTTTAGCTGTATGGATTTTAGTATGTTTATCCTATATTATATATCTAATATCCACTTATGAGTGAGTATATACCCTGTGTGTCTTTCTGCTTCTGGGATACCTAACTTAGAATGATCTTTGCCAGTCCCCACCAATTGCCTGCACATTTCATGATTCCCTTGTTTTTTTTCAATGCTGAGTAATATTCCATTGTGTAGATGCACCACAAATTCTGTATCCATTCTTCAATTGACAGGCATCTGGGTTGTGTCCAGCTTTTGACTATAACAAATAAAGCTGTAACAAACATGGCTGAGCAAATGTTCTTGTATACTTGAGCATTTTTGGATATATGCCTAGAGAAAGCACTATTCCTAATTGTCTGAGAAAACGCCAGAATGATTTCCAAAGTGGTTGTACAAGTTTACATTCTTATCAGCAGTGTGGAAGGATTCCCCTTTCTCCACATCCTCTCTAGCAGGTGTTGTCACTTGAGTTTTTGATCTTAGCCATTATGGTGGGTGTAAGGTGAAATTCTAGGGTCTTTTTGATTTACATTTCACTGATGAAAGTAAAAAAAAAATAAGTGTAAAGAATCGAAAGATATGGGCACCAATTTTAAATACAGTGATTAAGAAAGATCTAGATTTATAATGATGTCGATCAAGGATGATGGCACCGAGAGGACACTCTTTCTGACCAACAGCACAGCAGGATTTGTATAGTGACCAGCAGATGGAACTCTGGGGCCTAAAACACCAGTGATTGTGTTTCCCAAGTGAGAGGAAACCCCACGGTGGGTGTGATATTCAATCAGCTTCAGGTCACCCAGCTAAACCACAGAATAGTTCCCGGGTCCCACCTGGTACTTAGTGGCCAGCTCAGATCCACACGAGGCTGGTATGCTCTGATCACTGTCCCAGACTGAACTGAGGTCCCCACAATACTAGATACTGACATTTTCCTTCGAGAGGAAACCCTAAGGTGCAGGAAATGATCAGGACCGACCTTAGGTCATCCAGACAATTCCTGGAAAAAGACCTGGGTTTGGCAGGCACCCAGCCTCCAGCCCAAAGTGGGGTTCTATGCCACCAGCACAGAGTCCTGCCTGCTCACACGACTCACCATCCAAGACAGAACTGAGGACACCAGAGCACCAGAGAGTGAGTTTCTCTGTTGGGTGGAACCCACAGTGAAGGGAAGAACAGGTCTGACCTCTGAGAACTCAGCCGACACCTCTCACCCCCCCAAAAAATAAGTTCTCAGGAAAAGTCCCTGGGTTGCTGCAAGTGCCCAGACACCCAGGTACCCAGTCACCCAGTCTCCAGAAAGACAGAGCCTGTGCCTGCTTGCTCTCCTTGCTCTCCTAGAGAAACCTGCAGACCCCCAAATACCACAGACTCAGGGAAAGCATTGGTTCCAACCCTCAGGACACCCAGATCCAGAAAAGTTTCTGGGTTTCCACAGGCCCTAAGTTCTGGCCTTCTACTGCACACGCGAGTGATGTGCCCATCTGGCACTGATTATGGCTAGGGAACTGGGTCATACTACTCCAACCTCAGACCTACAAAAGCCAGAGAGCCATTGGAACAGCCTTCAGATACTGCTCCAAGGTGCAACCAGTTATCTCGAGCTAAACGGATGAAACCATGGGACTCTATGGTTCTTCATGAGGGCTGCGCCCAACAAATACAGCTTAACAGCAGCAGCACACTAAATTCAGAAAAAGAAACCCAGCAACAAGGCAGCCCTCTCCGTTAATTCTCCTGATGAGAGGAGAGCCTTCCTGAACACCAGAGTAACCACACAGGTCCATATGCCTATGGTGAACTCTGATAATTCCTGAGAAGCACCACCATTGAGTTGAGCATACTCAAAAAGCTGAGGAGATCTCCTTCAGAACAGGCCAAGGGGATTCTCCCACCCCAGGACTCCAGCAGGTACCAGAAATTAACAGACAAAACCTGTAACAGCCAGACAGGTAGAGGCCAGTGTAAAAGCACAACCAACAAAAGGCAAAGCAATACAGCATCCACAGAAACCAGTTATTCAGGGGCAAGTAACCCTGGACACCCTAACCTAAGTGAAATTCAAGAAGATGACCACATCTAAGTGTATGAGGAGGTTAATGGAGGAAACAAAATGTGTAAAGAAAGAAAGGCACATAAAGTCAAACAGATTATGGCCATCTGTAAAGAAATAAAGGAAGATGTAGCCAAACAGTTTGTGGCTTTCAGAGAGGAAATAATTAAATCACTGAAAGAAATAAAAGAAACAGAGGAATGTTCAAACAAACAGGTGAAGGAATTGAAGGAAAATGCAGTCAGACAGGTGAAGGAAATAAAACAGCTCATGATATGAAGATAGAATTGGAAAAATTAAAGAAAACACAAACAGAAGAAATCATGGAGAGGAAGAACTTAGGGAAGAAAACAGGAACTATAAAGGTAAGCTTAGCCAACAGACTACAGGAGATGGAAGAAAGAATCTCAGGTACGGAAGTTACAGTGGAAGAAATGAATGTATCTGTCAATGAAAATGTTAAATCTAAAAAAAAAATCCTGACACAAACCATTGAAGAAATCCACGAAAACATGACAAGACAAAACCTAAGAATAATGGGAAGAGAGGAAAACAATATTCTCATCTCTAAGGCCCAGAAAAAGTTTTCAACAAAATTATAGAAGAAAATTACCCCAAGAGGTGGGGAAGAGCCTTGAACTCAGTGGCATAGGAGACAACTTCCTGAACAGAACACCAACAGCACAGGCTCTAAGTGCAACAATCAATAAATGGGACCTCATGAAACCGAAAAGCTTCTGTAAAGCAAAAGACATTGTTGTCAGAACAATCGACAGCCTACAGACTGTGAAAGGATCTTCCCCAACCCTATATCTGACAGAGGCCTGATATCCAGAATATATTAAGAGCTAAGGAAGTTAAAAAGCAACGAATCAAGCAATCCAATTAAAAAAATGGAGTATGGAGCTAAACAGAGAATTCTATGTAGAGAAATATAGAGTGGCAGAGAACACTTAAGGAGATGCTCAACATCCTTAGTCACCAGAGAAGTGCAAATCAAAACAACCCTTAGATTTCACTTTGCACCAATTAGAGTGGCTAAGATCAAAAACTCTAGTGTCAACACATGCTGGAGAGGTTGTGGAGAAAGGGGAACCTGACTCCATTGCTGGTGGGAATGTAAACTTGTATAACCACTTTGGAAATCAATCTGTCGCTTTCTTAGACAACTAGTAATAGCACTTCCCCAAGACCCAGCTATACCACTCCTAGGCATATATCCAAAAGATGCTCAAGTACACAACAAGGACATTTGCTCAACCATATTTGTAGCAGCTTTATTTGTAATAGCCAGAACCTGGAAACAACCCAGATGTCCATCAACTGAGGGATGGATACAAAAATTGTGGTATTTTTACACAATGGAATACTACTCAGGAATTATAAACAAGGAAAACATGAAATTTGCAGGAAAATGGAGGGATCTAGAAAAGATCATTCTGAGGGAGGTATCCCAGAAGGAGAAAGACACACACAAGTGCTGTGCTCACCTGCACACTTATTCAGACCTATAAGATATGATAAACATACTGAAATCTATACACCTAAGGAAGACAAACAAAAAAGAGGAACCGGAGTACGATCAATCCTCACTTAGAAAGACAAATCGGAAGGGCATGGGATGTAGGAGAAAACAAGCAACAGGACAGGGTCTTACCACAGAAGGCCTCTGAAAGACTCTACCTTGCAATGTATCAAAGCAGAAACTGAGTCTCATAACTAAACCTTCAGCTGAGTGCAGGGAATCATATGAAACAAGGTGGAGTTAATATGACCTGGAGAGGATAGGAGCTCTACAAGGACTTAATATATCTGGGCACAGGGGTCTTATATGAGACTGTTTCTTCAACCAAAGACCGTGTCTGGATATAACCTAGAACCTCTGCTTGCCTGTAGCCCATGGTAGCTCAGTATCCAAGTGGGTACCCTAGAAAGGGGAGTAGGGACGATTTGTGTCGTGAACTCAATGGCAGGCTGTTTGACCTCCCCACCCTTAAGGGAGGAGCAGCCCTGCTATGCCACAAAGGACGACTTTGCAGCCAGTCCTGAAGATACCTGATAAACCAGGGTCAGAGGAAAGGGGAGGAGGTCCTCCATTATCAGTGGACTTGCAAAAGGGCAGGGAGGAGATTATGGAGGGAGGGTGGGGTTGGGAGGGAATGAGGGAGCAGGATAACCCTGGGATACAGAGTTAAGAAAATGTAACTAATAATAAAAATAAACTTAAAAAAAGACAAAAAGAAGAAGAAAAAAAAGTGGGGAAGAGCCTTGAACTCATTGGCACAGGAGACAACTTTCTGAACAACTTTCTAAGAGCAACAGTCAATAAATGGGACCTCATGAAATTTAAAATTTCTGTAAAGCAAATGACACTGTTGTCAAAACCAAACAATTGCCTACAGATTGAGAAAGGATCACCACCAACCCTATATTTGGCAGAGGGCTGATATCCAGTTTATAAAAAGAACTAAAGAAGTTAAACAGCAACAAATCAAGTAATGCCATTAAAAACATTGGGTACGGAGCTAAACTGAGACTTCTCAGTAGAGGAATATCAAATGGCAGAGAAACCCTTAAAGAAATGTTCAAAGTCCATAGTCATCAGGGAAGAAGAAATCAAAATGACCCTAAGATTTCACCTTACACACATCAGAATGGCTAAGATAAAAAACTCAAGTGACAACACCTGTTAGAGAGGATGTGGAGAAAGGGGAACCCTCCTACACTGTTGGTGGGAATGTAAACTTGTACAAACGTTTTGGAAATCAATCTGGCACTTTCTCAGACAATTAGGAATAGTGTTTCCTCATTATCCAGCTATAGCACTCCTAGGCATATATCCAAAAATGCTCAAGTATACAACAAGGATATTTGCTCAGCCATGTTTGTTACAGCTTTATTTGTTATAGTCAGAAGCTGGACACAACCCAGACGCCTGTCAATTGAAGAATGGATACAGAATTTGTGGTGTATCTACACAATGGAATATTACTCAGCATTGAAAAAAAACAAGGAAATCATGAAATGTGCAGGCAATTGGTGGGGACTGGCAAAGATCATTCTAAGTTGGGTATCCCAGAAGCAGAAAGACACACAGAGTATATACTCACTCATAAGTGGCTATATATATATATATATATATATATATATATATATATATACACACATATATATGTATATATATATATATATAATATAGGATAAACATACTAAAATCCATACAGCTAAAGAAACTAATCAAGAAGGAGGATTCTTGCTAATTTGCTTAATTCCCATTCAGAACGGCAAAGAGGATGAACATCAGAAGAGGGAGAAAACAGGGAACAGGATAGGAGCCTACCACCGAGGGCCTCTGAAAAAAATCTACCCTGCAGGGTATCTGAGATTTATAGCCAGACTTTGGGCGGAGTGCAGGGAAACTTATGAAAGAAGGGGAAGATAGTAAGACCTGAAGAGGACAGGATCTCCACAAGGAGTGCAACAGAACCAAAAATTTGTGCACAGGTGTCTTTTCTGAGACTGATACTTCAGCCAAAGACCACTCATGGAGATGGCTTGGAACCCCTACACAGAGGAAACCATGGCATACCAAGTGGGTTCCATAGTAATGGGAACAGGGACTGTCTCTGACATGAACTGATTGGCCTCCTCTTTGATTACCTTCCCCTGAGAGTGGAGCAACTTTGCCAGACCACAGAGGAAGACAATACATCCACTCCTGATAAGACCTGATAGACTAGAATCAGAGGGAAGGGGAAGAGGACCTCTCTTATCAGTGGACTGGGGGAGGGGTATGGGTGGAGAAGAGGGATGAAGGGTGAGATTGGGAGGGGAAGAAGGAAGTAGCTACATAGGGGATACAAAATGAATAAACTGTAATTAATAAAACTAAAATAAAAAAGAAAGATCTAAACAAGGGCTTGGAATGTAGTTATTAAATAGAGAAACTGTAAATATGTAGTAATATCATATTCCAGGAAAATGCCATAATAGAAAAATGATGTGAAGTAAATAAATCAACAGGAAGGGCAGTGTAGCTAGCGGCATGTGAACAAAAGTACTGGGTAACCTCAGGAAAGAACAAGAGACAGATAGTCACCCACAGATCATAGTAGAGACATAGATGTTTCATCTTGTGAAAGAGGAGAAGGAAAAGGTGGAGGAAGAGAAAGAGTGCTAGGGGAGGAGTAAAAAGAAAAAGGAGAAATAAGTATGTAAATTGGAATAGATTCTAGTGGTGCATCACCATAGCCAGAGGAAATTGTGATCATAAATTCTGCTAATTTGGATGACATTGGCCAAATATTTTATGCTTTCAACTGAAACTTAGGCATAAGGAGTATACCAAAAAAAAAAAATCAATGATTCACATCATTATTAAAACTGTTATACCCATATAAGAAAACATATACTCTAGGTACAAAAAAGCTCAAGGTAATTACATGCGATTTAGAAATCAGTGAGAATGAAAATTAAAATACTTTAATGAAAATATGAAAATCAGTAATTTCTATGGATTATCATCAGACGGACTAACCAAAATTAAATATTATAAGACATGAATAAAAAGGAAAATAGATCACTAAGGAATAAGAAAAAATGAGTAGAAACAGGGACTATGAAGATGCATATACTGAATGACTGATGTTTAACACTATCATCAGTATGTTAAAGGCTTCAAAATTATAGTTGAAATATGAGGACCAGTAGGAATCAGAACACATATTGAAGCAATTACAAAAATTCAACAGAAATAACAAAACTAAAATGTATGTTAAAAATAATACTTCACTACTTTGAGATAATATGGAAATGGTTAATAAATTCAAACACAGAATATTACAAATTGTATCATAAGGAAAAAACTAAGACGTTTTATGAGCCTGCCAATCACAATGAGTAAATTCAATATTATAAAATTTTTCTGGTTTATAGAAACATCATAATAAATGTCAAATATTAAGGTCTTAAAATATATTTTCTGGTCACAAAAGAAATAAAATAGAAACAATTACAGTAGACATACTCAAATGTCTCCTCATATTTAGAAACAGAAGAACACATATTAAATTACACACATATAAATGAAGATCTGAGGAAACACTTTAGAGTCCAGATTTAAAGAAAATTCACATACAACCCAAATGTTGAAGGAATAAAGTTAACACAGTGTCTAAAGGGATATTTATAGCTTATAGTTTTAAAAAGAGGAAAGATTTGAAATAGATTTTAAAACTAGTTAACTACATTTCATTTAAAAAGATATGGGGAAGAGCAGATTAAAGACAGAGTAAGGATAAGTGAGAAATTAATATAAATTAGAGCAGACATAAATGAATATGAAACAGTAAATGGATAAAAATAAATATTTCATTGAAAATAGTAATAAAATAATTAAAGGGAGATCCAAGATGGCTGCCACGAGAGAACACTGTCTGAGGAGTAGGAGAGCAGAAACAACGCAGCAACCAGGAGACTGAACTCTTGGACCTAAAACGCCAGCATTGTGAGTGCCAGGTGAGCGGAACTCCTACGGTGAGAAAATCAAGTGGGAAAACCCTAGGGACACCCAGTTATTTCCTGGAAAAATTTCCTGGTGACCAGCAGCGCACAGTTCTGATCTAAACAAGCAGCCTCGCTTGGTGCCCTCACCCGCCATTATAGACTGGATCACACAGTCTCGCGGGCAGTCTCAGGAGGAACTGGGCACCCTTTTCACTGAACTGCGCACTGAGAGCTCGCACTGCACCCAGGTTCTGCTTCAACCCGCGGGTGTGCTGCAGGCTCAGACAGATCACCGGAACCACCCCAGACTGAGTGGATTGGGGGACCATTTTAACCAGTCCGCACACTGCTAGGGCACGCGCCAAATGCTTCCTCCAGCAAAAACTCAGTCAGTATGTGAGTCCATCACCGGTCTGGGAGGAACCCATTCTGCCTCAACCCACGGGTGTGCAGCGGGTGCACTGATCGCCAGAACCAATACAGACTGAGAGGATCCGGGGACCATCTTGACCAGACCGCACACTGAGGGCGAAAGCTGCACGCATCCGCCAGCAAAAACCCCAGTTCGGGTGTCTGTCCACAGGCCAGACAGAGAAGGCCTCGGGCACCATTTCAGACAGGCCTGCATACAGCGGACGCACACCAACCCAAACCCACTGTGTGTGCCCCAAATATCATCTCAGACCTTGGTGCACAGCCCCTGGCACAGAAGGAGGCGCCAAATCTCCATTCCAGGGGAGAGCCCTTAGCAGCAAGCCCAGGGCAGAGTGCACAGCCCCCAGGTGACATCTCAAAACTGGACACTCAGACTCTAGCACAGAGTGAGGAGTAAAGAC
>CM053742.1:22029563-22057198 GCA_028658305.1 Pachyuromys duprasi | reverse complement strand
GCTGCTTTATTTGTAATAGCCAGAACCTGGAAACAACCCAGATGTCCCTCAGTTGAGGAATGGATACAGAAATTGTGGTACTTTTACACAATGGAATACTACTCAGCAATTAAAAAGGAGGAAATCATGAAATTCGCAGGCAAATGGTGGGACCTGGAAACGATCATCCTGAGTGAGGTATCCCCAAAGCAGAAAGAAACATATGGTATATACTCACTCATATAGACCTATAGGATAGGTTGGTCAATCTGCAATCTACACACCTAGATAAGATATACAGGAAGGAGGACCCAGGTTGGTATGTTCAATGCTTGTTTGGATTAACAAATGGGATGGACATTAAGTGGAGGAGAAAACAAACAACAGGACAGGAGCATGCCAAGGAGGACCTCTGGGGGTGTCAATGTAGCGATGTATCAGAGCAGATATTAAGACTTGCGATCAAGACTTTGGCAGAGGGCGAAAAGTAATGATAGATCTGGGGGAGGTTGTTGAGACTTGGGGACAACAAGAGCTCCACAAAGACCAAACTGAGCAGGGCATAGGGGTCTTGTATGAGACGGTTTGTACAATCAAGGGCCATGTGTGGATATGGCCTGCAACCCCCGCACAGATGGGGCCAATGATAGCTTGTTGTAGGACTGAAGACCCTAACTGAGGGAAACAGGGACTGTTTCAGTCATGATCTTGATGGCTGACTCTTTGACCCTCCCCCATACAAGCTGGGGAGTGACAGACTGGCTAGATCCCAGGGGAGGACATTGCAGCCAGCCCTGAGGAGACAGGATGAGCTAGGGTTGGATGGAAGGGGAGGAGGTCTTCCCCTGTTGGTGGACTTGGAGTGGGCGGGAGGAGGGAGATGAGGGAAGGAGTGAGAGGGTGGGAGGGAATGAGGGAGGGGGCTACGCCTGGGATTCAAAGTACCTAACCTGTGACTGAGATAAAAATAAATAAATTAAAAAAATAATTAAAATTGCTGTGTTTCTTCCAGATCCTGAAAAAAATTATTGGGAGATGATTACTAATTCTGATAACAACTGACTAAAATCTTGTTAGACTAACAGTGTGACAAAATTTCTAGATATAATTTTTTAATGTTGCTGTGTGCAGACACTACAGATGAAACAAATGGATTACTTGAAGAAGATCCATACGTATAGGAAAGGTCTTTATATCTTGACTTCCTATTTTCTTAGGATTGTTTTCAGAGTTGTGTACAAATTGCATCATGGGAGGCACTGTAACTCATCTGAGTTTGTAGAAAAGTGAATATGGCAGAGCCACCATATTGGTAAGAGGTCATATGCCAGAAGGACAATACAAAGAAAATGATTCTCTAAATTGTGTCTGAGCACATACTTGGCTGATGCAGAACCACAGACACAGTTCAAAGAAGATCAGTCCAATATAAAAGATATGAAAAAAGATGGTAGAGTTCATCCCCAAATTATCATTTGTAGTTTGAGTCCAAGCAAAACAATTATCAGCTGACAAATGAAGCATTCATGAGTGAAATATAAGTTTATATCCTTAATGATTCAACATTGCCATGTGTGTGATACTATCAAAAAATTCAACAAACATATTAAGAAATAGGAAATATCAGTTATTCTTAATGCAGAAACAAATCAACCACAGCACAAACTCAAGCTGACATGAAAAATAGAATTGCCAGATAGTCTTTGAATGTCATTTCTAGCTATTCTCAATCTTCATTGAGTGTGGGGCTCTTGTAGATAATTTTGAAGTTAGTCTGCTCTGGATAGCCATTTATGGTGATAGACTCACTTTTCTTAGCTGTGTTCTAAAATTCTCCCCTGATGTGCGTGACCCCAAATCTTCTAAGGGGCCTCACATAGCCCTGGGGGTAGATCACAGGCCAGACCATTTCCTGGTAAGGAAACAGGTCTAGCAAGCATCTAGGAATCCCCAGAAATTCCTCACCCTGCTAAGGATATTAGTCCAGCAATGACCTTCAATTGTACTTGGAGATCTACCCTCTCCCCCAAGAAAAATTAAGTACTGTATTTTCCTCCTTGTGGAAAAAAACATTAAGTATCCCTAACCTCCTGACCCCAGCAAATCAAACACATTGATCCTGGAAATTTCTCCCTCTGCCCAGGATTTATATTGCCCTTGATTTCACACAAATAAAGACACTCATTTTCTTTCTTTCTTTTTTATTTCATTACTTTATTTACAATTGTATATAGTATCAGAGTTCCATCCAATTTTCAGATTGCATCTCTTAAACCATTCTTCATCATGCTGAAGGATAGATTAAATATGCTCATTTTTTGAGTAGCTGGTGCAGCAAATCCAGACCCAAAGAACGCAGTCATCTTAGCCAGTAACTGCCACTTGTTTTCCACGGAAAATGGCAAATTCTTCCCCGGACCCTCCTCATAGTGGTTGCAAAGGATCACAGAGGTGCTGAACCACTGGATACTCTGACTCAACTTGAGAATGCTGGAAGCTCATTGAAGAGCGCAGAGAAGGTAGGCAGAAGAAATGGTCGCTCTACATCAGACTCCTTTTTTCCATGATCTTGCAATACAGAGGGTGAAGACCAAAAGCACAAGACACTCATTTTATAACTTCAAGACTGTCTGAGACTCATCATCAGGCCACCTCTCATCAGGCCTGGGTCTAGCCTGGCCTGGGCCTATCCAAGCCTTTGTTTTGGCTGCAAGCGGACCAGACATGGGCTTCAGCTCACACTTCTGCAATGCTTAGCACAGAAGCTTAACCAAGACCTGTAACCCTTTGGGATCATTCCAAGCTTTAAAACACTGGGGCTTCCGTTGCCACGGTGATCTCATGGCAAAAGAGCAAAACTGTAATACTCTGTGGAAAGCCTTTTCCATAACCCTGCCTAGTGTACATGGGCTTTTCCCTAAAGCACTCTAGCTGCCTCTGAGCGAAATGGAAACTCCGTTCTCCTTCCAGAAGCCAAACTCCAGGACCCCAGCAATCTCAAGGTCCTTGAGTGCAGAATGACAATTGAGCATCAAACTTCAAGAGAATCAAACAAATAAAAAAGAAAGTCTTGGGAAAAGGGGTGAATGGAAGAAATTCCAAATAGAATTATTGAGAATGCAATAGCTGAAATTGAATTCACTAACCATACTTAAGAACAGAACTGATAAGAGAAAAGGAAGACTTACATAAGGTGAAGATGGACCAATGTTTTTACACACACACGTGTACACCACCACCACTACCCCCACTACCAACACTACCACAGATAAGAAAAATGCATACAATTTCCCCCAACGGTCTGCTGGAGAAAATCCAAGTGTTTAACATAAGTGAAATGGTAGACAAAAAAATTAAAGATAGTAATCAGAGAAAATACATGGGGATAAATGTCTGAAATATTCCCAGACATAATAAGGCATGTTTGTAAATTGCAGATGTCTAAAATCATGAAGTTAACTAAGCATGAAAACAACTATGTGGAAGAAAATAATCATCAATTAATTCTTATCCAAGAGTGAACAGAGAATCTCAAGTGTAGGAAGAGAAAAATGAATTTACATGCTTATGAAAAATAATTAGACTAATGGACAAATTCTCATAAAAAGAGAGATCACATTTAACTGTGGTTATAAGCATAGATATTGATGCTGTAGTTAAGAAGTATGCTGGTTTAATAAAGTGGAAGTTGTAGGTTCTTCTTCAAGGTCCATAAACTCTCTAGTCCTGGGTAGATGGCTAATTTTTCCAGTACCAGGTATGATTTTCCTCTTGTTGAAAGGCACAAACTCTAATCAGAGAACTGTTGGTTACCAGCAATATATGTGTGCCACTATTGCACCCTAAGTATTATTTTGCTATGTTGGTCATTGTTGTGGTTGATAGGAATCATAGACGGGTAGGACTGTGAAGTGCTTCCTGACTTTGGAAGGTTGTCTGGTGCCTTCTGGAACCATTATATTTGTATCAGCAAAGAAAAGCAGGTCATGGATTTAAATCAGAACAAAGGAGGTACATTAGAGAGGCAAGAGGTAGGAAATGGAAGGGAGAAATGATGAGATCATATTATAATCTCTAACAATTAAAATTCTGTGATTAAAAATGTAGGACACAAAGTAGATAGAACAATATACTTAAGGTTTTGAAACAATAAAACAAACCATCAACCCAACTTTCTCCTCCAAAGAAAATGTTCTTTAAGCCAAAAACCAAATGAAAGCATCTTTCAATGAAAAAAAATTGAAGTGACATTTTTTTCTTAACAGAACTTTCTCAGGAAAAATAGGCAAGGTCTTCATGTTAAGCAAAAATGAACAGATAGAAACAGATTACCAGAACTGAAGAAAAAGTACTGGCATCTTTGATGTATTTTAATTGATACAATCTTTAAATTAAGAGGTATACCGCTGTCATATGGAATTAATCTAGTGTTATCATCATCACCATTGTTATCATCATAGTGCTATTAAATAATAAAATAAAAACAGGAGTAAAAGGCTACAGAGGTGGCTGTGGTGATGTTGGTGATGGCAGTGGAGGTGGTTGTGGTGGTGGAATGAAGTGGTGGCAGCTGTGGAGGTGGTGGTGGTGGCAGCAGCCACAGCTGAAGCAGAGTTGTTTTTAGCCAGATATCATATAGTATAGCTGACTTTTAACTTCCTCTATAGCTGAGATGGGAATTGAGTTCATGATTCTATTGCCCTTGCATCCCAAATGCTGGGATTACAAGTATCTATGTGGGGTTTCACTTAGACAACAGGTATTTTCTTTCTTCTGGTGCTGGGGTATGAAGCCAGAGCCAAATACATGTTACATAAGATATCTATCACTAAGACATGCCCCAAGGCCCTTAATTCTTTGTTTCTATAACAATTGTAGCTCGTGAAACACGAAAACAACCTGCAAAAGCTGCAGGTTTTGATTCATGGGCCACCGTTTACAACCCTCTTCTCTCTGTGTGCGTGTGTGTGTGTTTGTGTGTGTGTGTGTGTATTGTGTTTGTTGTTTTTGTTATTGATTCTTTGTTTTTTGAGTTTTTTAAGCATTCTGAATATTTTAAAATTTATTTATTCACTTTACATCCCTATAGCAGCCCCCTCCTTCCTCTCTTCCCAGACCCACCTTCCTACCTTCTTCTCCCTTTCCCCCAACTCCTTCTCTTCAGGGAAGAAAAGCCCCTCCCAACTAACCTACCCCAGTACATCAAGTCACACATGGACTAAGTGCATCCTCTTCCACTGAGACCAGACAAAACAGCCCAGCTAGGGGATATTGATCCAAAAGCAGGCAACTGAGTCCATGTCAGAGACAGCCCTCACCCTAATTGCTAGGGGACCCTTAATGACGATCAAGTTGCCCATCAGCTACTTATGTGTAGGGGATCTAGGTACAGTCCATGCTTGTTCTTTGGTTGGTGTTTCAGTCTCTGTGATCCCCCATGGTCCTATGTTAGAAGACTCTGTTGGTCTTCTTGTGGAGATTTTGTCCCCGCCATGGCTCTCTATCCTTCCCCCAACACTTCCACAAGAATCTCCAAGTCCTCATGTTTGGCTGTGGGTTTCTGCATCTATTCCCATCAGCTGCTGGGCCGAGCCTCTCAGAGGACATTTATGCCAGGCTCTTGTCTGCAATCATAGCAGAGTATCACTAACAGTATCAGGGACTGGATCTTAACTTGGGCCATTCATTATTTGGCCCTTCCCTCAATTACTGCTCCATCTGTATCCCTGCAAACCTTGTTGCTGGCAGTATAAATTTTAAGTCAAAGTTTTGGGTGGGTTGGTGTCCCTTTCCCTCCACTGGAGGTCCTGTCTGGCTATAGGAGGGGGCCACTTCCGTCCCCATATCCCTCGCTGCTTGGAGTCTCAGCTAGAGTTACCTCCATATCCTCCCAGGAGTCAACCCTGTTATGTGCCTCCAACTTTTCCTAAAGATGCCCTCCTTCTATCTCCCAGACCTTTCACCTCCTACCTCCACTCTCCCCCAACCTGATACCTACCCTCATTCCCCTTCCTAACCTCTCCCCCACCCAGTTCCTTCTCTTCATTTACTTTGGATGTCTACTTTATTTCCCTTTCTAAGAAAGATTCAAGCATTCTTCCTTATGTCCTCCTTGTTACTTAGCTTCTTTGAGTCTGTGAATTGTAGTATGATTATCCTGGACTATACACAAGGAAACCATGCAATTCGCAGGCAAATGGATGGAACTAGAAAATATTATCTTGAGTGAGTTAACCAAGACCCAGAAAGACAAACATGGTATCTACTCACTTATAAATAGATATTAGCCATGAAGTACAGGATAAAAACTCTGAACATTTACCCTCTGTCACATGTAAAATTCCCTTTCCAATCCATTGGGCTTTCTCTTTACCAAAGTGTTTCTTTAGCTATGCAGAACCTTTTCAGTCTTGTGAAGTTCCGTTTGTCCATTGTTGTTCTTTATTCTTGGGTAGATAGAGTCCTATTCAGATATTCCTTTTCTACAGCTAAATCATATACGGCACTGCCTAACTTTTTTAAAAATTAGTTTCAGTGTTTTAAGTTTCATATTTATTTAAGTATTTGAGTCATTTTCAGTTCTTTTTTTGTGCAAGGTTTTACATGTTCATTTGCAGCTCTTTTTTGTGCAAGGTGATACATGTGGTTCTAATTTTATTCTTTTACATGTGGATATCTAACATTCCTAGCAGAATTTGTTGAAGATGATTTATTTTCTCCAGCTTATGTTTTTAGAATCCTAGTCAAATACAAAGTGACTGAAGTTACCTGTGCTCACTTTTGGTATTTGATTTTATTCCATTGGTCTACACATATGTTTTTGTGCTAATGTCATATTTGTTTTGTTATCATAGCTTTGTAATATATGTTAATATCCAGAGTAATAATCCCTATGGAATTGTTCATTATGCTCAGTATATTTTTTGGCTGTCTCTGTTTTTGTTTTTGTTTTTTGTAGTTACAGACTTATTTTAGGATATTGTTTTCTATGTCTGTGAAAAAGGCATAGTAAATTCCATTTCAGTTGCATTAAATTTGTAAGTAGCTTTTGGGTTATGGTCATTTTAACACCATTATATCTATGAATCCAGGAGTATGAGATGCCTTTCCAGTTTCTAATTATTTTCTTTTTCTTTCTTTAGATGTTTAAAAATTTCACTGTATAAGTCAATCATCTGTCTTGTTAGGCTTATTTCCTTTGAGGTTATTATGAGTGGGAGTGTGTCTGTATCTCTCTCTGTATGTTTGTTTGTGGTATATTGAAAAAACTATTGGTTTTTGCAAGTTGGTTCTGTGTTCTGTGACATTGTTGAATTTGTTTATCTATTGTGAAAGTTTTCTGGTAATTTTTTTTGTTCCTTATGTATATGTCTTCTGAAATTTTGGGATAGATTGACTTCCTTGCATATTTGTATTCTTTTAATTTCCTTCTCTTGCTTTATTGTGCCACTTAATGTTTTGAGCATATTGAAAAAGAATGAGGAAAATGAACAGTCCTGTCTCAGTCCTGATTTCTTCAGTGAGATTGCTTCAAATTTTTCTCTTTTTCAGATGATTTTGGCTATATATTTCTTCTAAAGAGCTTTATTATGTTGAGGTATGTTCCCTTTAGTCCTACATTCTCTAGGGTTTTTGTCATGAAAGGATATTAGATTTTTGTCAACGGCTTTTCTTATAGCTATCAAGGTGATTGTGTGATTTTTGTCTTCCAGTACATTTCTGTAATTTATTACAATTATTAGTTTGCATGTGTTGAATTATCCAAAACTATTTTTAAATGAACATGTGTAGTAGCGTCAATCATTTCCAAAACTGTTACATGAAAAAACAAGGAAAGAAATATGGAAGATGTGTGTTGTTATGAATACGGTGTTCAAAGACTGCCAAAATCATTCTGGGGATAGAAAAAGAACAGTGGCTATTTATGAAAGTGGAGATGGTGAAGGGATCCAAAGAAATGAGTCCTATAGACATGTTGCACATTTTAGTAAAATTGTGGTTACTAATGCATATACATTTTGAAATTTTTTTCTCATGTTTTATGTTTCACTCTATATAAATTTCACTTTCAGTCTTGGAAGGAAACTGTTTCCTAAAGACAAAGTTCAATGTCCAAAACTGTGTTTCAGGTACATGCAGATACAATGAAAAGTAGAACCCCATTGATTCAAGAAGCATGTTTGATACCAGGTGAGTGACATTCATGAAGTAAAAATAGTTCCATATTCTTCTTGTTCTTCTTCTTCTTTTAAAATTTATTTGCTTTGTATTCCAGTTGTGGCTCCCTTCATCATCTCCTCCCAGCCCCATCCTCTCTCCATCTTTCCTCCTTTCCTCCTCCCCTAGTCCACTTATAGGCAATCCTGGTGAGATAAGACCTGATAGGATAAGGTCAGATAGTAGGGGAGGAGGACTTCTACTATCAGTTCTATATTCTTAGCACTTTGAGTACAATTCATCCTTATTTATAGTTTTCTGTCTTCTTCAGTTAAAGAAATTCAGCTATGTTTCCAACTCTTCATATGATAGGAATTCTGTACAGAATGCTTTAGATTTGCTCTCTGGTGTATCTAGGCTGTTTCTTCAATGGGAATAATTAGATGTTCATTTCCATTTTCTCAGTAAGTTAGCAACATATGAGGAAAAGTGAAATAGGGAATTGTCAGCTCTGGTAAAAAGAGGAAAAAGTATGTTATGTCTCATGGCTTATATCCTTCAAGCTATAATACAGCTAAGGGCACTTCATCCTGTGCTGTGCTTTAATGATTAAATAATTTTGGAATTCCAATTGGCTGATATACAAGTATCTCCAAGAGCAAGTGGGTCCCAGAAGCTTATGGATCCTTAAAGCATGACAGCTGCACACACACACACACACACACACACACACACACACTCACAAACACACACACACAGCTCTAGACCATATAGGCAGATTATTGATGAAATACTCTCACAGTTACCTCAAACTTAATAAGATGTTTGTAAACAATTACCATTACAGTTACATTTTCTCAGTTAATCATGAAAGGAATGAGCTTAGTAGTGATAGTCAGTACAATTAGTAAATATGTAAATCAGACAGTGTTGTCCATTGTTTTAGTTTACCCCTAATTCACTCTCTTACATAAGAATTACTATAATCACATTAGCTTTTAACGTGAAATACTGAGATCTGTAACTTCTGTTACAGTTCACATAATTAGGAAGTTGTGAAGGGAAGAATTCAACTGAGAATTGCATGACAACAATGAGCTCACAGCAGAATACTAAAGTCATGCAGCTTCTTTTTAAGTGTTTGTTATGTCTATAGCATGGGCTCCTTACAAAAAGAGTGGGATTTATAAGTGAGCTCCTGACATTTTATAGTCAAAACCATACAATTCACTTCTCCATGACATTTTGAGAAAGGGGAGGGGGGTATATGATCACACTTAGAGAATTGCTTCAAGGGAAGAAAGCGGGATGACTCACTTGAAGAATCTAGTTATCAAAATGTTTACCTGGCTAGTATCTGTAGTCATTGTAGAACAGGCAAGAGAAACAATGAGTTATGTTCCAGGCACTCTGTCCCTTGGGTTTATAAAGGACAAGAACTCCTTGACAATTGAATGTATAGGTATTAAATGTCTTATTGCTATGATTGCTATCTTACGTAAGTGTCTGACTACTGTTGGAAATACTTCTGACCGTCAAGTAAAAGCCTTGATGAGAACATCCTGTGACTTTCAGGGGCAGAAACTGAAACTTGGTCTCTTTTGGGGTACTACATGGAGATGGCTTGATTCCATGTCCTAAAAGTTGAGGCATCTATCCTCACATAATAAGCAAGCTATGATTCTTTGTAGAAAAATATCTCTTTAAGTTTGTGCCAAGATTATGAAGAACTCTTTCTCCATGTTATAATCATAGGTGACTATTCAAATTAACCTTATTTATTCATGTATTTAACATCAATGTATTCACATTCAGAGATAACAGTAGCTGTTCTGTCAGGAGAACTTCTTATTACCTGGTCTTATCTGATCAGATTTCACTTGTAGATCCTAACAGTGCCCGGATATTGGATTTTCTCCCACTCTGTGCCTCGGAACTGCCAACTGAGTTATTGCTGTCGGAGAATTATGCAGTATGTCTGGGCTTTGGAGTTATCAGATCAGCACAGGCATTGTTGAGTAAAGTTTATTTTTCTCCTAGCCAGAGAATTATAAACTCAAAATCATAGGCCTGTAATAACCTAAAAGGTCATTTTCTCTAACTTCCACTTAAAACCTACATCACATAAGCAGCACATATAGGCCTCTGTAACAATAGTAGGCTAAAAATAAATCTGTTGACTGTATACCCAAAATATCATTTTATGCATAGTTTCATTTAATATTCATAACATCACTCTGAGTTAGAAATTGTGTGTTTTTTTAATGGCAGATGTTTATTAGAGAGTTTAAGTGGCTAGACAAAGTTCACTTGGAATTAGGAAGACAAAAACTCAGACCTAAGTGTGTTTGTAAAACCCATACCTTTACACTTCCTATGGTTTCTCATCATTCAAATAAGTAGGATAATTTTAACCTTGGAAATTTCATTTTGTATGGCTGAATTCAGGAAATTTGCTTGCCTCTACATCACTTTCCTTGTTCTTCTCCCAGCAATGAACACAAAACTACTTTGTTTTTTATTAGTATGTATTCTACAGAGTATTATAAGAAACTGCAGCTAGCAGAAACATAAATCTGACCATCAAATCCTGTAACTCTGAAAGATTAAAAGCTACTTGAAAACAGGAAATTTAGAACACAAACAGAACAGTTTTAATTCTGAAGAAGTAAATTGGAAGAGAATAAAAGAGCCTCTAATCAAAATGCATCCTTTTTTTTTTGACAGAATTCTATACCACAGAGTGGTGAAGCTACTTATTGGACTTATTTAAACTTACATGTCTTCAGAATTATTTTTCCCTCCCTACTGCATAGATGCCTTTCCCAGGCAGGTGCAATGTCTTCTCTCTGTTTCCTTTAAAGGGATCTGTACGTTAGTTTTCCTAAACTTATTAAGCAATATTTTTGTCCTTAATATTATACTAAGAACCAAATACATGTAAAAGGAAACCACAGTCTCTATCGCAATCGAGCAGACAAACATATATTTAAACTAAAAGAAGCAATTTAATAAATAGATTTTTAGTGGAAATATGCACAGAATGCTTTAAAGCATAGGAGTTAGCCGAGTCACACACATTGCAGGTGCTCAATATCCGTTGGTTAAATTTCATTTACTCAAGGAGAGGAAGAGTTTAGCTCAGTAGGAAGTTGAAAATGAAACAAGGCTCTGAAGTATGAGGGAGATATAATCAAAACACAAAATTACTCTGGCAGAAATGTCGAACATAGAGGAACAGGCCAAAAAAAGCAACCATGCAAAAGATAAACAAAAGTCTTTGACACGGGAGGTGTCATGCCATCCAGAATAGCATATTCCTTGGATCAGACTAGGTGCCAGCAACTGACGAAAGGATAAAGAAAATGTGGCACACATGTTATAAAGTTTTGTTCAGGCATGAAGAAGGAAAAAAACTGTCATTTATTGGAAAATGGATTGAACTGGCATCCTCCTCTCAAGTAATGTAAGCAAACACAGAGACACAAGTGTCACATTTGTTCTTATTTGTGAATCTGAGGCTTTATATAGGTACATAAAACCATATATATGTACACAGAGAGACACCACACACACATCTCTGAGAGTGTGTGGTGTCTGTGGTGGTGGGAGCTGTCAGGGAAAAAGGGGAACTAGGAAACAGGGAAGGAGAGAAAACGGAGGATGCTAAGGGGTGAATATGGTCAAGGAGCATGACAACAAAACCCAGGACTTCTGAAATAGCAGTAAGTGCTCTTAACCTCAGAACCATCTGTCCAGTCCTGTTAACACACACACACACACACACACACACACACACACACCACACAAATCAGTGAAATTCAGTGTCTTTAGTGACTGATGGGGAAATTGTAACAAAGAAAATGTAGGTGTCTTTTGCAGTATTGGAGGAAAAAATGATGCTTTTAAATGGAATGGGGTAGTTACAGATATATTTTAATTTTTTAAGTTAGCAGAGTATGGTGGCTCATCCTTCAGTCTTAGAAAACTGAAGCAGGATAATTATCATTAGTTTGAGACAAGTCTGTATTACAAAATGAGTGTCAGTTCATCGTAAATTACATAGTGAGTCCCTGTATCAAATAAACAAAAGTAGTTTTTGAAAGTCCTTTTGAAAGTTTACAGTTCAGGATGCCATTACAATCATGTGATTCACAAAGTTTTCTGTCTTTAGGAGTTACTGTTATGAAGAACTGGATAAACTCATATGGTTAGGTATGATCATCTATATAAGAAATAGGGTTATATAAATGAGTAGGAAGCATAATTTTGATCATTGTGATTTTTCACAATTACTACAGTCTCCATATCCTTCCATGTATAAGGCAGCATCTCCCTGTGACTTGTTTAGCCAGCTCCATGTCAGGAAATGGAAAGGCTCTGTCACTTCCAGATAGAAGCTTAAAGGGCTCTAAAGATTTCAATAAGCTTCTCTTATCCTGCCTTTGTCATCGTTAAAACACATGTCAAGTAGAATCTCCAGTCAGGCTTGGTGCCTGGATGTTGATGGATATGTAACATGAGCAAAAAATAGACCAGTGTTATTTAGGCCATTTAAAATTCTACATATGTTACTATTTTAACTTAATTGCTACTAAAGACTTAGAGATAGATACATTTAGAAATTTGAAATAAGAAAGGTGATAAGGGAAGCTGCAATGGAGATAAAGCAAAGACCTGCACTGAACCTTGTTGAAAAACTGTAGTAAAGGAATTACCAGATACAAGGGGGTGGGGAATGAGATAAAATGGCTCTTAGTACATGGAAGAGAATATCAAGAAGTCATGTGAGAAGTCATGTTGCAGCAAAGAAGAAAAGAACACTGGATTGGATCATTAGTAACCCATTAAGTGACTTTAATAAGCAAGATTGTGTGACAGAGACAGAAGCAGTTATCAGAGAGTATGGAGAGTGCAGTTAATTGACTATGAAAACAGCATTTATAGATCTGGAGAGGAGTAGTAGTTGCTCAAGGACCCACTGCCTCTCTGTCGTTCTTGGCTCATTTTATTTCTCTCTAGTCTCTTGGCTTATCTCTCCTTTGCTCCTTCCCTCCTGTTTTCTACATGCTGTCTCCCTCTATTTCGTCCATTCTTATAATGATGACATCGTCCAGACTAGCACAGGTCCATTCAGCCTGTGACCCCATACCACATATCATGATGAAGTTGAATATTGAGCCAGTAAGCTTAATAATGCACGAACAATCCATGTCATCAACATAAGATATATATAACTCCATCCAAGGCTGAGGAGACAGCATAGAAGAATGTAAGTAAGAGCTATGTGATGGAGACAGATGGTATTAAAAACTGTGTCCTGGAAATAGTATGGCCATTGCACAAACAAATTCATAAAATTGGTGGCTACCTTCACAATACCTGCTCAAAGATGGTCTCATCAACATTCTATCATAGGTGGAGGAGTTATTCACAAGTCCCATCCTTGAAGAGTTACAGGCAGTTAATGTTTGCTGGATGGGAGGGGATTCATATTTGTTCAGTGGTATTGCCACTAATAATGTTCCGTTGCACAGATATGTAACTCCCTATCCATACCTATAGAAGAAATATTAACTAAATGCAATAGCTCACATACAGGTGCTTGAGAAAGGGCAGTGGGAAAAAGGGAAGTATTTAAAGGGGGAAGAGGAGGAATGAAATAAAGAGGGAGGGAAAAGAAGGAAATATAAAAAGCACTAAATATATTTGGGAAGGAGTCATAAATAAACATTATTTTATGAAAATATTAAAAGATATATAGTTATAGCACACAGGGTGACCTCATGCTCTAGCTTATCCAATAAAATCCTCAGTGTCTATGTAAAAATTTCAAGAATAAAGTATAATCAGGGTATAAATAAACATATATAGTTAAGATGACAATTTTTCATTAAGGCTGGCATTGCTTTCTCCAAAAGAGAAAGACCATCTAATCAAACCCCAATACCGAGCATGAGAAGCTCTCTTTTAAGTTGTTGGTCAGGGTTTTCCACAAGACTGCCAAAGCATGACACATTTTCTTGCTTTAGTTGTGCCCCTCTCCCCACCAGCAGGTGCTAAAGATATCTTATACGTCAGACAAGGGATCAGAGGCCTCTGAGCTGGCACTGACCTGAAAACTTCCTCTGGACAGACTAGCTTTTATGGTATCAGAAGGAGCCATGCAGGGTGCTAAAGGTGAAGAAATGGCATGTTGATTGACATATTCATTATTTTAGAGGTAATGAGTATCTCTCTAACTGAACTTAAGACCTAGTCAACAAGAAGACAATCATGTTTTGTAGTGGAAAATTAGACAACTACCTAGGCTAGTTAAGTCATAATTCTTGGGAAAGAATCTACAACTGCCACTTTAGCTTGATACCTGACTGCATTTTAACTATTTGTTTTTATACCCACAAATAAGTGCATTCTTTTCCCTTCTACATAAGCATGCCTATTTGTGTCATCCTTGCTCAGTTCATGTGTTTGAGACTTCATGGGTGTAGCTTCCCTGTCATTGCTAGATGTAATCTTACAACATACTTCCTGTTTCCATGGCTCTTAAAATCTTTACATCATCTCTTCTGCAACAATTTATGAGTGTTAGGTGCAAGAATTGTGTCATAGATGTGTTATTTGGAAATGAGTTCTAAATTGTATAAACTACAATTCTGACAGATCCAGCAAGATATACCCAATATTGCAATAATGACACTACTGTCTTGAGGTTAACCATAGGCTCTGTAGTTGGACATAAGTCCTTAGCAATAAGAGGGAACTAGTGCCTGGTTCTGTGAATCTAGCCAAAAACTTACAGAGAGGTCATGCATTTTAGAGACCAATCCACTACCATTACTTCTGTAAACAAGCATATTCTTAATTACATTCTAAATATATATACTTATACTTGCTGATAAGTACAGCTCTCACCACTCATCAAAGAAGAGACTGTTACAGAATGCCTCATCTGATCAAAAGTCAGAAAATGCCTGTGAGTTTCCACAGTGTCCACTCACTGTATGAGTGAACATGTCATCTAACTGTGGTTTTCTTGTATACAAAATCAGGCTCTTTATGTAGCAGTTACACTCTGGCCAATCTTTTTTTCCAAGGAAGTACAGAAGGTCTGCACCCATGTTTATTTGGAGATTTAATAAGTAATGTTAAAATAGGTTTGTGATGGAAAACTACAGTGCATTCTATTGAATGATACTCCATGAAAAACATTGCCTTTACCTAACGTTTTAAAATTTAACCACAGCATTCCTACAAGGTCTATGTCTATCTCAAAGCAAAAATATAAGTCAGAGAAAGTAAGTTAGGTAAAGTCATTCTAGTAGTTAGCAGTAAATCCAAGAATTTGAGCCAGTTTTGTTTTCCTGCAAAGCCTATGCATTTTCTACTTTATAATATAAACTTTTGTACACTGATACTTGACTTTGAAACATCAGTAAATTAGTTATTATCAGTTATTTTCTATGAGAAAATCTGCCCAATACTGTAATCTCTCTCCTTTTCTCTCTCTCTCTCTCCGGTGTGTGTGTTATGTATGGTTGTTATTTTTTCTTTTATTCCTTTTTTTCTTTACTCACTTTACAGCCTGATTCCAGTCCCCTCACTTCTCTCTTCCCTGCCCCACCCTCATGTACCCTCTCCCCATTCCCCCTTCTCCTACTTCTGAGAGAAGGGGAGGCCCTCACTGGGTACCAACCTACCCTGGCATCTCAAGTCATAACGGGATTAAAGTGTCCTCCTCCACTGAGGCCTGACAAGGCAGCCCAGCTAGAGATGCCCCAACTAATTTCAGTTCTCTCTGTATGTTTTCCCCTCAATCCCCTATCCCCACTTTCCACACACCTGTTCTCCGCCTCTGTTTCCCTCTCTCCCCTCCCCCATCCAGTTCCCTCCCTCCATCTACTTCAGATGTCTGATTTTATTTTCTCTTCTGAGTGAGATTCAAGCATCCTTCCTTTGGCCATCCTTGGCTTCTTTGGATCTCTGGACTTTAACATAGTTATCCTGTATCTTACAGCTAATGTTCACTTATAAGAGAGTATAGACCACATGTGTCTTTCTTGGACTGGGTTACCTCAGTTAGGAAGACATTTTCTAGTTCTATTCTTTGTCTGCAAGTTTCAGGATTTCCTTGTTTTTCCTCATTTTAGTAGTATTCCATTTTGCAAATATACCATGGTTTCTTTATCCGGTTTTCAGCTGAGGGACATCTAGGTTGTTTCCAGTTTCTAACTAGTACAAAGAAAGATGCTATAAACACAGTTAAGCAAGTGTCTTTGTGATATGGTGGAGCATCTTTGGGTATATAACCAGTAATGGCATACCTGGGTCTTGAGGTAAGTCCATTTCCAATAAAAGCACCAGATTGATTTCTACAGTGGTTGTACAAGTTTGCACTCCCACCAGCAATGGAGGAGTGTTCCCCTTTCTCCACATCCTTGCCAGAATGTACTGTCACTTGAGTTTTTGATCTTAGCCAAAATGGGTGCAAGATGGAATCTCAGAGTCACTTTGGTTTGCATTTTCCTGAAGACCAAAGACGTTGAGCATTTCTTTAAGTGCTTCTCAGCCATTAAAGATCCTCTGTTGAGAATTCTCATTGTAGTTGTGTACACCACTTTTAATTGGTGACTAACATCTTGATTTCTTTATATATTTTGGACATTAGCCCTCTGTCAAATGTAGGGTTAGTGAAGATCTTTTCCCCTTCTGTAGGCAGCTGTTTTGTTCTGTTGACAGTGTACATTATTTTTCAGAAGCTTTTTGATTTTATGAGTTTGTGCAGGGTGGGGATTATGGATCTATTTGCCTTTTTATACATGTAAACATCCAGTTAGACCAGCAACATTTGTTGAGGGTGTTTTCTTTTTTCTTTTTTCCTATTGTATGGTTTTGGCTTCCTTGTCAAAAATCAGAGGTTCATAGGTGTGTGACTTTATTTCTGGGTCTTTGAGTAGATTCCATTGATCACCTCTGTTGTTATGCCAATGCAGTGCTGGTTTTATTAATATTGCTTGTACTACAGCTTAAAATCAAGGATGGTGATACCTCCAGTAGTTCTTTTATTTTACAGAAGTATTTTAGCTCTGCTGAGGTTTTTTTTTCCATATAGAGTTGAAGATTGGTCTTCCAAAGTCTGTAAAGAATTGTTTTGGACAGCCTTACCAGGAGACAGAGGAGGAACATGGAGCCAGTCCTGATGAGACCTCGTAGGCTAGGGTCAGATGGAAGGGGAGGAGGTCTTCTCCTATCAGTAGATTTGGGGAGGGGAATGCGATGAGAAGAGGGAAGAAGTGTGAGATTGGGAGGGAATGAGGGAGGAGGCTACAGCTGGGATACAAAGTGAATAAACTGTAATGAATAAAAGTAAATAAATAAATAAAAGAATAGTGTTGGAATTTTGATGGGAACTGCATTGACTCTATAAATTGCTTTTGGTTAGTGGCCATTTTTATTATGTTAATCCTACCAATTAATTAGCATGGGAGATGCCTATATTGTGATCTCTCTCTCTCCCTGTGTGTATGTGTATGTGTGTGTGTCTGTGTCTGTGTTTTATATGTGTTTTTGAGTGTGGTCTGGCATATGTCAGTGACCACATATGGAGGTTAGAGGATAACTTTCAAGAATTCTTTCTCCCCTTCCACCATGGGTTCCTTGGATCAAACTCAAGTCATTAAGCTCTTCCAGAAAGCTTTTACCTTCAGGGACCTACGACCATCACCAGCCTCTTGTTTTTTAGATGAAAAAGAATTTTATCAGAAAGGGAGTTTTATTAGCCAAAAGTAAGACAGCTGTTTAAGGTCATATTTAAGGATGATCTATTTGTTAACCTCCTCTTTGCTCTTTCTAATTAGGGAGCTTAAAGGTAAGGTTTTATATTAATTAATTCAAATTGAAAGTTCATATTTCCAAGTGGGTTATAACAATAAATATGTTGCAGTATGACAACTGACTTAGAGACCAAAGTTGGTGAAAAGATATTTGCACAAGCAGAAGACATGATAAAGCAACAAGATTCTATTTACATGATATCCTTCAGTTTAGCTAAGATTATCTCAGGGAAAGTGATTCTATAATATATGAAGTACATTTTTCCATACTTGGTCTCACGATTGACTATTTGTGTGGAGAGAAGTCCAATGAGCTAAATGCCTCATTCATTACAGAAGAAAGAGTTCAGGGAGATGAATGAAATGCTAACAGTATTTTTGGAAAAATAAAACACGAAATTGTAGGTGAGTAGAGTGGCCTTGTGCCTTTTGTTGTAATCACAATATAGAATGGAGCAAAGATTAGGGTGGTCCTTTCACAGGCAGCTACTGATACAGGCTATACAATAAAAGTGGACATATTTTGACAAGTTTGTCTAGGGCTTACATATTGAAAATCTTCAAACAGAAAATTTTTCCTTGAGTAACTCTAATTGCTTTCCACATTTCTATTTTATGTCTGCAGAGGAAACACACAATAAATTTGGGTAAGAATGTAGCAAGAGGGAATCAGGGTTGATGAATTCCAAGCTTACATAAACTAAGGTCTGCAATCCTGTGTGCTTTTCTTTGTCCCTGTCAGTAGATTTAGTAAAACAAGACAGATGTTCTTAGTCCTTCTCACTCCTGTCCTGTCACTCAGGGATTTTGAAGACTAGGCAGTATGGTTCCTTTGGTAAAACCGAAGAGGATTTAATGGGTTAGGATGTGAGAAGGAAAAGAGGCTGCAGGGAGGAAGGCAGCATATGAAACAGATGGCTTGTGTTCATAGATATGAGAAGGGAAGGTGCACAGATTCCAGCTTGCTGCAGGCACCAACAAGCAGCTACCACATCTCATCATTTCTGGTAGATGCTGCAGGCACTCATTGCCCTCAGCCATCCTTACCTCAGAGTTTAATCCCCAACACGGATCAGAACAAATACTTGTAGGTTTGACTTAACACTCACCTTTATATACTGTTGACTTTTTAAAATTGCAGAACTTTACTGAGTCATACATTGTAGATATCGAACCCTCTGAGTGCCTGGCTGACCTTTTTAAGGGACAGTCATGCTATTATGTAGCCTGAGGTTATAGCACGGATATAATTCTTTTCATTGTTTCTGGTGATTACATGGCCCTCTAACCTGATAATATCAAATAGTGTGTTTAGCCACCCCCCAGTTTCTGGGCAGTTACTATTTTTCATGTAATGCCCTTTTCACTCTTTTATTTTTTTTTTGGTAGATAAATATTTAGAGGGATAAAAAGTCAAAGCATACATGTTTAATTTCGCTATACAGAATCAGACCTAGTTTCCTTTTTATGAGAGCAGTGTAAAGCTCTGCATGGGGAACTCAGGACTCTCTGAGTTCTAAAGTGCTCCGTTACCCCTGCTTTACACTGGAAAGAGACACAGATAGGGTCATAGGCTCAGGTCAGCTTCACTCTACAGTTTTTACTGCCCTTGGTTGTCATCCCACAGTACCAGTTTCTCCAAAATCCTGGTGTCTCCACTACATCTAGATACATCTTCACCAGAAGCCTCTTCTTGGCTCTCTTCATTGATTCTGCCCTGTAACATGGTCCAAACCTCAACTTGTCTCCATGAGCCCTTAAGTCTGGAACTTCTATTACAACTGAGGCTGTTCCTTCATTATTGTCATCTCACAGTGACAGCCCTCAGTTGCTCTCCTAGACCCATTCATGCCTTCAAAACCAGGACCATATTAGAGAATCTTACACATTATCAAGTTGGGCTTCAAGCCAAGTTAAAGCCATGGACCCCGCTGGAACACAGTTTCTATAAGCTCATTTTCAAGAAAAATTTCCCAGAAGATTCTGCCTCAAAGAGGCTAGTCTTTTCTGAATCACAGCTAATTATTCAGTATCAGTTGACCAACATTAATTGTTCCAACAAAGTAAAGGTTTCATTTCAGTGGTTCTTTTTTTTTAATGTAATTTATTTTTATATCAATCACAGTTTAGGTACTTTGCATCCCAGGCATAGCCCTCTCCTTCATTCCCTCCCACTCTCCCCATCCTTCCCTCATCTCCTCCCCGCCCCCTCCAAGTCCACCGACTGGGGAGGACCTCCTCCCCTTCCATCCAACCCCAGATCATCTTGTCTCCTCAGGGCTGGCTGTAATGTCCTCCCCTGGGATCTAGCCAGGCTGTTACTCCCTGGCATGTATGGGGGAGGGTCAAAGAGCCAGCCATCGAGATCATGACTGAAACAGTCCCTGTTCCCCTTATTAGGGTCTTCAGTTGGACACCAAGCTACCATGGGCCCCATCTGAGCGGGGGTTCTAGGCCATATCCATACATGGTCCTTGGAGAAACTGTCTCATATAAGATCCCTGTGCCCTGCTCAGTTTGATCTTTGTGGAGCTCTTGTTCTCCCCAAGTCTTACTAACTTCCCCTATTTTTATTATTATTTCCTGCCCTGTGCCAATGGCTTGGTTATGAGTCTTAATATCTGCTTTGATACATTGCTATATTGATTCTTTCAGAGGTCCTCTTTGGTATGCTCCTGTTCTGTTGTTTGTTTTCTCCTACATTCAGTGTCCATCCCATTTGTTCATCTAAATGAGCATTGATCATACCAACCTGGGTCCTCCTTCTTGTATATCTTCCCTAGGTGTGTAGATTTCAGCATGACCTTCCTATCCTATAGGTCTATATAAGTGAGTATATACCATATGTTTCTTTCTGCTTTGGGGATACCTCACTTAGGATGATTGTTTCCAGGTCCCACCATTTGCATGCCAATTTCATGATTTCCTCCTTTTTAATTGCTGAGTAGTATTCCATTGTGTAAAAGTACCAAAATTTCTGTATCTATTCCTCAACTGAGGATCATCTGGGGTTTTTCCAGGTTCTGGCTATTACAAATAAAGCAGCTATGAACATAGTTGAGCAAATGTCCTTGTTGTGTACTTGAACATCTTTTGAATATATGCCCAAGAGTGGTATAGCTGGGTCTTGAGGAATCACTATTCCTAATTGTCTAAGAAAGCGCCAAATTGATTTCCAGAAAGGTTGTAAAATTTTGCATTTCCACCAACAATGGAGGAGGTTTCCTCTTTCTCCACAACCTCTCCAGCATGCGCTGTCATTAGAGTTTTTGATCTTAGCCATTCTGGTGGGTGTAAGGTGAAATCTCAGTGTCGTTTTGATTTGCATCTCCCTGATGGCTAAGGACGTCATTTCAGTGGTTCTAATCTCATGTTAATCACATCAGATTCTTCAGCCCAAAGTGACCCAAACTAAAGATCCTTAATTCATGAAATCTGCAGGCAAATGGTGGGAACTAGAGAAGATCATCCTGAGTGAGGTATCACAGAAGCAGAAAGACACACGTGGTATATATTCAGCTATAAGTGGATATTAGACATGTATGGTAAATATACCAAAATCTGTATACTTGAAGAAGCTAAGCAAGAAGAGGACCCTGGGTAAGATGATCAATCCTCACTCAAAACGGCAAACTGGACAGACATCAGAAGAGGGAGCAAACAGGGAACAGGATAGGAGCCTACCACAGAGGGCCTCTGAAAGACTCTACTTAGTAGGGCATCAAAGTAGATGCTGAGACTCATAGCCAAACTTTGGGTAGAGTGCAGGAAATCTTATGAAAGAAGGGGGAGATAGAAAGACCTAGAAGGAACCAGAGCTCCACAAGGAGAGCAACAGAACCGCAACATCTGTGCAAAGGGGTCTTTTCTGAGGCTGATACTCCAACCAAGGGCATGGAGATAAACTACAACTCCTGCTCAGATGTAGCCCATGGCAGCTCAGTACCCAAGAGGGTTCCCTAATGAGGGGAACAGGGAATGTCTCTGACATAAACTCAGTGGCTAGCTCACCTCCCCCCTGAGTGGGGAGCAGCCTTACCAAGCCATGGAGGAAGACATTGCAACCAGTCCTAAGGAGATTCTTTTCTCTTTTAATTGTTCACCTTCTTCATCAAGCTCTTCTCACTTTTCGAGGTCTGCATTCAGGCCTGCTTCCCCTATGAAAGTGCTTTCTTTTCTCTCCCTTCACTTTGTACCACTCCCAGAAATGAAATTAGGCCTCCTTTCTCTGTTTTTATAACTCTTTTTTTCCATGAAATTAGATATATTTGCAGTTGGCTTCCTTAACACAGTACAGGTTCTTTTAAGGCAACAATTACGAGTTATATACCAATGAATTGCCAAACAAAGTGATGAACATTTTTTAGTTATTAACATTTATTTGGGATCATATGTTTGTATGTATATTTCTGCAAATATCTGGTGTTATTCAGGAAAAAAACAAACTGTGACTTTTATGGCACACATACACACTGTGTTAGGAGAAATTTTGTGTTTCAGTGCATAATTTTCTGAAATTATAAGCTCTGTCATATGAAGAGGATGGACCAAAAGAGCTATTTACTTTGCCATGTTATATTTTTATCATTTCTTCATGTTTTAAGTAATGATTGTTAGAAATGCTACTTACTGCATTTTATGTCTTTTAGTTACTGCCTTATTTGATTATAAAATATTGAAAATAATTTTCATCATATATTTTGACATATCATCCTACATCTGAGCACGTAATTCTGATTTGATGATTTCTTGTCTTTTCAGCAACCTTATAACAAAGAAATAGCATCGTTCTGTTTAGGGTTTTGCTTTCTAATTCCACTGGAGAGAGTTGTTTGTTTAAATTTTGATCTGTTTGAAATTTAATAAAGCATATGATGCAAATTGTGTACTCTAATTCACTTCTCATTTTACTACTACAGTTTTACAACATTTATAGAAGTGTTTCAATTACAAGTGTTTATGTTTTGTGTATGTATGTGTGCTCTAACCTTCCTAAGAGTTTTTTTTGCAAGAATTCAAAATTTGTTCTTTGTTTTCTAAAATATGCTGTTCTTAAAATCAATCTTTAGTCCTACCTGATGCCAATTAGTCTTTTATATAAATCTCTATGTGATAATGTTCAAAATCTGAGAAGCTTTAACCTCTACCACTTAAAAATAATCTCATGATATTGTTTTCTTCTTTAAAATAACTTCAATTTATAGTTTGCATATATATATATTCTGAATTTGTAAATTAAAATCACATGAAATCTGTACTTTTGCATAAATAATATTACTCATCAGGTATTTTGTGAATTTCTCATTAGTTATGTTTTTATGTCTACCATTACAATTTTGTCATTTATTTGTGTATATTTGCTTTGTCATTATTTTTTTAATTTTTAATTTTTGTTTTTTGCAATTTATTCACTTTATGTCCCAATTGTAGCCCTCTCCCCCATCACCGTCCTGTCCCTTTCTTAGTCACTGAAAAAGGGAATCCTCCTCCCTTGCCACTACCTATGAAATATCATCAGGACTGCCTGGATCCTCTTCCTTTGTTATCTGGCAAGGCTGCACCACCAGGAGGAAGTGATCAAAGAGCAGGTAACAGAGCTCATGTCAGAGATAACCCCTGCTCCCTTTACTCTGGAACCCACATGTTGACTGAGCACCCTACCGGCTACATCTGAGCAAGGGGACTAGATCCTCTTCATGCATGGTCCTTATTTGGTGTATCAGTCTCTGCAGCACCCCCTGAGCTCAGATGTTTAGCTTTGTTGGTCTTGTGGGGCTCCTGTCCGCTCCACATCTTTCTATACCCCCCCCCTTCTTCCATAAGACTCTCTGTGGTTGGTCCAAATTTTGCCTGTGAGTCTCTGCATCTTCTTCAATCCCTTTTTTGGTGGAGCCTGCCAAAGGACATATTGCTAAACTGATGATAACATCTTGTGTATAGGGCTTTCTGCCATAGGTTACTAGAAGTGTGTCTATATAGCAAGAGTGACTGAGCTATAATGTATTTCTTCTCTTCAGTATTTATCATTACTTTTTTTGGTAAAAGTCTCTATTGGGATATAATCCATATATCATAAAACTCATACATCTAGACTGTATAATAGGTTTAAATATATTCACAGTTGAGTAGCTATCATTTTGGTCATTTGTAGCACCTTTTTGTCATCCATAAAAGAAATCCTATACCTTCCAATTTAGCACCTCCAAGACCCTAGCAAGATCTAGTATACTTTCTGAAGCTCACACTACAAATGAACTTTAAATATATGCAATCCACATATATTGACATTTAAATATACGCTGATATTTATATTTATTTATACACTATATGTTTATTTACACTTTTAACTACTATTTATTTATACTTTATATTTATTTAACATTTTATAGCTACATTAATGAGCATTGTATCTACATCACTCTAGCCCTTCCCATTTTCCTCCAACTCCTCTCATGTATCTCCAATTCCTTCCAAAATTCATAACCAGTTCTTCTTTAATTCTTTATATTATAGAGACAACACACACACACACACAATTAAGCCTTAAAACAACAACAAAAAGTCAACAATAAAATCTCTAATGACCTTAATGAGTTATTTAATGTAGTTGTATGTACATGTGTCCTGGATTGATCATTTGGGATTCAACAACCTATATGTGAGCTTTTCTCTAGAATAAAACTGATTATACCTCTCTCAGCAGAGACTGACTACCTGTTTGTCTTCACCAAGGCATGAGACCTTTTGGAATTTTTCCTGTCCACATTGGCATATCAACTGATATTGCCATTACACATTTCTTTGATCAGGCTACTTAATCATTGGGATTTCATGGGTGCAGTATCCATGCCATGTCTAGATGATACTACCTAGGAGCAGGTATCCTGGTATTTTGGCTTTTATAATATTCTCACCTCCCCTTTCATAATTTTCCTGGTGCTAAGTTGTAGAGGCTTTATTGCAGATGTAGCCATTGGGGCTGGACACCACACAACACCTCTCTGCATTTTGACCAGTTATGGATCTCTGTTATAGTCTTCATCAAGATAATCATTAAAGTTAAGTTGTATTTTTCCAACTTTAAGTAAATAAATGTGCTTCAGAGAAGTTGATCAGTTTGCTCAGTCATGCTCTTAGAATTTGACTAGATCTTTGGGAATGTATTTTGTATTTTAAAGTCAGGAGGAAATTTGGGGAAAAAAACCTTTTATGTTCTGTCTCCGTTATCTTCAGTGACTTGCCAGAAGAGCACATACCAATAGAACATTTCTGGTACCAAGGGAGGAAAGGACAGTGAAGGGCAGAAAGGTTTGTAGAGCACAGATACACATCACCGTAGAAATTTGCTTTTGCTACTTCCCTTCATCAGATATTGAGAACTGCTGGTGAACTTTGAACAGCATGACTCACAGAGCCATGGGAAATTAGAAAGCAAACCTGCAAAGAGCTTCAGAGACCACCTAGTTTAGCTGTTCTGTTTTACTGATGAATGAACTAGGACCTGCAACAAACAAGCAATTTGCTTCCAATCATATAGCTGAAATACAGTGACAGATAATTACCTTTCTTCCATTGTTAGTGGAGTGAATACACCAAAGTAGACTATCCCCTTAAGAATAACTTCCAAAAACAAGATAAGAACAAATCAAAATGGTATTATAAAAAGAGTGACTGCATCAGGTCATAATATCTGGGTTTCAACACCAGCACTGCCCCATGTTCACTGAGTTCTTAGCCATGACATTTGTCCTTTCTGGGTGCTTGTTTCTTGTTTTAACTAAAAATTAGCGGGTTGGAATAGGTGACTTCTAGAAGCCTTGCATTTAGTAAACACTCAAAATATTTTAGTGAAGACTTCTTTAAATTCCAAGTGCTCAGTTATTTTTAGAGGAGGCACAGTTAACAGCCTAACTGAAGAATTGAAAAAGGTAATGAAGTTTTTGAAGAATAGGTACAGTAAATGTACATGCCTGTATGAACAGGCACAGGAATGCATTTAAAAATACCCGTAAAAGGTCACTTCTTCAACAAATAGGAGAGCCTTAGTATTTCTAACAAATAAATATCCAAGACACATCATCCAGGGTAATAATAAACCAGCTCAGTTGTCATCATGATAGTTAATGCAGCAGCATGTGTGGATGGGAGTATCGAATCATTCTTTTATAAAAGCTTTAATTTTTATGTTTATTTCCTCTGGGAAGAAAAAGCAATTCTATCTTATTTTAAGTACAAAGAAAGAGAGATTTCACTGCATTTTTAAGACTAGCAGTCACTTATTCATTCAAGTATACTTATTGAATACTTACAATGCATGCAGATGCCAAGGAAAAGACTTACCCTAAAACAGGAAAAAAATTTAAAATAACACAAGAATGTGAAAATAACATTGAAAGGACCCTCACTTTCTTAGGATTACAGGTATGTGCACAGCTTAGAGCTGTTGGCTTAAGCCTTCCCAGGTTGAAACACAGTGGAGTGGCATAGCAGATAATATGTGTGGAGGTGAGTGGGAGGACAGAGATTGCAGCTCTGTAAGTGGGAGCTGAAACAGGCAGCAGAAAAATGAGCATATTGACATGTTCCTTCTTCCTCTCCCACCTTCTGAGATAGAATAATAGTAGGGATCTATTCCATGTGTATTGTATTACGCTTCAGAGTTTGCAGAGTGCTTCCACATTAATCATCTTCTTTGATCTCCATGCCAACCCTAAAAGGGAATATTGGTTTTTATATTTTCTGGTTTCAGACATGAAAAAAACATGGGGGTGCTCAAAGTAGTTATGGGTTTGTTTGCTGTTTTTCAACATTCACTGACAATATGAATTAATTTAACCCTTTTCTTTTTATTTTAACTGAAAGCAGCTTACTTTTCACTCACCTCACCCCAGCTTTCTTCTCCTGTCTCCTTATTTGAAGACAGACATTGAGGAATGTTCTACACAACACTGCAACAGCAGAAAGCAATTCAAAGAGTTTTGGAAGAACAAAAGCAAGCCACAAACAAAGCCAGTGAAGTCTTAAAACAAATAAAACTGACAGGCACTGTCTTAATATAGTCTGACAAAAGTTTCGTGTGTGTGTGCGTGTGCGTGTGCGTGTGCGTGTGTGCGTGTGTGTGTGTGCGTGCCTGCGTGCCTGCGTGCCTGCGTGTGTGTGTGTGTGTGTGTGTGTGTGTGTGTGTTGGGAGGACAGCATGGTAAGGGAGTGGAAGTTGTGAAGTCTGGAGAGTTTTAATTTAGCTAGTTGTCAGTAAATTTCCTCTTATGATGATGTTAATGACACACATGAAGCCTCTGCCTGAATTTAGTGAAATATGGAAAAGAAAAAAAGAAAATGCCTAACACCATATATCCAAAAGATGCTCAAGTACACAACAAGGACATTTGCTCAACTATGATCATAGCTGCCTTATTTGTAATAGCCAGAACCTGGAAACAACCCAGATGTCCCTCAGTTGAGGAACAGATACAGAAATTGTGGTACTTTTACACAATGGAATACTACTCAGCAATAAAAAAAGGAGGAAATCATGAAATTCGCAGGCAAATGGTGGGACCTGGAAACGATCATCCTAAGTGAGGTATCCCAAAAGCAGAAAGAAACATATGGTATATACTCACTTATATAGACCTATAGGATAGGAAGGTCATGCTGAAATCTACA
>CM053742.1:21988003-22020796 GCA_028658305.1 Pachyuromys duprasi | reverse complement strand
GTGGTATAGCTGGGTCTTGAGGAATCACTATTCCTAATTGTCTAAGAAAGCGCCAAATTGATTTCCAGAGTGGTTGTACAAGTTTGCATTCCCACCAGCAATGGAGGAGGGTTCCTCTTTCTCCACAACCTCTCCAGCATGCATTGTCACTAGAGTTTTTGATCTTAGCTATTCTGGTGGGTGTAAGGTGAAATCTCAGGGTAGTTTTCATTTGCATCTCCCTGATGGCTAAGGACATTGTGCATTTCTTTAAGTGTTTTTCTGCCATTCCACAATCCTCTACAGAGAGTTCTCTTTTTAGCTCCATACCCCATTTTTTAAACTGGATTACTTGATTTGTTGTTTTTTAAATTCTTGAGTTCTTTATACATACTGGATATTAGCCCTCTGTCAGATGTAGGATTGATAAAGATCCTTTCCCACTCTGTAGGCTGTCGTTTTGTTTTGATGACAGTGTCTTTTACTTTACAGAAGCTTTTCATTTTTGTGAGGTCCCATTTATTTATTGTTGCTCTTAGAGCCTGTGCTGTTGGTGTTCTGTTCAGAAAGTGGTCTCCTGTGCCAATGAGTTCTAGGGTCTTTCCTAATTTTTCTTCTAACTGATTTAATGTGTCTGGTTTTATGTTGAGGTCTTTGATCCACTTAAACTTTAGGTTTTTTGCAGGATGATAAATATGGATCTATGTTAATTTTTCATATATAGAAATACAGTTGGAACAGCACCATTTGTTGAAGATGCTGTCTTTTTTCCATTGAATGGTTTTGGCTTCTTTGTCAAAAATCAAGTTTCCATAGGTGTGTGGGTTTATTTCTTGGTCTTCTATTCAGTTCCATTGATCCACTATTCTGTTTCTATGCCAATTCCATGCAGTTTTTATTACTATTGCTCTGTAGTATATCTTAAGGTCAGGGATGCAGATACCTCCAGATGATCTATTGGTGTACAGGATTATTTTGGAAATTCTAGATTTTTTGTTTCTCCATATGAAGTTGAGAAGTTTTCTTTCAAGGTCTGTGAAGAATTGTGTTGGTATGTTGATGGGAATTGCATTGAATCTGTAGATTGCTTTTGGCAGAATGGCCATTTTAACTATATTAATTCTACCAATCCATGAGTATGGGAGGTCTTTTCATCTTCTGATATCTTCTTCAATTTCTTTCTTCAGAGATTTGAAGTTTTTTTCAAACAGGTCTTTCACTTGCTTGGTTAGAGTCACCCCAAGGTACTTTATGTTATTAGTGGCTATTGTGAAGGGTTTTGTTTCCCTAATTTCTTTCTCGGCCCTTTTGTCTTTGGTGTACAGGAGGGCATCTGATTTTTTTGAGTTGATTTTGTATCCGGCCACTTTGCTGAAGGTGTTTATCAGTTGAAGGAATACTCTGGTTGAATTTTTGAGGTCACTTATGTATATTATCATCAAATAATAGGCCTTGCATGGGACCTGGTTATTCAATATAGACTAAAAGAAATAAACAGTTGGAATTCACTCACAACTAACATCCTTGCTAATATAGTCCACTTTCTCTACTATCAATTGTCATATTCTGTTGTTCAATGAAGGCAAATTTGAAAGTCTTGCCTCCTAGAACACCAGAATGCAGCAAAGTCTTTGATTTTTATAGATACATATCATATCTATATATATGGAAACTGAACTTCTTTTTCTTCAATCACCCTGAAAGTTTCTCTCTCCACCACCACATCAATCTGATGGCATCTCTAGATTTCTGTTCTTCTCCAGTCTCCGATATAAGTATATATATATATAGGTTGCATCCTGTAATGAAAGATGACCTTTAAGCACTGTTCTCCTAATTGAAATCCAAAGGTAACAACAGGGACAGTAGAAAGGATGGAGAACGTTTGATTTCAATATTTTCAGCACTGAAACATCTTCAAGATTGAAAGCATAACAGTGCAGTAGGTTTGCCTAAAGGTGTTATGATGTACTCATTACCTGACTCTCACCATCTTTTTATAAGACTACCTCTGGAATTTCAATGATAGAAATTAGAAGATTAATAAAAACTGTTATTTTCAAATTATCCCCGAGGGAAAAACTATATTCTAGAGATCATTCAGCTAGTCAGTGGAAAAGGAAGAATTAGAATTCAGGCTTATTGATTCATACCCCCTGATCACTATGTATTGACAATTATCCTTTGATGTGGTGTGATGCTTACTACAACTGAGAAGATCTGATTAAATGGACCTTATAGTACTGTGCTTCAAACAGTAAGTTATAGTTCCTTAGCATGTGAAAATGTCCACTGCAAAATAAACACCTTAACGAACCTCATAGAAAGTACAAATAGTTATGACTTCATCAGCTCGAAGTTATTGGCCTTGGGATATCGGAGTGATTTAGTAATGGATATACCTCATACATAGGACTGGCAACATAATTTTCGGGTCCAGCACAGGATGTATCTATGAAGATAAAGCCCCTCTAAGAAAAAAAGAAGAAGAAACGTTTCTCCTAAAGCTCTTCAAACATATAGCTGTTTTTTCTAAGTCTAAAGACAGATGTTTACCCTGTCATGTTACTTTAATTTAGCTATTTAGTGTCACACCATCTCAGGTACAGGCATGCTTAAAAAGCTGGTACAGACACTCAAGAGTATCCAGTAACTTTTTATTAAAAATTGGTTCAGGTGTACATGGAGTATGGAATTTCAGATTTTTCCTGGTCCCAGTGCTGGACAAGCAGGCAAAATTAATCTTTTACTTTTCCATAAATAGGGTGCTTCAACCTACCAAAGGTATATCAAGTTTTAGCTCTATGTAGATCACCAGTATTATGTCAGGTGTCTGTGGCTAGGATAACTGTTAACATAATCAAAAGTAATATTTCATATCTTTCCTGTACCTGAAACTGAGCTCATCTATGATCATGCTTAAGCCTCTGAGGGTAGAGAATAATAAATAGAGTAGGACAAGTTGGAAGGGTAGAGAATGATGAGATAGAATAAGACAGGTTGGATGGGGTTGAGGGAATCATAGCAAAGAGTCTGTTATAAAGAGATGGAAAAGCTATGAAAATAGAACTGTATGCCACTAGAAGCTGCAAGCTCTGAGTATGAGTGAAATTGTGCTTGAAGACTTCAGTGACAAAAGTGTTCACCGTATTAAAATGTGTTGGATGCATAGGTGAACTCCAAGTCTAGGGCCCTTCTAAGCTCTTGGATCTGTACAAATGCCTTGATCACATGACATAAAGCCATCTCTGTTAATAAAGGTGGTTTCTTTAAAGAATAGAACATGGTGGTTAAGGTACAAATTCCGTGGACAAGGAATGTAGTTTGATGCTTGCTTGAGTAATGTGTACAAGGCCCGAAAATTCCATTCCAATGACAATAAGAAAGAACACAAAAAGGTAAAAATCAACAAACCATGTAAACCAATTAAAAATGGGTACACAAAAATGCCTAAATGATTCTGTACAACAAAAGACCATCTGGAGGTATCTCCATTCCTGATCTCAAGCTGTATTACAGAGCAATAGTAATAAAAACTGCATGGTACTGGCATGGAAACAGAAGGGGTGGATCAATAGAATCGAACAGAAGACCCAGAAATAACCCACACACCTACAGATGCTTGATTTTTTTTTATGTAGGAGCCAAAACCATACAATGGAAAAAGGACAACATCTTCAACAAACAGTGCTGGTCTAACTGGATGTCTACATGTAGAAAAATGAAAATAGATCCATATTTCTCACCCTGGAAAAAGTAAAGTCGAAGTGGATCAAAGACCTCAACATAAAACCAGACACACTAAACCGGTTAGAAGAAAGAGTGGGGAAGAACCTTGACCTCATTGGCACAGGAGACAACTTCCTGAACAGAACACCAACAGCACAGGCTCTAAGAGCAACAATTAATAAATGAGACCTCATGAAACCGAAAAGCTTCTGTAAAGCAAAAGATACTGTCATCAGAACAAAATGACAGCTTCAGAATGGGAAAGGATGTTCAACAACCCTATATCTAACAGTGGTCTATTATCCAGAATATATATATTAAAAAAACTGAATAAGTTAAAAACCAAAACTCAAAAATGGAATACAGAGCAAAACAGAGAATTTTCTGTAGAGGAGTGTAGAATGACAGAGAAATACTTAAAATGTCGCTCAACTTCCTTAGTCATCAGGGAAATCAAAATGACCATAAGATTCACCTTACACCCATCAGAATGGCTAAGATAAAAATCTCAAGTGACAACACGTGCTGGAGAGAAACTGGAGAAACAGGAACCCTCAACCATTGCTGGTGGGAATGTAAACTTTTACAGCCACTTTGGAAATCTATCTGGCACTTTCTCAAACAATTATGACCTTCCTCATGACCCAGCTATACCACTCCTAGGCATATATCCAAATGATGCTCAAGTACACAACAAGGACATTTACTCAACCATGTTTGTAGCTGCTTATTTGTAATAACCAGAAGCTGGAAACAACCCAGATGCCTGTCAGTTGAGGAATGGATACAGAAATTGTGTTACAGTTACACAATGGAATACTACTCAGCAATTAACAACAGGGGAGTCATGAAATCTGTGGGCAAATGGTGGGAACTGGAAACCATGATCCTGAGTGAGATGTCCCAGAAGCAGGAAGACATACATGGTATGTACTCACTCATAAGTGGATATTGGACATATAACATAGGATAAACATACTAAAATTTGTATACCGAAAGAAAATAATCAAAAAGGAGGACCCTGGGTAAGATGCCCAATCCTCATTCAGAAAGGCAAAGAGAATGGACAGCAGAAGAAAGAGAAAATAGGGAACAGGACAGGAGCCAACCACAAAGGGCCTTGGAATGACTCTACCCAGCAGTGTATGAAACCAGATGCAGGGAATCTTATGAAAGAAGGTAGATATAGTAAAACCTAGAGAGGACAGAAGCTCCACAAGGATAGCAACAGAACCAAAAAAAAATGAGCCCTAGGATCTTTTCTGTGGTTGATACTCAAACCAAGGACCATTCATGGATATAATCTAGATAATCTAGAATTCCTGCTTAGATGTGCCCACGGCAGCTCAGTATCCAAGTGTGTTCCCTAGTAAGGGGAATAGGGGCTGTCTCAGACATGAACTCAGTGGCTGTTTCTTTTATCACCTCCCCCTGAAGGGGGAACAGCTTTGCACAGAGGAGGACAATGCATCCAGTCCTGATGAGACCTGATAAGCTAGGGTCAGATGGAAGGGGAGGAGGACCACCTCTATCAGTGGACTTGCAAAGGGGCATGGGAGGAGATGAGGGATGGAGGAGGGATACAGCTGGGATACAAAGTGAATACATTGTAATTAATATAAATTTTTAAAAGGTTAATTAAAAATGGGGTACAAAGCTAAACAAAGAATTCTCTGTAGAGGAATTTTGAACGGCAGAGAAACACTTAAAGAAATGTTCAATTTCCTTAGTTTTCAAGGATATGCAAAATTAAAATGATCCTGAGATTTCACCTCACACCCATCAGAGTGGCTAAGCTCAAAATCTTTAGTGAGAACACATGATGGAGAGGATGTGCAGAATGGGTAGCCATCCTCCATTTCTGGTGGGAATGAAAACTTGCACTACCACTTTGGAAACCAATATGGTGCTTTCTCACACAATTAGTAATAGTGTTACCTCAAAAGCCAGTTATACCACTCCTGAGCATATATTCAAAAGATTCTCACATATAAAACAAGGACATATGCTCATCCATGTTCATAGCAGCTTTTTTGTAATAGCCTGAAGGTGGAAAACACCCAGGTGTCCCTCAAATGAGGAATGGATACAGAAATTATGGAACGTTTACACAATGGAATACTGCTTTGCAATTAAAAACAGGGAAATCATGAAAATTGCAGGCAAATAGTGGGATCTAGAAAAGATCATCCTGAGTGAGGTATCCCAGAAGCAGAAAGACACACATGGTATATACTCAACTATAAGTGGATATTAGACATAATATAGTATAGGATAAACATATTAAAATCTGTACACCTAAAGAGCTAAGCAAGAAGGAGGATCCTGGGTAAGATGCTCAAACCTCACTCAGACATAGGAAGAGGAAGAAAACAAGGAACAGGACAGGAGTCTACCACAGAGGGCCTCTGAAAGACTCTACCCAGCAGGGTATCAAAGCACATGCTGACACTCATAGCCAAACTTTGGTCAGAGTTCAGGGAATTTTATGAACGAAGGGGGAAATGAAAGACCTGGAAGGCCAGGAGCTCCACAAGGAGAGCAACAGAACCAGAAACCTGGGCCCAGGGGTCTCTTCTGAGACTAACACTCCAACCAAGGACCATGCATGGATATAACCTAGTACCCCTGCACAGATGTAGCCCATGGCAGCTCAGTTTCCAAGTGGGTACCCTAGTAAGGAGAACAAGGACCATCTCTGCCATGAACTCAGTGGCTGGCTCTTTGATTACCTCCCCTTGAGTGTTGATCAGCCATACAAAACCATAGAGGAAGACATTGTGGCCAGTCCTGATGAGATCTGATAGGCTATGGCCAGAGGGAAGAAGAGGAGGGTCAATCCTGTCAGTTGAGTTGGGGTGGGGAATGGGAGGATAAGAAGGAAGGAAGGTTGGGATTGAGAGGGAATGAGGGAGGGGACTATAGCTTGGATACAAAGTAAATAAACTATAATTAATAGAAAAAATTAAAAAATAATAAAGTAATGAATACTGAGTCCTTTCCAACCTGCTCCCTATGCTAGAAGCCAGCAGTTGTGGATAGCTACACTTCAGCATTCTGAACACAATTTCTAAGAGTTCTTTTTGACGGCTTCTTGTCTAAGCTATAACTTTCATGTAAGGTGTTGGGGATGGAAGTGGGTAGGTGTTGTCACAGCCTTTTATGATTCTCCTTTTCAACTGAGTCTACACTTATCTATACCACCATAAATGTAGTTTTCTTGCCCTTTACAGTCAGTGGGAGCATGAATAACATGATTTCTGGCAACAACATACACCACAGACATCAACATGTCCTCCGGTGTCCACAGAAGCCATAGACCTCAGCATGGTTTCTGGTGGCAAAACAGGCTATGGATATCAACATGACTCTCATCAGCAGGGCGGCTAGGAACAAAAAAAATGCCTTTATTTCTAATCTGTGTTATTTTAAGTGGTGTGAGATGAAACATAAATATCGTTTTAATTTTCATTTCTCTAATGACTAAGGATAATGAAAAATTTTCACACATTTCCCAGCCATTTATATCCTTTTTACGGAAGTACTTCTGTTTTGTTACAAGCCCCAATTTTTAATGGGTTGTTTGTTTTCTTAGCATTTAGTTTACTAAGTTCTTTATACATTCTAGACACTAACATTCTGTCCTATGTATTAAGGAATGTTTTTCATAATTTCAAAAATATGGCTAAGATAGCATTTTTGAAGAACAGAAATGTGCTAGATTGCCCATGAATTTTTGAGTGCAGTCTGTGTGAATTGCTTATTTTTGGTTGTGTAGAAGCTCAGAGAAAAGAGCAGGGAGAGAGGTGGAAGATGCAACAGAAAACAAGGGCAGTAGCTTTTTCTCTTTTGGAGCATAAAACATTGACCCTTGAGGAAAAATATAGACAAGCACATGAAAACCAAGTAAGACAAAAACTAGTGTTATTTTATTATTCTTTTCAAAATTGTTTTGTAAAATTTCTGCTTCAAACTCATTAAATTATTATTGATTTCTTTTTAGTTTTAGAGATATTTCCGTGCTCTAAAAAGTAACCTAAATTCATAACAATAAAGGTGTTAATTTCTTTTGGTAAGGATTATCACCTTTACCACACATGCAGGTTGAATCTGATAATTAATTGAATTACCTAACATCACCTCTTTCTCATTTCCATTATTGAGGACAGGAAAATATGAAGAAAGAAACATAAATTGAGGAGTCCCAACCTGTACATCCGGCCAGCATTAGCACTTTGGCATACAACCTTTAGTCATTTTTTTCTTAGGACTTCGCATATGTGTATAAAAGTATTTGTAATAGAAAAAATGGGATACTATTTTGAATCCTCTTTTCACTCAAAATGCATCAGGAAAATATGCATGTCATAAAGCATTGTCATTTCTCCTGAGTTTAAGGATTGTATGATGCAAATGTGTATGATTGAGCCCTCATGACGAATTTTTAACCAAGAACTTTTAGTAGATTGATAGAAAGAACATATAGTTAACCCTAGCTTCTATCAATGTGCTCAATGCAATAGTGAAAAACACAATTTCTGGTGTGACTGTACTTTATTAAATGCGTAAATAGGAGTATAGGCTAAATTAAGTTACTGAGAAGAATGATCTCTTCTGATCAAATCTCATAGGAGCACAAAGGTTTGAAATGAAATGAATTTGAATATGTAGGGAAAGTAACTGAAGCAATGAAAACTTCTAGTGGAAGTTTCTCACAAGATTGTGGAATAGGAAAGTCAACTTATTTTAGCACTGAACACAACAAACAGTGATCACAGGAAAAGAAGTCCATTCCAAGGGTGAGGTTCATGGAAAGGATCAGACAATACCTCTAGATTTTTAGTACAAGATTATAGGAATGACTTGAAAAGTCAGGAATGTGAATTTATTCCTGTCCTAGAGCAGAGTCTATGGAGGATGATAATATTTTTTATTAAATTATTTATTAATTACACTTTATTCACCTTATATACCCCTGAAATTCCGTCCCTTCTCCCGTCCCAATCTCTCCCTACCTCCCCCCTCTGCACCCGTGTCCCTTGCCAAGACCACCTATATAAGGGAGGTCCTCCTTTCCTTCTCTCCAATCCCAGTACATCAGGTCTCATCAGGAGTGGCTTCATTGTCTTCCTCCTTGGCCCGGCAAGGCTGCTCCCCCTTCAGGGGGAGGTGATCAAAAAGCAGGCCAACCAGTTCATGTTAGAGACAGTCCCTGTTCCCATTGCCATGGAACCCACCTGACACTGAACTGCCGTGGGCACACCTGAGCAGGGGTCCTAGGTTACCTCCATGCACGGTACCTGGTTGGACCATCAGTCTCAGGAAGGACCCCTGTACTCAGACCACTTGGTTCTGTTGCTCTCCTTGTGGAGTTCCTGTCCTCTCCATATCCCAATATTTCTCACTCCCCTTGTAAGATTCTCTGCACTCTCCCCAAGTGTTGGCCATAAGTCTCAGCATCTGCTTAGATAGTCTGCAGGGCAGAACCTTTCCGAGGCCCTCCTTAGCAGCCTCCTGACCAGTTTCCTGCCCTCTCCTTCTTCCGATGTCCAGCCACTTTGTCCTTCTGGATAGGGATTGGGCATTTTAGCAAGTGTCCTCCCTTTTGATTAGTTTCTTTAGGTGTACAGATTTTAGTAGGTTCATCCTATAGTATATGTTTACATGAGTATATACCATGTGTGTCTTTCTGCGTCTGGGATAGCTCACTCAGGATGATCCTTTCCATTTCCCACCATTTTACTGCAAATTTCATGATATCCTTGTTTTTTATTGCTGAGTAATATTCCATTGTGTAGAAGTACCACAATTTTTGTATCCATTCTTCAGTTGAGTGGCATCTGGGTTGTTTCCAGATTCTGGCTATTTCATATAAAGCTACTATGAACATGGTTGAGCAAATATCCTTATTGTGTACTTGAGCCTCTTTTGGATATACGCCTAGGAGTGGTATGGCTGGATCTTGAGGAAGCGCTATTCCTAGTTGTCTGAGGAAGTGCCAGATTGATTTACAGAGTACTTGTACAATTTTACATTCCTACCAGCAGTGGAGGAGGGTTCCCCTTTCTCCACAACCTCTCCAGCTTGAGTTTTGATCTTGGCCATTCTGATGGGTGTAAGGTGAAATCTCAGGGTTGTTTTGATTTGCATTTCCCTGATGAGTAGGATGTTGAGCATTTCTTTAATGGTTTCTCTGCCATTCAATATTCCTCTATTGAGAATTCTCTGTTTAGCTCTGTACCCCACTTTTTAACTGGATTATTTGATTTATTGTTGCTTAATTTTTTGAGTTCTTATATATACTGGATATTAGTCCTCTGTCAGACACAGGGTTGGTGAAGGTCCTTGCCCAATCTGTAGGCAGTCGTTTTGTTGTGATAACAGTGTCCTTTGCTTCACAGAAGCTTTTCAGTTTCATGAGGTCCCATTTGTTGATTGCTGCTCTAAGAGCCTGTGCTGTTGGTGTTCTGTTCAGGAAGTTGTCTCCTGTGCCAATGAGTTCAAGGATTTTCCCCACCTTTTCTTGTAAGCGATTTAGTGTGTCTGGATTTATATTGAGGTCTTTGAGCCACCTGGACTTTAGTTTTGTTCAGGGAGATAAATATGGATCTATTTTCATTTTTCTACATGTAGACATCCAGTTAGACCAGCACCATTTGTTGAAGATGCTGTCTTTTTTCCATTGAATGGTTTTGGCATCTTTGTCAAAAATCAGGTGTCCATAAGTGTGTGGATTTATTTCAGCATCTTGTATTTGATTCCATTGATCCACCAGTCTGTTTCTATGCCAATACCATGCAGATTTTAGTATTGTTGCTCTATAGTACAGCTTGAGATCAGGGATGGAGATACCTCCAGAAGATCTTTTACTGTAGCAGATTATTTTTAGAAATTCTGGGTTTCTTGTTGTTCCATATGAAGTTGAGAAATTTTCTCTCAAGATCTGTAAAGAATTGTGTTGATAATTTGATGGGAATTGCATTGAATCTGTAGATTGCTTTTGGTAAGATGGCCATTTTTACTATATTAATCCTGCCAACCAATGAGCACGGGAGATCTTTCTGTCTTCTGATATCTTATTCTAATTCTTTCTTTAGAGACTGGAATTCTTTTTCATACAAGTCTTTGACTTGCTTGGTTAGGTTCACACCAAGGTACTTTATGACCTTTGTGGTTATTGTGAAGGATGCTCTCTCCCCAATCTCTCTTTCAGTCCTTTTGCCTTTTATGTACAGGAAGGCTACTGATTTTTTTGAGTTAATTTTGTATCCAGCCACTTTGTTGAAGGTGTTAATCAGCTGTAGGTGTTCCATTGAGTTTGATGTTGGCTATTAGATTGCTGTATATTGCCTTCACTATGTTCAGGTATGTGCTTTGTATCCCTGATCTCTTCAAGACTTTAACATGAATGGATGTTGGATTTTGTCAAATGCTTTTTCAGCATGTAAGGAGATGATCATACGGTTTTTCTCCTTCAGTTTGTTTATGTGCTGGATCACATTGACGGATTTCTGTACATTGAACCACCCCTGCAGGCCTGGGATGAAGCCTACTTGGTCATAGTGGATATCTTTGATGTGTTTATGTATTTGATTTGCAAGTGTTTTGTTGAGTATTTTGCATCGATGTCCAGAAGGGAGATTGGCCTGAAATTCTCTTTCTGTTTTTGGGTCTTTGTGAGGTTTAAGTACCAAGGTGATTGTGGCTTCATAGAACGAGTTTGGTAATGTTCCTTCTGAAGAGTATTGGTGTTAACTCTTCTTTGAAAATCTGGTAGAATTCTGCACTGAAACCATCTGGCACTGGGGTTTCTTTCTTTTTCTTTCTTTTTTTTGCATGGGAGACTTTTGATGATGGCTTCTATTTCCTTAGGGAATATAGGACTGTTTAATTGATTTACCTGGTCTTGATTCAGCTTTGGCAAGTGGAATCGATCAAGAAAATTTTCCATTTCATTTAGATTTTCCAAATTTGTAGCATATAGGCTTTTGAAGTAAGAACTAATGATATGATTTCTTCAGTGTCTGTTGTTATATCCCCCTTTTCATTTCTGATTTTGTTGATTTGGATATTGTCTCTCTGCCTTTTAGTTAGTTTGGCTAAAGGTTTGTCTATATGGTTGATTTTCTCAAAGAACCAGCTCTTGGTTCCATTATTTCTTTGAGTTGCTTTATTTGTCTCTAATTTATTGATTTCAGCCCTGAGTTTGATTGTTGCCATTCATCTGCTCCTCTTTGGTGTGCCAGCTTCTTTTTTTTTTTTTTTTTTTGTAGGTCTTTTAGGTGAGCCATTAAGTTGCTTGAAGGAAATATTTCTATTTTTCTTCTTCAAGGCACTTAGAGCTATGAACTTTCCTATTAACACTGCTTTCATTGTGTCCCATAAGTTTGGATATGTGTGCCTTCATTTTCATTGAATTCTAGGAAGACTTTAATTTCTTTCTCTTTTTTCCCCCTGACCCAGCTGTCATTTAGTAGCAAATTGTTCACTTTCTATGTGTGTGTAGTCTTTTTGCTATTTCTTTTGTTGAGCTCCAATTTTAGTCCATGGTGATCATATAGGACACAAGTAATTATTTCAATCTTCTTATATCTGTTAAGGCTTGCTTTGTGACCAACTATATGGTCTATTTTCGAAAAGGTTCCATGAGGTGCTGAGAAGAAGGTAAATTTTTTTGTGTATGGGTGAAAGTTTCTGTAGATGTCTGTTAGGTCCGTTTGATTCATGACCTCTGTTAGAGTTATTATTTCTTTGTTTAATTTTTGTTTTGTTGATCTGTCCTTTGTTGAGAGTGGTGTGTTGACGTCTCCTACTATTATTGTGTGGGGATCTATGTGTGGTTTAAGTTTTATTAATGTTTCTTTTACAAATGTGGGTGCCCTTGTGTTGGGGGTATTGATGTTCAGGATTGTGATATCTTCTTGGTGGAATTTTCCCTTGATGAGTATGAAGTGTCCTTCTCCATCCCTTTTGATTAATTTTGGTTGAAAGTCTATTTTTTAGATATTAGAATGGCTACTCCTGCTTGCTTTTTGGGTCCACTTGCTTGGAGAACCCTTTTCCAGCCCTTTACTCTCAGGCAATGTCTATCTTTGTGAGTTAGGTGTGTTTCTTGTATGCAAAAGATTGTTGGGTCTTGTTTATGCATCCATTCTGTTAGTCTGTGTCTTTTTATTGGAGAATTTGGTCTATTAATGTTGAGAGAGATTAATGACCAGTGGCTGTTACATCCTTTGATTTGGATGTTGGCTATGGTAGTGTGTTTGTGGACTTGGCTACTTTTTGTTTTGCTGTAGTGAGGTTATTTATTTCATGTTTTCTTGTAAGTAGTTAGTTTTCTTGGGTTATATTTTTCCTTCTAGTATCTTCTGTAATGCTGGATTAGTGTGTAGGTATTGTTGAAATTTGTTTTTGTCATTGAATATCTTGTTTTCTCCGTTTATGAGGAGTGAGAGTTTTTCTGGGTATAGTGGCCTAGGCTGACATCTGTGCTCACTTAGGGTCTGCACGATATCTGTCCAGGCTCTTCTGGCTTTCATAGTCTCTGTTGAGAAGTCAGGTATGATTCTGATGGGTTTGCCATTATGTTACTTGGCCTTTTTCCCTTGCAGCTTTTAATATTTTTTCCTTGTTCTGTATACTTAGTGTTTTGATTATTATGTGGCAGGAGGATTTTCTTTTCTGGTATAATTTATTATGTGTTCTGTAGGCCTCTTGTATTCTTATAGGCCTCTCCTTTAAGTTGGGGAAATTTTTTTTCTGTGATTTTGTTGAAAATATTTTCTGGGCCTTGGAGGAGGGAATCTTCTTTTTCCTCTATTCCTATTCTTAGGTTTTTGTCTTTTTATGTTGTCTTGGATTTCTTGGATGGTTTATGTCAGGAATTTCTTAGATTCATTGTTTTCTTTGACAGATACATCAATTTCTTCCATTGTATCTTCCACACCTGAGATTCTTTCTTACATCTCTTGTAGTCTGTTGGTTATGCTTACCTTTGTAGTTCCTGTTTTCTTTCCTAAGTTCTCCCTCTCCATGATTTCCTCCATTTCTGTTTTCTTTAATTTTGCCAATTCCATCTTCATATCTTGAACCCATTTGTTGATTTCCTTCACCTGTCTGACTGTATTTTCCAGTTTTTCCTTCAATTCTTTCCCCTGTTTGTTTGAACATTCTGTTGTTTCTTTTATTTCTTTCAGTGATTTAATCATTTCCTCTCTTAAAGCCACAAACTGTTTGGCTGCATCTTCCTGTATTTCTTTACGGATGGCCATAATCTGTTTTACTATATCTCCCTCTAATTCTTTATGCATTTTAATTTCTTTCTCCATTAACCTCTTCATAAGCATAGATGTAAAGTCACCTTCTTAAATTTCACTTATGTTAGCGTGTCCAGAGCTACTTGTTCCTGGGTAACTGAGTTCTGGGGATGCCATACTGCTTTGCCTTTTGTTGGCTGTATTTTTACGCTGGCCTCTACCCATCTGACTCTCTCAGGTGTTGTCTGTTAATTTCTGGTGCCTGCTGCATTCTGGGGTGAGGAGAATACCCTTGGCAGGGTTCTGAAGTAGATCTCCTCAGCTTTTTGGGTATACTCAACTGAATGGTGGTGCTTCTCAGTAGTTGTCACAGTTCACCTCAGGAATATGGAACTGTTTGGTAACTGTGGTGTTCCGGAAAGCTCTCCTCTCATCAGGAAAAGTCCTGGAGATGGCTGTCCTGCTCCTGGGTTTTTCACTCTGAGTTTAGTGAGCTATAGCTGCTGTTCTTAAGGTGTAGTTTTTTGGGTGCAGCCCTCTTGAAGAAACAGGGAGTCCCTCTGTTTTGTCAGTTTAGCTATGGATAACCTGTCACAACTTCTACCAATATCTGAGAGTTGCTGTGATGGTTCTCAGGCTTTTGTAGGTCTGAGGTTGCAGCTGTGTGCCCCTGTGCCTTAGCAGTAATTAATGGAAGGTGAGCAGGGAACTCATGCCTGCAGTAGAAGGCTAGAAACTAGGGTCTCTGTGAACCCAGAAAGTCTTCTGGAGCTGGGTGCCCTGAGTGATGGACCTGATGATCCCTCTGCTGTAGGGTTTCCTCCCAGCAGGGACACCCAGACTGTGTTTTGGAGACCACAATTCTTTCTGGGATCGTGGGTCACCTGACAGAGAGACTCATTCTCTGGAGTCCTTGGGGCCACAGTTCTATTCAGGGCAGTTAGTCAGGCACACAGGCAGGACTCTGCTGGCTCCTGAGTCCCCAGCTTTGTGCTGGTTGCTGGGCATCAGCTGGACCCAGGTCTTTTTCCAGGTGACCTAAGGTCATTCCCATTCGTTTCCTGCACCGTGGGGTTTTCTATCAACTGGAAATACCAGTCTCCCGTGTTGTGCGGCCCACAGTTCAGTCCAGAAGAGTGATCCGAGCATGCTGCCGAGTGCCTCTGGGCTGGCGACCAAGCGCCTGGTGGAACCTGGACCTCTTTCGAGAATTAGCTGGGAAAGTTGCAGCTGATTGAATCCCATACAGTGGGGTGTCTTCTCATCTGGGAAACACAGGTTGCTGGTGATTTAGGACCATGAGTTCTGTCTGTTGGTCACAGTGCAGATCCTGCTGTGCTGCTGGTCAGAAAGAGTGTTTGCCATGTGCCGCCATCTTGGAACCCCCGAGAATGATAATCTTAACAGATACTTGTGGATGAGTTAGAGGAAATCAGAGGAGAAAGATTAATAGACAAGCTTCAGCAAAGAAGGCATATTACAGAAGGCAGCAATTCAAAGTAGGTATGAATCACCTGACAACCTGATGTTGAGTGCACAGATATCACAGTGACTTGAAAACCAGCACCCAGAAGCACCTCACATAGAATTTTTAACACAAATTCAAGAATCCAACAGATATTCTGTCTTGATCTCCTCATCCATGCTGGTGAAGTTTTCAGTTTCTAATACTCTGAGTTGTCATAAAATCAGGATAGGTAATTTGTAGCTATCCCAAGGGGTAAAACCATTCTGCACTATTTACAATTCATTTAAGCCATGTTTAATTAACGTAATATTTAATTCTACTTTAATTACTTTTAAGAACCTACGTTTTTGGGGAATTAGTAAAATTAGACAAAATTAGTGTGTCATAACATGGAACATGTTGGGAAACATTAGTCTTAACCATCAGCATGGTTGGTTATCTTTCTTTCTACTTAGTAATTGACATCATCAGTATATGCATCTACATGTCCATACACCCTTCACTTCCCTCCACTCCCTCCCACACATGCATATCCATTAGGTAGTCTGTTGAGAAATGAGAGTTCTATTATTTGGTCAACCTTTAACTGTATGTCTTCTTGTGTTTTGTAAGCTTTCGATTAATCATATATAACATAAAGTTATAATATCTAGATAATTATGGAGATGTGATAAGATCATGTACCTAATGTAATTCATGAAAAACATTGATTCCCTGGGAACTTTAACCTAATGTAGATGCTGGGTAAGTCTTGATTTGTACTGTTGACCAATGGGGAAGACATATGGTAATAGCCACCAACAAAAGATAGCTTTGACTGGTTTCACAACTTAGCTCAATGAGAAATATCTAATGAATAGTGAAATGAGAATTCTCCTAAGCTAAAAGGTACAATTGACACTGCCTCTCTCAATAGACACACTGTCACAAATGCCTCAGTGTGATATTTTACACCTATCAGAATGGCTAATATCAGAAACTCAAGTGACAGCACATGCTGGAGAGGATGTGGAGAAAAGGGAACCCTCTTCCATTGTTGGTGCCAGTACACACTGGTACAACCACTTTGGAAATCAGTCTGGCACTTGTTCAGAAAATTGGGATCAGCACTACCTCAAGATCCAGCTATACCACTTCTGGTCATATAACCAAATATTTCCCACCATTTAATAAGGATATTTGTTCAACTATGTTCATAGCAGCTTTATTTGTAATAGCCAGAATCTGGAAATAGCCTAGATGTCCCTCAACAGAGGAATGGATACAAAAATTGTGGTACACCTACACAATGGAATACTACTCACCTATTAAAAACAAGGAAATTATGAAATTTGCAGGTAAATGGATGAAACAAGAAAAGATTTTCCTGGGTGAGGTAACCTGAGTTTTTTTATTTTAGCCATTCTGGCAGGTGTGAGATAGAATCTCAGAGTTGTTCTGATTTGCATTTCCTTAATGACTAAGGATGTTGAGCATTTCTTTAAGAGTTTCTCTGTCACTCATTGTTTCTCTGTTGAGAACTCTCTGTTTAGCTCTGTATGACCTTTTTTTAAATTGGATTATTTGTTTTATTGGTGTTTAATTTCCTGATTTCTTTACATATTCTGAATATTTGCTCTCTATTAGGTTTGGTAAAAATATTTCCCAAGTCTGTGGGCTGTTGTTTCTCTCTGTTAACAGTGTATTCTGCTTCACAGAATCTTCTCAGTTTCATGAGGTCCCATTTATTAATTATTGTTCTTAGAGCCTGAGCTATTGGTGTTCTGTTCCGGGAAGTTTGTTTCCTGTGCTAATGAGTTCAAGGCTCTTCCACACTTTTTTCCTCTAAAAGATTTAGTGCCTCTGGTTTTATGTTGAGTTCTTTGATCCACTTGGGCTTGAGTGTTCTGCAGGGAGATATGTTTGTATCAATTTGCATTTTTCTGCATGTGGACTTAGACCAGCACCATTTGCTGAAGATATTATCTTTTTTCAATTCTATGGTTTTGGCTTCTTTGTAAAAAATCAGGTGTCTGTGTTTGTGTGGGTTTATTTCTGGGTCTTAGATTCAATTCTATTGATCCAACAGTCTATTTCTACACCCAGTACCATGCAGTTTTTATTAGTCTTGTTGTATAGTACACCTTGAGATTAGGGATGGAGACATCTCTAGAAGATCTTTTATTGTAGAAGATTGCTTTAGCTATTCTGTATTTGTTGGTGTTGCTGTTGTTTTTGTTTTTTTACATACAAGCTCATACACATTCAGATACACACACACAAGCACATACATAAAGAAACACATACATACGTTCATACACACACACACACATAAACTTTGGACACACATATATCTCAGCAAAGGAAGTAGTATATTTAAGTTGTGAACCAAACTGAATTCTGAACCTTCATTCCTAGTCATATAGCCACTTACTGATGATCTATATTATGCACACTTGCCAAAATAAATAATTGAAATATATTTTAAAGACAACTGTATAACTTATAGCTGTAACATGAAAGAAAAAGACAATATAATTCATGGAATTAACATCAAAAAGTTTACTTACAGACTGGGAGAAAATAAAAATTTACATTTCAGAATTTCCAGGCCTACAAGTTACAAGCCTGTAATCCTAGCTATTCAAGAGATTGAGCTAGGAAGATTACAATTTCAAGGCCTGCCTGAACATCATAACAGAACTCTGACTCAAAATATAAAGTAAACACCGGGCACGGTGGCACTCACTTATAATCCTGGCACTCAGGAGGGAAAGGCAGGTGGATCTGAGTTTGAGGCCAGCCTGATGTACTAAGCAAGATCCAGGAAAGCCAAGGGCATATATATGTGTGCGCGCATGTGTGTGTGTGTGTATATGTGTGTGTGTGTCCTTTGCCCACTGAGCCACCTTGCTGCCCTACTTTGATGTTTTTTAATTTTGGCTGTGTGTCCTTTTTTAACATGAAGTTTCTGCAGTGAGACATATTTTGTAACTAATACTGCCATATTAATGTTATCATTTCCAGGACTGATGCCAATGGAATGAAATTGCACTAGAAGTAGACAAAATACATCAAAAGGACATTTGATGGCTACTCTATATTACAGTGTTCTTATACAGTTGTCAACCTTTCCCTGTGGGGAAGAGGTTTAACTTCACTCCAATTAAAAAAAATAGGGTTTTCCTGAATGCACTCATAAATGAGTTTCTATGTAATTTTGGATGTGTTCTAATTTTCTTTTGAAACATCCCATTCTCTGGTCACCTACATAACTTCTAACACAATAAGATATTTCAGAAATGTCTTCTACTTTTACGGTTCCAATCATAATATCAGTTTTAAAAAAAATATTCCTGAAATCCTCTGCGAGGAGTGTGAGATATATGAGCAATAATTATGCATACATATGATGTGAACATAGCATATTCATTCTTTATATGTATCTCGGTTTCTCTTTCATTCTCTGGCTCTCCGTCTCTCTATCTCTGTCTCTCTCTTTTGCTGTGTGTGTATACACCTATCTGAGTGCCTGACTGCAGGTCTGTTTGTCTCTTTCTACTCCACCATTTGAGCATATATCCAACACCTCTAATTCAGAACTAACATCTCAGAGATATTTCTCGATTTCTTGTTTTATATACTTGTTTTTTAATTAAAATTTTATTTTTATATTAATTACAACTTATTCACTTTGTATCCCAGCTGTAGCTCCTTGCCTCATTCCCTCCCAATCCTACCCTCCATCTCTCATTTCCTCCTATTCCCCTCTCCAAGTCCACTGATAGGAGAGGTCCACCTCCCTGCCAATCTGACCCTATTATATCACGTCTCAGCAGGACTGGTTGCATTGTCTGCCTCTGCGGCCAGGCAAGGCTGCTCACCCCTCAGGGGGAGATCATCAAAGAGCCCGCCACTGAGTTCATGTCAGAGACAATACTCGTTATCCTTACTAGGGAACCCACTTTTTCATAAATTCTTTATTAGTGAAACACCTAGCTCTTATTATTTTTGCTTATTTATAAACACAGTCAACTTACTTGCATATAAACTTTCTCTGGTCTATGCTGATAATCTCACGTCCTCACAGCTCCATTGCAATTTTCTCAGCCCTGCTACTTTCAAAAGAATGTAATGTAAACATTACATTCAAATACATGCAAAAGAATGTAATGTAAAAGGAAGGTGACTTTGTTAATTGTTTAAAAAATGATTTACAAGAACAGAATGGATGCGTAAACAAGACACAACAATCTGTTGCATACAAGAAACACACCTAACTCACAAAGATAATCATTACCTGAGAGTAAGAGCTGGAAGACAGTTTTCCAAGCAAATGGACCGAAGAATCAAGCAGGAGTAGCCATTCTAATATCTAAAAAAATAGGCTTTCAACCGAAATTAATCAAAAGAGATGGGGAAGGACACTTCATACACATCAAGCGAAAATTCCACCAGGAAGACATCACAGTCCTGAACATCTATGCCCCAACTACCAGGGCACCCACATTTGTAAAAGAAATATAAATAAAACTTAAACCACACATAGATTCCCACACGTTAATAGTGGGAGACTTCAACACACCACTCTCAACAAAGGACAGATCAACAAAACAAAAATTAAACAAAGAAATAATAACTCTGACAGAGGTCATGAATCAAATGGACCTCACAGACATCTACAGAACCTTTAACCCAAACACAAAAAAGTTTACCTTCTTCTCAGCACCTCATGGAACCTTCTCCAAAACAGACCATATAGTTGGTCACAAAGCAAGACTCAACAGATACAAGAAGATTGAAATAATTCCTTGTATCCTATCTGATCATCATGTACTAAAGATCAACAACACCAGAAATAGCAAAAAGCCTACAAACACATGGAAACTGAACAACTCACTACTCAATGACCCAATAAAGAAAGACCCGACAACACCAAACAAAGACCCAATAAAGAAAGAATTTCAGGCCAATCTCCCTTATGAACATCGATGCAAAAATACTCAACAAAATACTTACAAACCAAATACAAGGACACATCAAATATATCATACACCACAGCTAAGTAGGCTTCATCCCCGGCATGCAGGAATTGTTCAATATATGGGAATCTATCTATGTGGTCTACCATAAAAACAAACTGAAGGAGAAAAACCACATGATCATCTCTTTAGATGCTGAAAAGGCATTTGACAAAATCCAACACACATTCATGTTTAAAGTCTTGGAGTGATCAGGGATAAAATGCACATACGTAAACATAGTGAAGGCAAAATACAGCAAGCTTATAGCCAATATCAAACTAAATGGAGAGAAAATTAAACCAATCCCTTTGAAATCAGGGACAAGGCAAGGATGCCCACTCTCTCTGTATCTCTTCAACACAGTACTTGAAGTTCTTGCTAGAGCAATAAGACAAAGGAGAACAAGGAGGTACAAATTGGAAAGGAAGAAGTCAAAGTATCACTATTTGCAGATGATATGATAGGATACCTGAGTGACTCCACAAATTCTACCAGAGAATTTCTTCAGCTGATTAACACCTTCAACAAAGTGGCTGGATACAAAATTAACTTAAAAAAAATCAATAGGCCTCTTGTATACCAAAGACAAAAGTGCTGAGAAAGAAATTAGGAAAACAACACCCTTCACAGTTGCTACAAAGGACATAAAGTACCTTGGTGTGACCTTAACCAAGCAATGCAAGACTTGTATGAAAAAAAAATTTCTAGTTTCTGAAGAAAGAATTAGAAGAATATATGAGAAGATGGAAAGATCTCCCATGCTCATGGTTTGGCAGGATTAACACAGTAAAAGTGACCATTTTACCAAAAGGAATCTACAGATTCAATGCAATTTCCATCAAATTACCAATACAATTCTTTACATACCTTAAAAAATTCTCAACTTCATATGAATAACAAGAAATTCAAATTTGCTAAAACAATACTCTACAATAAAAGATCTTCTGGAGTTATCTCCATCCCTGATCTCAGGCTGTACTATAGAGCAACAGTAATAAAAACTGCATGGTCCTGGCATAGAAACCACACTTATCACCCTGCACAAAACTAAAGTACAAGTGGGTCAAAGACCTCAATATAAAACCAGACACACTAAACCTATTAGAAGAAAAAATAGGGAAAAGTCTTGAACTCATTGGCACAGGAGACAACTTCCTGAGCAGATCACCAACAGCACAGGCTTTAAGAGCAACAATGAATCAATGTGACCTCATGAAACTGAAAAAGTTTTATAAAGCATAGGACACTGTCATCAGAACAAAAAGACTGCCTACAGATTGGGAAAGGATCTTCACTAACCCTATATCTGACAGCTGGCTAATATCCAGAATATTTAAAGAACTCAAGAAGTTAAAAAGCAACAAATTAGTTAATAATATTAAAAAATGGGATACAGAGCTAAGCTGAGAATTCTCAATAGAGGAATATCAAATAGCAGAAAAACACTTAAAGAAATGCTCAACTTCCTTAGTCATAAGAGAAATGCATATCAAAACCACCCTAAGATTTTACCTTATACCCATTAAAATGGCTAAGATCAAAAACTCAAGTGACAACACATGCTAGAGAGGATGTGAAAAAAAGAGGAACCCTACTCCACTGCTGGTGGGAATGTAAACTTGTCCAACCACTTTGGAAATCAATCTGGCACTTTCTTTTTTTAATGTAATTTATTTATTTTTATATTAATCACAGGTTGGGTATTTTGTATCTCAGTTGTAGCCTCCTCCCTCATTCCCTCCCACTCTCTCCATCCCTCCCTCATCTCCTCCCTGCCCCCTTCCAAGTCCACTGATGGGGGAGGACCTCCTCTCCTTCCATCTGAACCTAGCTTATCTTGTCTCTTCAGGGTTGGCTGCAATGTCCTCTTCTGGGATCTAGCTAGATTGTTCCTCCTGGGTGTGTATGCGGGAGGGTTGAAGAGCCAGCCATTGAGATCATGACAGAAATAGCCCCTGTTCCCCTTACTAGGGTACCCAGTTGCATATTGAGCTACCATGGGCCACATCTGAGCAGGGGTTCTAGGTTATATCCATACATGGTCCTTTGTTGGAGAAACAGTCTCGTAAAAGACCCCTGTGCACTGATCTATTTGGTCTTTATGGAACTCTTGTTCTTGCCAAGTCTTACTAACTCACCCTATTTTCATATTATTCCCTGCCCTCTGTCGAAGGCTTGGTTGAGAGTCTTAATATGTGCTTTGATACATTGCTATATAGAGTCTTTCAGAGGCCCTCTTTGGTAGGCTCCTCTCCTGTTGCTTGTTTTCTCCTAAATTCAATGTCCATCCCTTTTGTCCATTCAAGAGAGCATTGATCTGGCACTTTCTCAGACAATTAGGAACAGCACTCCCTCAAGATCCAGCTCTACCACTCCTAGGCATAGATTCAAAAGATGCTCAAGTATACAACAAGGACATTTGCTCAATCATGTTTGTAGCAGCTTTATTTGTAGTAGCCAGAATCTGGAAACAACCCAGGTGCCCCCCAGTTGAGGAATGGATACAGAAATTGTGGTACATCTACACAATGGAATATTACTCAGCAATGAAAAACAAGTAAATCATGAAATTTGCAGGGCAACGGTGGGAACTTGAAAAAATCATCCTGAGTGAGGTATCCCAGAAGCAGAAAGACACACAGGGTATATACTCACTCATATGTGGATATTACTCATATAATAAGATAAATATGATAAAATCCATACACCTAAAGAAATTAATCAAGAAGGCAGTCTCTGGCTAAGTTTCCCAATCCCTATTCAGAAAGTCAAATGGGATGGACATTAGAAGATGGAGACAACAGGGAACAGCACAGGAACCTACCACAGAGGGCCTCTGAAGGCTCTATCCTGCAGGGTATCAAAGCAAATGCTGAGACTCATAGCCAAACTTTGGGCAGAGTACTGGGAATCCTGGCAGAGATAGTAAGACGTGGAGAGGAAAGGAGCTCCATAAGGCGGGCAACAGAACCAAAAAATCTGGGCACAAGGGTCTTTCCTGAGACTGATACTTAAACCACGCACTATTCATGGAGATAACCAAGAATCCCTGCACAGATGTAGCCCATGGCAGTTCACTGTCCAAGTGGATTCCCAAGTTGGAACAGGGACTGTCTCTGACATGATCTGATTGGCCTGCTCTTTGATCACCTCCCCCTGACAGGGGAGCAGCCTTACCAGGCCACAGAGTAAAACAATACAGCTTTTCCTGATGACACCTGATAGACTAGGATCAGAAGGAAGGAGAGGAGGATCTCCCATATCAGTGGACTTGGGGAGGGTCATGCCTGGGGAAGGGGCAGGGAGGATGAGATGGGGAGGGAAAGAGGGAGGGAGCTATGGGGGGGGGGGATACAAAGTGAATAATCTGTAAGTAATAAAAATAAAAATAGTAACAAAAATAAGTTACATGCATTTGTTTTACTATATCTTAAGTTATGTACTTGTGTCCATGAATAATGAAGCATTTTATCTTTTCCAATATTGATATCTCATTTTTCTTAGCTTTTTAAAATTATACTAGATTGCCCCAAATAATTAAATAAAAATGTGATTAGGGACATACTTGCTTTATTCTTGACATTGATATATTACGTTAGTCTCTCAGCGATAATCAGAATAATAGAGATTTCTAAAATTCTCACTTTACTTTTTCTTTGTGATAATCTGTTTTGATTAAACATAGTAATTTAATTTTTATAAGATTAATATTGTTACTTAAGGAAATTGTTGTCAAATTTTATTTGATAAAAATTTGTGTTAAATTACATTATTTTCTAATTATTTAATCTTTTAGAATTTTCAGTATAAAACTCATCATCTTGGTTTAGTTATTTTCTTTTAATGGGGCTATGGCCCATTTGTTAACATTTCATTTGATATTTTTCATTGACATTAATAATTATTAATTGACTACGGTTTTTCAGTTTGGGCATTTATGGTCTTTTTCTATTTCTTTGTTCTGGAATACTTTAAATATCATTAAAGTACTTTGTTCTTTTACATTTTAGTAGAACTAGAGACTAAGACCTTGGAATACATAAATATTTAAAGTTCTAAAAATATTTAAATCAATAGAAATGGTGTATTTTTGTGATATTACAAATTTTTGATATTTCTCTACATCCAAAACAAAAAGTTTCTTATAGAGGTAGAGCTATGCCAATTTTATGCTTTGTGTACATATATCAAATTTTAACCTACATCCATTATATTTTTTAAAATTAAAATGATAAATATCATAAAATAAATGCAGGAATGAAACATCCTCTCTTAGCCATTCTGTTCTACAAAAATCTTTTCTTGATTCTTCAGTGAGGCACAAATTAGAAATTGAAATTAGAATTTTAATTGAAACCCCTGGAGGAGAAAAACAATCATTAGTCATACCCAGCCTTGAACAATAAAGATACTATAATTACTGATCTAACAAAACATGTCTATAGGTGTAATAGTGGCATGAATATTATGGGAACAACCAGAACTTTCTTACTGGATTTAATTCTCACATCACAAAATGGAACTAATCCCTGGCACCATTATCAGAGCAAGAACCCGTGCCTTAGAAGCCATAAGCCATAGAGAAGAGCCTACTGCTAATATTCAGCTAAATGAACATAGCACTAAACTATGCCTATTGGCTCATTACTATAACAATATATTAATGTACTCTCAACCCTCAGAGCAGCTTCTATTTTCAGTAGATGGAGATTAACATGTAGACCCCAAAATGGTCAAGGTGCAGAGAATTGGAGCCTGAAATATTTATTGGCCTTAAACAAGACATCTATTTTTATACCCTTTCTAGCAAGAATCAGAGATATTGAGGACTACAACAAAAAGTGTTTTCTGAACATAAGAGAATGGCGAGTTATATGAACACAGAGTAGGTGTGACAGAATGTACAAGTTCAAGCCGGATAAAATCCAAGCATGGGAATGGGAGGTAGACATAAAGTGAGGCATTATCTGAAGAAGTATTGACAGTTTATAGCTGTTGGATGAAAAAGAGTCAATTTTCTTTATAAATGCAGCCCTTGGTAAATCAACTACATTCATGTGGAAGGCTGCACATCCTATAATGTATAGACAGAACATACTGGTTTGAGTCAGTATGGTACTCCGAACTAATATGGGTCCACAAGAGACTAACAGAGCCCAAAATATCTGGGCTCAGGGGGTCCTGCAGAGACTGATGAATCAATTAAGGACCATGCAAGGGGAGGACCTAGATGACCTGCTCAGATGTAGCCCATGGGCAGCTCAGTCTCTATGTGGGTTTCTTAGTAAGGGGAGCAGAGGCTGTCTCTGACATGAACTCAGTGGCTGTGGCTCTTTCATCATCTCCCTCTGGTGAGGTAGACTAACTAGGCTACAGAGAAAGAGGAGACAGGCAGTCCTGATGAGACCAGATAGGCTAGAGTCAGATAGTAGCAGAGGAGGACCTCCTCTACCAGTGGACTAGGGGAAGGACACACACACGGGAGGGAGAGAAAAGGAGGGTGGGACCACCAGGACATGAGGGAGGGAGGGAGCTACAGCTGTGATAACAAATGAATAAACTACAATAAATAATAATAAAGAAAACAATTATAAAAGAAAATGGCCCCCAATGGCTCATAGTGAGTGGCATTATTTGAAAGGATTAAGATATGTAATCTTGTTGGAGTAGGTGTGGCCTTATTTGGAGGAAGTGTGTCTCTGGAGTTGGGCTTTGAGGTTGTAGAAGAACAAGCCAAGTCCAGTGGCTCATATTCTCACTACCTGCTACCTGCTGATTCAGATACAGAGCTCTGAGCTCCTTTTCCAACACTATGTCTGCCCCAGCTCTGGCATGCTTTCCACCATGACAATAATGGACTAAGCCTCTGAAACTGTAGTAAGCCAACCCCAGTTAAATATTTTACTTATTAAGAGTTCTATGTTTTGGTGTGTCCTCCAATCAATAGAAACCATAACTCAGGCTATGGGTTTTCAAAAAAGAATATACATATTTTGATAGACAAATCTTGGAGAACTGATACAGGGGCAGCCACAACCAAAACAGATGCAAAATTCACAAAGACTTAGTAATTATTTTTTCAAAAAGAGCTTCAAAATATAATCTATTTTCATGGGTAATCATATTTAATTAAATGATAATTCAACACTTAAAACCCATAGAGGAGGAAGAAATTTTTGGTGAGAAACACAGGACTTACTGGTTGAAACATAAAACACTGCTAACAAAAATTAAGGCAGGCTTCAATAAATGAAAGATATTGCATTTTTAAAGGCCATAAAAGTTCATAGTATTGAGATGATAATTCTCCCTGAAATAATACATACCTTTAATAAACTCATCATGGTCATGGACAATTTTTTTTGAAAAATGAATTGATTTTAAAAGTATTATTTAAAAATGCTCAGAGGACTATTCAGATAGGTTAAATGATTTACAAAGAAAAAATAAGTTGCAACAATCATTTACCAATTTTAAACTATGTATCCATCCTAAAAAATACAAGTGGCATTGCCTTAAATGCAAACAAAGGACAAAATTTGAGATTGGAGATCACAGAAAAATATGCTCACAGGTTGAGGGAAAAACAGGTAGAGCTGGAAAATGCAGCATAACTACTCTCAAAACAAAGAAGCTGGATTCTTTTCATATTTTTTAAACATTTACTCAAAATGAATTCAACTTCTAAAGTTAAAATAGATGTCATTTCATTTAGATTTTTTAAACTTTGTGTAATATAGACTTTTGAGGTAAAACCTAACTATTCTTTGGATTTCCTCAATGTCTCTTTTTATGTCCCACCTTTTCATTTCTTATTTTGTTAGTTTGGGAGCTGCCTCTCTTTTAATTAGTTTGGCTAGCAGTTTGTCTGTCTTTTTGATTTTCTCAAAGAACCAACATTTGGTGTCATTGATTCTTTGTGTCATTCTCTTTGTTGATAATTTATTGACTTTTGCCCTGAGTTTGATTATTTCCTGCTATCTACTCCTCTTGGGTGTTTTGCGTCTTTGTTTTTTTCTAAAGTTTTCAGATGATCTGTTAAATTGCTAATATGAGATCTCTCCATTTTCGTCTTTTAAATTAAATTTTTATATTAATTACAGTTTATTTACTTTGTATCCCAGCAGTAGCCCCCTCCCTCATTCCATCCCGATTGCAACTTCCCTCCCTCATATCCTCCCTGCCCCTCTCCAAGTCCACTGATAGGAGAGATCCTCCTCCCCTTCCATCTGATCCTAACCTATCAGGTCTCATCAGGACTGCCTGCATTATCTTTATCTGTGGCCTTGTAAGGCTACTCATTCTTCAGGGGGAGATGATCAAAGATCCAGCCACTGATTTCATGTCAGAGACAGTCCCTGTTCCCATTACTAGGAAACCCACTTGGACACTGAGCTGCCATGGGCTACATCTGTGGAAGAATTGTAGGTTATCTCCATATATGGCTCTTAGTTGGAGTATCAGACTCGGAAAAGACCTGTGCACTCAGATTTCTTGGTTCTATTGCTGTCTTTGTGGAGCTCCTGTCCCCTCCAGGTCTAACTATCTCCCCATTCATTCATAAGATTCCCAGCACTCTGCCCAAAGTTTGGCTATGAGTTTCAGCATCTGCTTTGATACCCTGCTGGGTGGAGTCTTTCAAAGATCCTCTGTGGTAGGCCCTGGTCCTGTTTCCTGTTTTCTCCCTCTTCTGATGTCCATGCCATTTACCTTTCTGAGTGAGGATTGGTCATCGTACCCTGAGCCCTCCTACTGGCTTAACTTCTTTAGGTGTACAGATTTAGTATGTTTATCTTACATTGAAGGACTAATATCCACTTATAAGTGAGTATATACCATGTGTGTCTTTCTGCTTCCGACATACCTCACTCAGAATGGTCTTTTCTAGATTCCACCATTTGCTGGCAAAATTCATGATATACTTGTTTTTAATTGCTGAGTAGTATTCCGTTGTGTGAAAGTACCACAATTTTTTTTCACTTTTATTTTATATTAATCATAGGTGATGTACTTTGTATCCCAGCCATAGCCCCCTCCCGCATTCCTTCCCTATTCTCCCCATTCCCTCCCTCATCTCCTCCCTGCACCTTTCCAAGTCCACTGATAGGGGAGGAACTCCTCCCCTTCCATCTAACTCTAGCTTATCAGGTCTCTTCAGGAATGGCTGCAATGTCCTCTTCTGTGATCAAGCAAGGCTGCTCCCTTGGGGGGGGGGGGAGGTCGAAGAGCCAGCCATTGAGTTCATGACCAAAATAGTCCCTGTTCCCCTTACTAGTATACCCACTTGGGTATTGAGCTACCATTTGCTACATACAAGCAGGGGTTCTAGGTTATAACCATACATGGTCCTTGGTTAGAGAGACAGTCTCGTAAAAGACCCCTGTGCCCTGATATATTTGGTCCTTGCAGAGCTCCTGACCTCTCCAGGTCATACTAACTCCCTCTTCTTTCACATGATCATCCTGAGTGAGGTATGCCAAAAGCAGAAAGACACACATGGTATATACTCACTTATATACTATACTATAAGGTAGGATAAACATACTGAAATCTATACACCTAAAGAAGTTACACAAGAAAGAGGACCTGGGGTAAGAAGATTAATCCTCACTTAGAAAGTCAAATGGGATGGACATTGGATGTAGGAGAAAACAAGTAGCAGGACAAGAGCCTACCACAAAGGGCCTCAAAAAGACTCTTCCTAGCAGGGTATCAAAGCAAAGATTAAGAATCATAACCAACCCTTTGGCAGAGTGCAGGGAACCACAATTTCTGTATCCATTCCTCAGTTGAGGTGCATTAAGGTTGTTTGCATGTTCTGGCTATTATAAATAAAGCTACTAGAACATGGTTGAGCAAATGTCCTTGCTGTGTACTTGAGCATCTTATGCCTAGGAGTGGTATAACTAGATGTTGAGAAAGCACTATTCCTAATTGAGAAAGTGCCAGATTTGTTTCCAAAGTGGTTGTACAAGTTTACATTTCCACCAGCAGTGGAGGAGGGTTTCCCTTTCTCCACATCCTCTCCAGCATATATTGTCACTTTCCTTTTTGGTATTAGCCATTCTGGTGTGTGTAAGGTGAAATCTAAGGATTGTTTTGATTTGCATTTCCCTGAAGGGTAAGGATGTTGAACATTTCTTTAAGGGTTTCTCTGCCATTCAATATTCCTCTATTGAGAATTCTCTGTTTAGCTCTTTACCCAGTTTCATAATTAGAATACTTGATTTGTTGTTTTTTTAACTTCTTTAATTCTTTATCTATTCTTGATATTATCCCTCTGTCAGATATAAGTTTGATGAAGATCCTTTCTGAATCAGAAGGCTGTCATTTTGTTCTGATAACACTATCCTTTGCTTTCCATTTTCTATATGATGGAAATCACTGCTTTAAACTTTCCAATTAGCACTTCTTTTATGATGTCCCTTCCATTTGGGGAAGCTTTCCCCTCATTTTCATTGAAGTCTAAGAAGTCTTTAAACTGTTTCTTTTTTTGTACTTTCACCCAGTTATTATTGAGCAGGGAGTTGCTTTTTGTTGTTTCTGTTTTTTTTTTTTACAGACATCACCAAACTTTAATTTAATGAAAAATTATGTTTTTGAGGGGGGATAACTTACAGGAATATTGACAAGAGATTACTTACAGGAGCATAGATAATTCAAGGACAGTTGTATCAATAAAGCCCACATGAGCATGGGTAGCAGCTGGCAAAACCAAGAAACCTGGACAGAGTGTCCAGCCTTCAGGCAACTGGGCAGCTAAGACTGTTCTTTCCAGGTGACTCAGGGAATCTTAGACTTTTCTAGGTAGCTCAGCCGCTCTTTTTATTCTAGAGAGTTCAGCTAGCCTCTTCTTAACTCAGGATACTTGGCTCTTTTTTGTTAAGTCTTAATAAGGTATGTTTGTTGTTATTTTTAATTAACTAATTAATTTTTAATTTTTATTTTTTGAGATTTCTTCTTTTTATTTAATTATTTTGTTTTTATTAATTACAGTTTATTCAGTTTGTATCCCCTCTGTACCTCCCTCTCTTGTCCCCTCCCAATCCTACCCTCCATCTTCCCCACCCATGTCCCTCTCCCAGTCCACTGATATGGGAGGTCCTTCTCCACTTCCCTCTGATCCTGGTCTATCAGGTCTCATCAGGAGTGGCTGCACTGACTTCTTCTGTGCCCTGGTAAGGCTGTTTCCCCCTCAGGGGAGGTGATCAAAGAGCAGGCCAATCAGTTCCTCTCAGAGACAGTCCCTGTCCCCATTACAATTTATTCACTTTTATCCTGATTTTAGGCCCCTTCCTTCATCTCCTTCCAGTCCCACCCTCCCTCCCTTTTTCTCCCCTCTCCCTCTCCCTTAGTGCACTGATAGTGGAGGTCCTCCTTTACTGTCTGATCCTGGCCTATCAGGTCCCATCCTGACTGCCTGGATCATCATTCTCTGTGGCTGACTAGTTTTAAGAAGGTTTTAACCTCAACAAAACTGCTAGAGAGTTGAGTCTCAGGACAAATTGATATGCTTAACTGATATAAAACATGTTTTACTAGAGAAATTAGTCAATAAAGATAAATAAAAGGCCTAGACATATGAATAGAAGGCAAAACTATATTTGCAGGTAACATTATCTTCTATGCAGAGGGTCCTAAGAATCCCTGTAAACATTTGGAATAATAATTTCTGTAAGATTGAGGAATACAAAACCAACACATAAAAATAGAACATAATATGTACTTTCAATCAGGAAATTCAATTATTGAGAAAAAAAAATCAGTCTCCAACAGCATTAAAAATTTGAGCATTTAAACTTAAAATTTAGTCAAATGTATATAAGGAATTATTGAAAACAAGAAGAAAATTTAATGAAATAAATTTGTATGCAAATAAAGCAACAGTTTATATTCATGGATTGGAAACCTTATTATTGTTAAAATGATGGTTTTTCCACACTCGTCTCAAGAGTTCATGAACTATCCCACAGTGTCACTTGAATACATGTAACCCTCATAATTATGTAAGTCTAAGGCTTTTCAAAAGTATGAAATATTTTTAAAATATAAAGTAAATGTGTTTAATAGTTATGTATATACTGAAAATTGCAGGTGTTGTTTGAGTGGATTGCTTATTGTTTATATTCAGCTAACCAGCACCATGTAGTTTCAAATCACATTAGTGTGTGATTTATATTCTTTGCTGTGGGACTTAAAAAAATAAGGTTTCCTCATCTTGATCATGCTTTCCAAAGTTGTAAACAAAATAAAGGGAATTATAATATCTATAACTGGCAGAACTTTCTGATTTTGAATTTATATAAGGATTTTTGGGGTTGTTTCATATAGCTCTCATTTAGTATAATTAAATTAGTTAAGTTATCAAAAGTAATTAACTTTGTACAAACATTAGAAAATTTGGACATTAAGGCAATATTTGTTTTAAGTCTTTTTTTTATTTATTTTTATCTCAATCACAGGTTAGGTACTTTGAATCCCAGGCTTAGCCCCCTCCCTCAGTCCCTCCTACCCTCCCACTCCCTCCCTCATCTCCCTCCTCCCCGCCCCCTCCAAGTCCACTAACAGGGGAGGACCTCCTTCCCTTCCATCGAACCCCAGCTTATCCTGACTCCTCAGGCCTGGCTGCAATGTCCTCCCCTGGGATCTAGCCAGTCTGTCACTCCCCGGCTTGTATGGGGGAAGGTCAAAGAGTCAGCCATCAAGATCATGACTGAAACAGTCCCTGTTTCCCTCACTAGGGTCTTCACTCTGACAACTAGCTATCATGGGCCCCATTTGAGCGGGAGTTCCAGGCCACATCCACACATGGTCCTTGATTGTAGAAACCGTCTCATACAAGACCCCTGTGCCCTGCTCAGTTTGGTCTTTGTGGAGCTCTTGTTCTCCCTAAGTCTCAACAACCTCCCCCAGATCTATCATTACTTCTTGCCCTCTGTCAGAGTCTTGATCTCGAGTCTTAATACCTGCTCTGATACATCGCTACATTGACCCCCCCGACCCCCAGAGGTCCTCTTTGGCATGCTCCTGTTCTGTTGCATTTTTTCTCCTCCACTCAATATCCATCCCATTTGTTCATTCAAACAAGCATTGATCATACCAATCTAGGTTCTCCTTCTTGTATATCCTCTCTAGGCGTGTAAATTTCAGCTTGAACTTCCTATCCTATAGGTTTATATAAGTGAGTATATACCATATGTTTCTATCTGCTTTCGGAATACCTCACTCAGTATGATCGTTTCCAGGTCCCACCATTTGCCTGCGAATTTCATGATTTCCTCCTTTTTAATTGCTGAATAGTATTCCATTGTGTAAAAGTACCACAATTTCTGTATCCATTCCTCAACTGAGGGACATC
>CM053742.1:21953210-21987287 GCA_028658305.1 Pachyuromys duprasi | reverse complement strand
AGCTAGATCCCAGGGGAGGACTTTGCAGCCAGCCCTGAGGAGACAAGATGATCTGGGGTTAGATGGAAGGGCAGGAGGTCCTCCCCTGTTGGTGGACTTGGAGGGGGCGGGGAAGAAGGAGATGAGGGAGGGAGTGGGAGGGTAGGAGGGAATGGGGGAGGGGGCTATGCCTGGTATTCAAAGTACCCAACCTATGATTGAGATAAAAATAAATAAATTAAAAAAAAAGAATCTGTCAGCATAAGCTGATTAACAGATAAAATCTGCACACATACATAGTAGAATACTATTCAGCCATAAAATTTCAATTCTCACATTCATAACAAGTTGAATGGAATTGGAGATCACAATCTTAAATTAAAACAAGCCAAGCAGAGATTGATAATGCTTCAGATATCACTTACCAGAGAAATCTTAAAATGTTGATCCCATAGACGTTAAGAGTGAAGTGTTGGTAACCAGGGACATGAGAAAGTATGCAGAGAGAGAAAAAGTATGGTTGGTTAATGGGTAAGAAGTTACAGTTAGATAGAAAAAATTATTTTGTTACTGCATAATGGGGTGACTATATATAAAAATGTGTATGTACGAACAACATTAAATGCACTCAATTGTGTGTGCATGTGTGTGTGATAATTAAAGATTAACTTGAGTCACATGACTTTGGATTAGTTGGAGGAGGAAAGGAAGTAGTGGAAATTAAGTCAATACAGTACTCAAGTATGAAACCTTCAAAAACTTTTAAATAAGACTTTAAAAATAGCTGCTACGATTGGTGTAGGAGCTGTCTCTGACTCTGTTGCCTGCCTTTGGATCCCTCTCCCCTAGCTTAATGGAAAAGGATATACCTAGTCCTGCTGCAGCTTGAGGTACCAGGTTAGGTTGGTGCACATGAAGGGGAGCCTCCAAGGAGAAGGGGAGAAGGGAATGAAGGAGGAGAGAATAGGGGAGAGGAGGTGTGAGGGTGGGAATGGGAAGATAGGAGGGAGAATAAATAAATACATTATATGAAAAAAGTAGCTTTTTGTCCAGAACAGGTACAAGAGAATCTGAGGATGAGCTTTACTGGAACTACACAGTGATTTAATTATGCCACTAGTATTGAGAACCATTTGTTTTAAAGAGAAGGACTGAACTGATTATTTGGTACATCTTCTTATAAAATTATGTCAATTTATTACAAACAAACAAGCTAAGACAATAGAGTTAAAATGACTTTAAAAACATGCCTGGGTAGAGAGACACTATCCAAATCAACAAAATCAGAAATGAAAAGGGGGATATAACAACAGACACTGAAGAAATTCAAACAATCATTAGGTCTTACTTCAAAAGCCTATATGCTACAAAATTGGAAAATCTAAATGAAATGGACAATTTTCTTGATCGATTCCACTTGCCAAAGCTGAATCAAGACCAGGTAAATCAATTAAATAGTCCTATATCCTCTAAGTAAATAGAATCCATCATCAAAAGTCTGCTATGAAAAAAAAAAAGCCCAGGGCCAGATGGTTTCAGAGCAGAATTCTACCAGACTGTCAAAGAAGAGCTAACACCAATGTTCTTCAAACTATTCCACAAAATAGAAACAGAAGGAATATTACCAAACTCATTCTATGAAGCCACAGTCACCTTGATACCTAAACCTCACAAAGACCCAACAAAGAAAGAGAATTTCAGACCAATCTCCCTTATGAACTTCGATGCAAAAATATGCAACAAAATACTTGCAAATCGAATACAACAACACATCAAAGATGTCATCCACTACAACCAAGTAGGCTTCATTCCAGGCATGCAGGGGTGGTTCAATATACGGAAATTCATCAATGTGATCCATCACATAAACAAGCTATAGGAGAAAAACACATGATCATCTCCTTAGAGGCTGAAAAAGCATTTGACAAAATCCAACATCCATTCACGTTTAAAGTCTTGGAGAGATCAGGGATACAAGGCACATACCTGAACATAGTAAAGGCAATATACAGCAATCTAATAGCCAGCATGAAATTAAATGGAGAGAAACTTAAATCAATCCCACTGAAATCAGGGACAAGGCAAGGCTGCCCACTCTCTCCATACCTCTTCAACATAGTTCTTAAAGTCCCTGCTAGAGCAATAAGACAATTAAAGGAGATCCAGGGGATATGAATTGGAAAGGAAGAAGTCAAAGTATCACCATTTGCAGATGATATCATAGTATACTTGAATGACCCAAAAAACTCTACTACTCCTACAGCTGAATACCACCTTCCACAAAATGGCTGGATAAAAATTAACTCAAAAAATCGGTCCCCTTCCTGTATACAAAAGACAAAAGGAATGAAAGCGAAATTGACGAGACAACACCCTTCACAATAGCCACAAAGGTCATAAAGTACCTTGGTGTGAACCTAACCAAGCAAGTCAAAGACTTGTATAAAAAAATTTGCAGTCTCTAAAGAAAGAATTAGAAAAAGATATCAGAAGATGGAAAGATCTCCCATGCTCATGGCTTGGCAGGATTAATATAGTAAAATGGCCATCTTACCAAAAGCAATCTACAGGTTCAATGCAATTCCCATCAAAATACCAACACAGTTCTTTACAGACCTTGCAAGAAAAATTCTCAACTTCATATGGAACAACAGGAAACCCAGAATTGCTAAAAAAAAAAAATCCACTACAGATCTTCTGGAGGTACCTCCATCCCTGATCTCAAGCTGTACTATAGAGCAACAATACTAAAAACTGCATGGTACTGGCATAGAAACAGAAAGGCAGATCAATGGAACTCAATAGAAGACCCAGAAATAAACTGACACACATATGAATACTTGATTTTTGTCAAAGAAGCCAAAAGCACTCAATGGAAAGAAGACAGCATCTTCAATGAATGGCGCTGGTCCAACTTGATGTCTACATGTAGAAAAATATAAATAGATCCATACTTATCACCCTGCACAAAACTAAAGTCCAGGTGGATCAAAGACCTCAATATAAAACCAGACACACTAAACTGCTTATAAGAAAAAGTGGGGAAGAGCCTTGATCTCATTGGCACAGGAGACAACTTCCTCAACAGAACACCAACAGCACAGGCTCTAAGAGCAACAATCAATAAATGGGACCTCATGAAACTGAAAAGCTTCTGTAAAGCAAAGGACACTGTCGTCAGAACAAAACGACTGCCTACAGATTGGGGAAGGATCTTCACCAACCCTATATCTGACAGAGAACTAATATCCAGTATATATAAAGAACTCAAAAAAATAAACAGCAATAAATCAAATAATCCTAATAAAAGTGGGGTACAGAGCTAAACAGAGAATTCTCAATAGAGGAATAACGAATGATAGAGAAACACTTAAGGAAATGCTCAACATCCTTACTCATCAGGGAAATGCAAATGAAAACAACCCTGAAATTTCACCTTATACCCATCAGAATGGCCAAGATCAAAAACTCAAGTGACAACATATGCTGGAGAGGATGTAGAGAAAGGGGAACCCTCCTCCACTGCTGGAGGGAATATAAACTTGTACAACCACTCTGTAAATCAATCTGGCACTTCCTCAGACAACTAGGAATAGCGCTTCCTCAAGATCCAGCTATACCACTCCTAGGCATATATCCAAAAGAGGCTCAAGTACACAATAAGGACATTTGCTCAACCATGTTTGTAGCAGCTTTATTTGTAATAGCCAGAAGCTGGAAACAATCCAGATGCCCCTCAACTGAGGAATAGATGCAGAAACTGTGGTACATCTACACAATAGAATATTACTCAGCAATAGAAAACAAATCACGAAAATTTGCAGGTAAATGGTGGGATCTGGAAAGGATCATCCTGAGTGAGATACCCCAGAAGCAGAAAGACACACATGGTATACACTCACTCATATAGACATATACGATAGGATGAACCTACTAAAATCTGTACACCTAAAGAAACGAATTAAGAGGCAGGAATCTTGCTAAAATGCCAAATCCCTATCCAGAAGGGCAAAGGGGATGGACATTGGAAGAAGGAGAGTGCAGGATCCTGCCATGGAAGGCCTCGGAAAGGCTCTGCCCTGCAAAGTATTGAAACAGATGCTGAGAGTTATGGCCAACACTTGGGCAGAGTGCAGGGAATCTTATGAGGGGAGTGGGAAATAGTGGGATCTGGAGAGGACAGGAACTCCACAAGGAGAGCAACAGAAACAAGTGGTCTGAGCACAGTAGCCTTTCCTGAGACTGATGGTCCAACCAGGTACCATGCATGGAGGTAGCCTAGGAACCCTGCACAGGTGTGGCCCATGGCAGTTCAGTGTCCAGGTGGGTTCCATAGTAATGGGGAAAGGGACTGTCTCTGACATGAACTGATTGGCCTGCTTTTTTATCAAGCCCCCCACCCCCAAGGGGGATCAGCCTTGCTGGGCCACAGAGGAAGACAATGCAGCCACTCCTGATGAGACCTGATGGACTGGGATCGGAGGGAAGGAAAGGAAGACCTCCCCTATCGGTGGTCTTGGGGAGGGACAAGGGTGCAGAGGGGGGAGGAAGGGAGGGGTTGGGACGGGAGGAGGGAGGAAACTTCTGGGGTATATAAGGTGAATAAAGTGTAATTAATAAAGAATTTAATAAAAAACTAATAAAAATTTAGGAATGAAAAAAATACCTGGGATGGTTATGGATCACTTGTGTAATCCTGTATCTGAATTTCACTTTTTTATCTGCAAAATAAAAATTAAAACAGTGCCAATATCATGGGTAGTTGCAGAAAGAATATAATGTGGTTGAACTTAGCATAGTTCCTTGTACAGAGTGGCTCAATAAATCTTTTAAATATGTAACTTGCAATTTTAATCTCTGAGCTACACAGTGTCCATTTAATATACAAGAAAAAGTAGAAAATTTAATTTGGGAGAGCAAATGGCAAGAATGACATCATAAGAAAGAAGGTCACATATTGCAAGGAGGACAGTGAAACTTGTGTGTTCCAGGCTCCAAAGAGTTGAATATACTGACTTTACCCACTGAAGACTGGTATAAAGACAGCCGTATATTCTGCCCCCTGGTACTGGTTACTGTTTGATAAAGACATCAGTGCAGCAATACAGAAATGTGAAAGCACATTTGTGTGTCATCAAGCCTCCCAGAATTTACTGCACAGATGGAGCAACAAATTAAAGTTTAAAAGGTCACTCATTTCCTTGTTGAGAAGATGGAAATACTCTCAGATAGCCATAAATCTTCAACCTTCACAATTTAGAGAGTTAACTTACTCCATTGTGCCATCAAACAGTTAGTGCAGTACTCAGTAGCAAGCACCTATGTGGGAAAACAGGGACCACACCAATGTGAGGTTAGAATCCTAAAAAAATTACACACTTTTTGGCATCAACAGAATTTTGCTACTGGCTACTGTGAGACCTTTGATTGTGGAATTGATAGTGTGTGTGGCTGTATGCCCAGATGGTATCACATATACGTCACTCAAATATGTCCAAGCAGTGACAACGGGTAAAGGTATCACAACCTGGGAAAAAGATACAGGGCTCTAGCTGAACACATCTGGGCACCAATTTGGTCTGCTAACATATTACCTCATTTATCTCAAGCATTAATGAGTTAGACTTTAAGTTGTTATCCCAAAACCCCCCATTTGAACAAAGACTGTGGATACAGTGAACAAAATGAGTCATTTTATCCTATGCAGTGGTGATGCCCCAAGATAATTAAATCTGGGGACAGAGTACTTCAGCAGGTACAGTCAGCCCTTCTTGCCATCACAGAAGTTCATAAACTGGTCCTAATAACACCTTAATGTTCTACAATTTAACTTCAAAAAACAGATAATTTCACTACTTAAAATGACTGAAATTCTGCACAGTCAAGCAACACAATTAAATAAATCCGTCTACAAAGGAGATGTCTATAATGTCAACAAATTTATTGCCTAAAAGTTAATAATTTTAGCCTTTAAAACATAATAACTGAGTTTTTAACAAATGCTGTCAATGAGCTTACACAAAAAAGATTAAAGATGTCTTTTGACTTTCAAATGCAGGAGTGTCTGTGTATATAATGTGTGATCTTACAAGTACATGTATGTCTACCCTAGGGAGCAGAACTGAGTATATGTATAGGTTCATAATATCATCATTGATTTCACATTCCCAGTTTGTACAATATCAAACATGTGATGACAGTTTGATAAACATTTATTTAGTGACAAATAAAACAATAAATATTGAAAGAATACGGTCACAACCCAATTTTGTTTGACCAAAGTGGAAAAGCATAGGACAAGGTAACCAGTCACAAAAGATATCCCAGATGTGAAACTGTATTAATAGAAAACTTAGCAGCAGTCAGAAACTTTATTACCATATAAAAGTTCAATTAAATAAATCCTTGTTGTTTAAAAGTGATCTATAGTTTATAATCAGACTAAGTAGTTGAGTAAACAAGGTGATATGACAGAACATAAAATGAAATTATTCTTACTATATTGACTGTTGTGCACGTCATCTTAAAATACCTACACCTGGGAAAACAACCAATATTTTAATTTTGGCTAAGACTTTTAATATGAACAAGAAAGAATTCTAAATAAAAAGTTTTAAGCCAATGTATCTCACAGTCAATTTTTTCTTCCAATTGTTTCCAAAACATCTCAGTAGAAAGTCCAATTCCCCAAACTCTCAGTATGAGTCAGTGAAAATGCCCCGTTGGTAATGGCTGTGCTTGCTGCTACAGCCACCTTTGATGTCATCACTGCTCAGCCTTTGGGCTTACTTTTCTGGGTATCTCAGGAGACCAGTCAAGAAGGCAGAAGCTTTTGTCTATTAATGATTCTGCCAATTACAGAGTAATGGCCAAGTCTAAAGGGAGAAATGGGAAAGGATTATGACTTGGACCTTAGTTCCAGAGGCTTTCCTGCTATGACACATGGGCTTTTCTGTGCTTGCCGAGGGAACAACTGGAAAGAACCCAAACACCAAAGCCAGCCTGAATCTTTCTGAATGAGTGCAGAAACAGCAAAAGGCTAGTGGCTGCTGGTGATTTCTGGGTACATTCCAGAAGAAAGGTTCATGATAAAGGCCAGGAATGCTTACAGATAAACAATTAAATATCCCACATGTTCAGTCATCCTCATCAGCTTCTGCTTGGAACATGCAGTTCCAATTGGAGGCAGTGTTTCATGTAGGCTTAGAAACTCTGCTTTGTTTCTGTTTACAAGCATCTGTTTATACACTAGGTGTCTGAATAGCTGGTTTATTACCATTCAGATTTCAGGTTTTACTGTCACCTCCTCAGAGATTTCTGCTGCCATACTGCATACCGTTGGTCCTCTAAGCCTGAAGCATTTCTCCACTAACTTATCCTACTTTTGCATAATTAACCACTTTACTATTTATAACACTTACATATTTTGTTTATTAATGTTTATTACTTCTTTTATATTTTAAAGACTACAGTGTAATTAATGCAATTGCATCATTTTCAATTTCCTTGTGTCAAACCTTCCCATATACTAGCTCCTCATTTCTTTCAAGTTCACGGGCTCTTTTTTCATTAATTGTTGTTGTGTGTGTTGCTAATTACATAAGTACAACATGCTACGTTTATATAACATAACTTGTATGTATGCTTTTAAGGCTACTTAGTATTGGATAAGCAATTGGTGTATTCTTCCCTGGAAACAACATTTCTCCTGTTCTCCGAATTCCTTATTTGGCTGTAGTATCTTGTTGAGGCCTACTGAGTTTCTCACACCGATTCCTTATTAGCACGTCTAGTGTTACAGTCCTTGTAAAACACTGATTTTTATTTGTTGTTCATCACTTCTTTCCAATTAGAAAGTCCACCAGAGTATGTATGACTCTTAATCACTTTTTTACCTTAGTGTCTATAACACTGCTTGAAATACATGAAGGACTTCATAAATATTTTGTTCAATGAATGCGTATATGCCCAAGAAAAATATGTGTAACATTTGTAGCTTGCAAAATAAAGAGAAACAACTTCATTAAAATTAGTATTATGATCTGGATGTTGTGATACATGCCTTTAATCCCAGCACTCAGGGAGGCAGAGACAAGCAAATTGCTGTGAGTTCTAGGCTATCCTGGCCTAATCAGCAAGTCCAGGATAGCCAAGGCTATACAGAGAAAGTGTCTTGAAAAAACAAGCAAACAAAAATTTAAAACAAACAAATGATTAGCATAATGAGAAGATAGATTTATGAATGGCTGGAAAATGAAAACTTTAGCAGTCTCCAGTTGTGGGAGACCATATTTAGGAAAGGCAGTGTGAATGATATACTAGCATTACCATTACTGATATGAGTTGCTTTTTTAAAAAGATATTTTGGCTAATATCCACTTATAAGTGAGTATATGCCATGTTTGTCTTTCTGTTTCTGAGATACCTCACTCAGGATGATCTTTTCTAGTTTCCACATTTTACCTGCAAATTTCATGATTTCCTTGTTTTTAATTGCTGAGTAGTATCCCATTCTGTAAATGTGCTACAATTTCTGCTTCCATTCCTCCGTTGAAGGACATCTGGGTTGTTTCCAGATTCTGGCTATTACAAATAAAGCTGTTGCAAACATGTATAAGCAAATGTCCTTGTTGCATACTTGAGCATAATTTGAATATATACCTCACTTATAAGTGGATATTAAACATATAATATAGAATAAATGTATTAAAATCTGTACACCTAATGATGCTCAGCAAAAAGGAGGACTCCAAGACGATCAATCCTCATTCATAAAGGCTAACAGGATAGAATTCGGAAGAGAGAGAAAACAGGGAAGAGGACAGGAACCTGCCAAAGAGGGGCTCTGAAAAACTCTACCCAACAGGGTATCAAAGAAGATGCTGAGACTAGTAGCCAAACTTTGGGCAGAGTACAGGGAATCTTATGAAACTATGAGGAGATATAAATATCTGGAGGGAATAGGAGCTCCACAAGGAGAACAATATAATCAAAATTTCTGGGCCCAGGGGACTTTTCTGAGACTGATACTCCAACCGAGGACCATGCATTGAGATAACCTAGAACCCCTGCACAGATGTAGCCCATGGCAGCCCAGTATCCAAGTAGGCTCCCTAGTAAGTGAAAGAGGGACTTTCTCTGGCATAAACTCAGTAGATGACTCTTTGATCACCTGAGGGAGGAGCAGCCTTGCCAGGCCACAGAGGAAGACAATACAACCAGTCCTGATGAGACCTAATAGGCTAAGGTCAGATGGAAGGGGAGGAGGTCCTCTCATTTCAGTGAACTTGGAGAGGGTCATGGGAGGAGATAAGGGAGGGAGGGTGGGAGTGGAATGGAATAAGGGAGGGGGCTACAGCTGGTATGCAAAGTTAATAAATTGTCATTAATATAAAAAATAAAATACAGTAAAAAATAAGCAAAAGTTTTTTTTTGGTTAGCATACAAAATGACGAGTATGTTGTACATTGTGACATTTTCATTTTCATATATATATACATTTTCACATATATATATATATATATATATATACACACACACTTTGCTGTTATTTTGTTATCTTCCTGTACCATCCTCCAAATTCTTTCTCTTTTCCTCTTTTGATTCCCTTTCTTCTTGAAAATAGTCGCTCTTTTTTTTTTTCATTAAACTAATATTTTTGTGCAGTGCTATAGATTGGATTCAGAGCCCCCTATATGTCAGGCGGGTGCTTTACCACTAAACTGACCTACAGGCACAGCTCATCAACCTGTGTTAGATATAGATTCTGCCACATACACAACTATGAAAATTTCAGTGGAAATTTTATTTCTTCAGGTCTCAGTTTTTTGGTTTATTTAAATGGGAAGGAATTACAATAGTAGTTTCTGTGTACAGTTTTTAGAGGATCAAATAAACTGACTCATTAAAATACAACAACACAGTGAGGTATCCCAAAATCAGAAAGAAACATATACTCACTTATATAGACCTATAGGATAGGAAGGTCATGCTGAAATTTACACACCTAGGGAAGATATACAAGAAGGAGGACCCAGGTTGGTATGATCAATGCTCATTTAGATGAACAAATGGGATGGACATTGAATGGACAGAAGCATACCAAAGAGAACCTCTGAAAGAATCAATATAGCAATGTATCAAAGCAGATATTAAGACTCACAACCAAGCCTTTGGCAGAGGGCGGGAAGTAATAATAAAAATAGGGAAAGTTAGTAAGACTTGGGGAATACAAGAGCTCCACAAAGACCAACTGAGCAGGGCACAGGGGTCTTATATGAGACAGTTTCTCCAACCAAGGACCATGTATGGATATGGCCTAGAACCTCCGCTCAGATATGGCCCATGGTAGCTTGGTGTCCAACTGAAGACCCTAGTAAGGGAAACAGGGACGGTTTCAGTCATGAACTTGATGGCTGGCTCTTTGACCCTCCCCCATACATGCCAGGCAGTAACAGCCTGGATCCCAGGGGAGGACATTGCAGCCAACCCTGAGGAGACAAGATGATCTGGGGTCCGATGGAAAGGGAGGAGGTCCTCCCCGTTGGTGGACTTGGAGAGGGTGGGGAGGAGATGAGGGAGGGATGGGGAGAGTGGGAGGGAATGAAGGAGGGGGCTATGCCTGGGATGCAAAGTACCTAACCTCTGACTGATATAAAAAGAAATAAATTACATTTACAAAATATAACAATATACTGCTGGCTAAGTACTATGTTAACAACAGCTGTTACCATACTAAGGATAATATTTCAGTTTTGAACAACTGGCACTGTATATCTGTTCTCAACGGTGGCTATCGTGGGGACTTTAATGGAACAACCATTCAAAACAGGCAGATACAACCTCGAGGTAGACAGAAAGACAGTGGTCATTTAACTTGTGTTGCAAGATCGTCATCAAGCATTTTTTTCAAGGCTTTGTCTTAGAGGAAGGCAGAGGGAAATGGGCAACCTATCATGAGGGAAGGTATCAGAGCAGAACCCAGAGAAGAATGGGTCAGGAATAGCAATTTAACAATAACCATAGTAAACTTTTAAAGTTGATTTGGTTTTCCCAGTACATAATTTCTGAAGATCCACTCTTAATTTATTTACAGGTCACAAAGCATTTTTTCTTGAAGTTTTCTCCTGATCTCTTCAACAAACATGTGATATTAGAAGGGAAAGATTTGTTATTTGTGTTTTACAGATGAGGATCCTATGACTCAAAATGGATTTACAATAGGTACAGAGCTCAAAGCACAGAGCACATGCATCAGGACTGAAACTCAAATATCTCGAGTCAAATACTTTCTATAAATTTTCTGTGCAAAGCTGTAGTTTGCTCTTCAGCATCCTGCCTTGTTACAGAAAAGTAATACAAAAATAGAGATCATCCTGAGTGAGGTATCCCAGAAACAGAAAGAAACACAACTCATCAGTGGATAATAGACATATAATATAGGATAAACATACTAATATCTACAGAAACTAATCAAGAAGGAGGATTCTGGGTAAGATGCTCAATCCTCATTCAGAAAGGCAAAAAGGATGGACATGAGAAGAGGAATAAAACAGGGAACAGGACAGGAGCCTCCCACAGAGGGCCTCTGAAAGTGTCTAACCTGCAGGGTATCAAAGCAGATGTTGAGACCTAGAGCCAAACTTTGGGCAGAATGCAGGGAATCTTATGAAAGAAGTGGGAAATAGTAAGACCTGAAAAAAAAAAAAAAACAGAGCTCCACAAGGAGAGCAACAGATCAAAAAATCTGGGCACATGGGTCTTTTCTGAGACTGATACTCCAACCAAGGACAATTCATGGAGATAACCTTAGAACCCCTGCAACAGATGTAGCCCATGGCAATTTGGTGTCCAAGTGGGTTCCATAGTAATGGGAACAGGGACTGTCTCTGACATTAACTGATTGGCCTGTTCTTTGATCACCTCCCTCTGAGGGGAGAGTAGCCTTATCAGGACACAGAGGAAAACAGTGCAGCCAGTCCTGCTGAGTCCTGCTAGACTGGGAAGAAGGTGGACCTGGGGTGGGATGATCAATCCTTGCTTAGATGGACAAATGGGATGGACATTGAATGTAGGAGAAAACAAGCAACAGGACAGGAGCCTACCAAAGAGGGCCTCTGAAAGACTCTAACTAGCAATGTATCAAAGCAGATATTAAGACTCACAACCAAGCCTTCGGCAGAGTGCAGAGAATCATATGAAAGAAAGGGGAGTTAGTGAGACTTGGCGAGGACAAGAGCTCCACAAAGACCAAATAGATCAGGGCACAAGGATCTTTTATGAGACTGTTTCTCCAACCAAGGACCCTATATGGATACAAACTATAATCCCTGCTCGGATGTAGCCCATGGTAGCTCAGTATCCAACTGGGTACTCTAGTAAGGGGAACAGGGCCTATTTAGGTCATGAACTCAATGGTTGGCTCTTTGACCCTTCCCCGCCCCTGAGGGAGGAGCAGCCTAGCTAGACCCCAGAAGAGGACATTGCAGCCAGCCCTGAAAAGACATGATAAGCTAGGGTCAGATGGAAGGTGAGGAGGTCCTCCCTTATCAGTGGATTTGGAGGGGGGCAGGGAGAGTGGAAGGGAATGAGGGAGGGGGCTAAGGCTGGGATACAAGGTACATAACCTGTGATTAATATAAAAGTAAACAAATTACTTTAAAAAAAGAAGTAAGGGGAGGAAGACCTCCCTTATCAGTGGACTGGAAGAGGGGTATGGCTGGGGCACAGGAAGGGAGGGTGGGTTTGGAGAGAGAGGAGGGAGGGAGCTACAGGTGGGATACAAAGTGAATAAACTGTAATTAATAACAAAAAATAAAATTTAAAAAGATCTGAAAGAAATAGACATTGAGAATCTCTCAGATTAAGAGAAAGGGTAACCATGGTCTTGTGTTGGACTTGTTATTATTATTACTCAAACAGACTGTGCATGAATCAACCTACCCTCACCCAGTGTGATTGGAGGAGGAGAAAGATTTTGTATTTCTAAAAGAGGATCAGATGTGAGGCTTTTTTGTCATGAAGGACCCCAGGTATCCAGATCCAAGTCCATGAACTATGTGTGTTTTGGATCCTTTTGAGACCTCAGTTAGTACATTTCTCCATTTAAAATTGTATTCATATATATGTATAATTTTATGCTTTACATTTTGGTTCATGCATAATAAATATACCCAGAAGATAGAGTATAAAATTTGATACACTATACACTATATAACTGGCATATCTACTTCCTGAAACGTATAAATTCTTCACAATTTGATCATTTCAAATTCCTCTAGCTTTTAACTTATACACTGTTCTGTTGTTAACTACATTAACCCTACTGTTCCAGAAAACATGAAATCTTACTATCTTTTTTGTGTAAGTTTATACTCATTGATAAACTTTTTCCAGCTTATTCATCATTACCCTTTCCAGACACATTTGCCCCTGATGATGCAGCCTTTCCAGGCCACGAAGGAAGAGGATCCAGGCATTCCTGATGAGACTTAACAAGCTATGGGCATGTGGCAATAGTGGAAAATTCCCCCTTTCATTGGACTAGGGAAAAGGGATGGGGGGGGGGAAGAGGGAGGTAGGGTGGAACTGAGAGGAGTTGAGGGAAGGGGCTTCACTCAGGATATATAAGGAATAAATCGTGAAGAAAAATTATAAAAATTAAAATTAAAAAAGTACAGAGACATGAAGAAAACTCTTGAGAATATCCTCATGAAAGTATTACAGTTTATCTTTTTAAACTATGCCCAGATTACCCCCTGTATCCAAAAGAGTAAAGAGAAACAAAGGGAAGTAAGAGAAGAGATTTATGTCTCCAACTTTTATTAGAAAGTTCTGATAATTTTAAGTCATCATGTCTTGAATCCTATTTCCACAGTGCAAGTCGGCAGCCACTATTTGTAGACGCAGAAACTGAGGCCCCAAGTTCTTTGCTGATTTGCATATTATATAGTTTGTCTGTAGTGGCACTCAGATTTAAACTCAGTACTGTCCATTTGTGAAAACACTTTTATTCTACATTGCATCCTTTCAGTGTGAGTATGATGCTGCCTTTTCTTCACACCTTAAAATCTCCGTTTCTAAAACAATTCCCCTTCTGATAAATTTGTCACAAATTTATAATAAGTTCAGCCTGCTAAAACCTGCTTTTTCATAGGTGGTTTACTACTTGTGGCCTTGCAGAAAGTTTACTCAGGACACCAGATGAATTTATCACCTATTACATTTATACTAGGCACAGAAGTGAAAAGAGATCATAAAGTAGCAAGCTACAGTTATCATCTATTTAGGGAAGACAAAAGATCCACTCAAGAGCCAAGCTAAATTAAAACTTTATACTAAATTAGGACTTACTTACTGTCCTTAGTGTGCTAACAGTTAAATCAGACATCACATTTAATGTTTGCAAGTTATCTGTGAGGTAGTTCTAACAATTATTCTCATTTTACAAATAAAAGTTTCAAAAGGTAAACACTGCCATGCATCTGGTGAATGGTAAAGAATGATCTAGGTTTTGTTTTTGCCCAAAGGGCTTATGTTCTTTCAACTACAATATATCACTTTCTCAATTCCCACACCAAAGAATGTAAATTATGAGGTTGTTGTTTAGAAGAAAAGTGGACTGGGATTGTAAAGGGGTACTTAAAATATGTAAATGGTTTGAAGAAAGCCTATAAAGATGAAGAAGTAGTGAGCGTGGATAGGATAATTGAGAGAAGGGAACTGCAGACCAAAGCTTGTACAGCCAGACCTCAATGAGTAAAAGCCTCTTTGGTCTATATCCAGTTGTAAGGCATGTTTGGAATTAAGTTATTGCTGAAATGAGGAAGTGTTTGAGAAGACTGAGTTTCTGTCATATTCTGTTTATACGTCTCATTAACATCTAAATATTCACCTTCTGCCATACACACCACATGTAGTAAGAGACAAAACACCAAACAATTGAAAATTGCTTTTGGGGGGTATTAATTTGGGGTTTGGAGCACAGGCTTGAGTGAAGGCCAGCCAAGTGGAGACATGTCCAGCCACTTGGAGAAAGGAACTAACTTTGCTGCATTCTTTTCCTGTCCACTAGAGATTCAGTTGCTAGAAAATTGGCCCAGATGGCCAGTCTAGAACTGTTTATGGTCTTGGCACCTAAAGTAAACCAATCATTTCAAAGTCAATTTCCCTTACCCAATCATGTAACTCCAAGGCATGTAAGTCCCTGGTTGTGATTTTTTCTCTTTAAAAACCTTGTTCTCCTCAACCAGGGCTGCTTTCCTCTCCTGCTTCCACAGGAAGTTTTGCATCCTAGGCTCGAGCTTGTAATAAAAGATCCTCATGTATTTGCAGAGGAGTCCATTCCTGGTGGTCTTTAGGGGTCTCACGAACTGGGCATAAGCGTAGGAAATATCATTCTCCAATTTCCATAATTTGAACTTAATAGCTTTGAGCATGTGACTGAAATAAGTTGTGGTTGGTTAAGACTCAATATATTGAGGGCAAGATCCTTTTTTTATCTATAGACTGCATTCTTCATGTTGGCCACATGATATATTGATTTGGGTTTTTGATACAAAGTCCATCAGACATTCACTGATCAATTAAAAACTCATGCCAATGTAAGCTTTCGGCAATGTCTATGCAAGTTTGTCTTACTGTTGTCACTAGTCCAAACGTAGCCAGACCTGGAAGCTAAAGTACATCTAGATTTATGAGTGGAGGATCTGATGCTTATTACTGCCTATTAATTCTGCAATCACTTCCTCTACCCACAAGTTCTCATTTTATTTTTCAAAAAATTGAAGATCTGAAAAATCAAGCAAGTTTACCAAATAAGAAGTGAATAAATCCTTATTACTATGAGATGTTGAACTTACCATCTTAGAAATGGAGGAAGAAATGATGTAAGACTATTACTATTGGCTAAAAGTAAGTTAATATAGATATTGAAGAACAAATGACCCGTTTACAAACACAAATGTGTTGACCATAATTCAAGAGGCTTAAGGTAGCTTTTAAGATGATAGGGATGGATTCTTTATTGATTTATTATTATTATTATTATTTATGACCAGTTATTCAATTTGTATCCCAGCTTTAGCCCCCTCCCTTGTCTCCTCCACCCTCCCTCACTCTTCTCCTATGCTGCTCCACTAGTCCACTGATCATGGTGGTCCTCCTCCTTTTCTATCTGACCCTAGCCTGTCAGGTTTCATCTGGACTGGCTGCAATGTCTTCCTCTGTGGCCTGGCAATATTGCACCCCCCAGGGAGAGGTTATCAGAGAGACTGCCACTGAGTTCATGCCAGAGAAAGCCCTTGATCCCCTTACAAGGAAACTCACTTGGAGACTGAGTCTATGGGCTACGTCATAGCAGCAGTTTTAGGTCCTCATCATGCTTGTACTTTGGTTGGGGTATCAGTCTCTACAGGGATCCCAGGGCCCAATTTTTGGCTATGCTAGTTTAATTACACAATTATACACATTTGTTAAAATTTATACTATTATAATAGATGAATGTGGTTTTTTGTTGTATAGCATACAACAATAAATGTATAAAAATTTAAACTACCATTCACAAAATTAAGCAATGCTGTTAGGTATATAGGTACACACCTGACAAAAGATGTGTGTGATATTGATGGAAAAGACTATAAACAATAGGTAAAGACATAAATGAAAGGCACAATGAAAAATGCTTTCTCTTAGAGGCAAATATTACCTAACAAAAGCAGAATATCAGACATGAGAAGCCCTCTTTTGAGTTCTTGGTCAAGGCTGTCAAGGAGACTCCAGAAACAAAAACAAAACCCTATTACTGTTTACCCCCAGTTGTTTTCAGAGGTAAAAGATAAGTCCTTATTGGTGAAAACACCATGCACCTCAGAATCCTGGATCAGAGACCCCTGAGCTAGAACTGACCTGAATGTCTTCTCCCCAGTGGTTACTTTTCTTGGTATCAGAAAGTACCATATAAGCTTCTAAAAGGAAGGAGTTAACCAGCAGCTCAATCCAACTACAATGCCAATGAACCACATCAACCACCAGCATGACATGATAACTCTCAGGGTGCAGTAGTGGCACTCATAAATAACAACTCTCTAATTACATTTAACATCTGTCCAACAAGAAGGAAACAATGCTGGTACTGATGACCTAGCTAACTACTCAGTGCTAATGATGTCATAGGTAGTGAAGGAAAACCTCCATGCACTATTTTACTAAATCAGCATAATCCCTATCAATAGTCTATAAGTATTTGTCCTTATACCCACAGATAAATGTCTGCACCTCTCATCGAGGAAACTTTGCAACAGATGGAGACAAAACAATTAAAATACAGAGATCTGAGGCATAGTCAAAATGGATAAATCTACGAATTATTCCCTTACCTAAGCTTCAGAGATCATTGCAGAAGAGTAAACAGAAAGATTGCAAGAGCCAAATGATCAAGGATTTGCTGTGAGACTATGCCTAATAGTAACGATAGAAGCTAAACCCATGAACTCTCACCACATGTCTGTCCAAACATGCCTTGAACATGGCAGAGTGGGAAGCCCAGAGGCCTCAACCCTACACAGTGAATCACAGACAACTGAGGAATTTGGGGAGCAGGAGAAAGTCTTCCCAAAGGAAAACACACCCACTGATTATCCAATACCAAACAGTCAGACTGGAAAGCATACATACAAGTCACATCATACAGACTGAGCAGGTTATATTTCGGAATGTGTGTGTGTGTGTGTGTGTGTGTGTGTGTGTGTGTGTAAATGAAAACAAGACTATGAATTTGAAAGAGAAGATGTAGAGGTATATGAGAGGCTTTGGAAGGGTAAATTAGAAGGAAGAAATGTTAAAACTGTATTATAATCTCAAAAAATGAAAAACTTTAAAAAAAGATAATTCAACCAAAAGATGCCTGCTTTTTCAAAAAATGAAATTCCACTGTAGTTCCAAGTTCCAAAAGATGTGCTTTATGAAACTTGAAAAGCTGCTTCCAAAAACAAAGGATCAAGAATTATGCAAGATAATTTTGAAGAACAAGTAGAAAGTACTAGTTCTACAGATATCAAAATTCTGAAAGATGATGTAATTAGAAGAATATAATGTATGAGCAGAGAAGCAAACAGATGAATGGGAGAGAAAGGATACCTGAGTACAAATTTGAGAACACAAGGAACCTTGGTGTATGGTATAACTCACATTTCAAATCATGAAAATGGTTCAGTGTTTAGAGAGGATTATATCCTCATATTGGAACAAATTAAATCAATTTCTGCATTGAATCATATAAAGAAATACATTCCAGGCAGTTTTAATAAGAAGATGGTAAAATAACTTTTAAACCTTTTGAAAGAAATATCCAATCATTTTTTAATATTTCAAAATAATTTTATTTGCTCTTTCATATCTTAGGATTGGGTATTATTTTCTTTCCTTCTGTTTTAAATGTTTAGGGCTCTTTCATTTGGTTTGGTTTGCTTTTTATCTGTTTATTTAGAAAATGAACTCTTTTTTAATTTTTATTCTTTATAAAATATATTTTATGTTTTTATATATTTAATTTTATATTAATTTTTTATTTTTATATTTTATTTTTCATCTTTATTTTTATATTTATGTTATTTCATATTTTTATATGACATTATATATTAATTTTTGTTTTTTATATTTTATATTATATTACAGGTTACTTGCTTTGGATTCCAGCTGTAGACCCCTTCTTAATTCCCTCCCAATTCCACCCTCCCTTCCTCATCTCCTCCCTGTTCCTCTCTAAGTCCACTGATAAGAGAGGTCCTCCTCCCTTTCCATCTGATCTTAGTTTATCAGGTCTCTTCAGGACTGACTGCAATGTCCTCCTCTGCGGCCTAGCAAGGCTGCTCCTCCCTCGGGGATGGGAGGAGGTCAAAGAGCCTGCCACTGAGTTCATGTCAGAGACAGTCTCTGTTCCCCTTACTAGGGTACCCACTTGGATGCTGAGCTGACCCATGGGCTATGTCTGAGCATGGTCCTTGTTTGGAGAATCAGTCTCAGAAAACACCCCTGTGTCCAGATATATTTGGTCCTTGTGGCACTCCCATCCTCTCCAGGTTTTACTAAATCCTCCTTCTTTCATATGATTCCCTGTACTCTGTCTAAGGTTTGTTTATGAGTCTCAGCATCTGCTTTGGTACACTGCTAGGTAGACTCTTTCAGAGGCCCTCTATGGTAGGCTCCTGACCTGTTTCTTATTTTCTCCTACTTCCAATGTCCATCCCATTTGTCTTTCTAAGTGAGGATTGATCATCTTACTCCAGTACATCCTTCTTGTTTAGCTTATTTAGGTGTACATACAGAAATACGTCAATGTAATCCACCATATAAACAAACTGAAGGAGAAAAACCACATGATCATCTTCTTAGATGCTGAAAAAGCATTTGACAAAATCCAACACCGGTTCTTGGATTGGAGAGACCAGGGATACAAGGCACATACCTAAACATAGTAAAGGCAATATACAGCAGGCCTATAGCAAACACCAAACTCAATGGAGAGAAACTAAAATCAATCCCACTGAAATCAGGGACAAGGCAAGGCTGCTCACTTTCTCCATATCTCTTCAACATAGTACTTGAAGTCCTAGCTAGAGCAATAAGACAACTAAAGGAGATCAAGGGGATATAAATTGGAAAGGAATAAGTCAAAGTATCACTATTCGCAGATGATATGATAGTATAGTTGAAAGACCGCAAAGTAGTTGGATACAAAATTAACTCAAAAAAAAAAAAATCAGAAGCCCTCCTATATACCAAAGACAAAAGGACTGAGAAAGAAATTAGGGTAAGAATACCCTTCAAGATAGCCACTGAAAACATAAAGTACCTTGGTGTGACTCTAATCAAGCAAGTGAAAAACCTGTTTGAAAAAAATTTCAAATCTCTGAAGAAAGAAATTGAAGATATCAGAAGATGGAAAGATCTACCGTGCTCATGGATCGGTAGGATTAACATAGTAAAAATGACCTGTCTTCCAAAAGCAATGTACAAAGTCAGTACAATTCCCATCAAAATACCAACACAATTCTTTACAGACCTTGAAAGAAAAGATATCAACTTTATATGGAAAAACAAAATACTCAGAATTTCCAAAATGATCCTGTACAACAACAGATCATCTGGAGGTATCTCCATCCCTGATCTCAAGCTGCACTCTAGAAAGTGAATTCTTAAATAAGACACACCTCTGAGGTTGGATGGAAGGAGAGGAGGTCTTCCCCCGTTGGTGGACATGGAGGGGGCGGGGAGGAGATGAGGGAGGGATGGAGAGGGTGGGAGAGAATGAGGGAAGGGGCTAAGCCTGGGATGCAAAGTACCTAACCTGTGATTGATATAAAAATAAATAAATTTTAAAAAATAAGACACACCTCACCACTTGTTTTAAAAGACTGATTCCTTTGACTACAGGACCACAGAAAGAAGCAACGCCCCTATCCTTCTGTATTATAAGATATTGCAATAAAACAAAATCAACAGACAAATGGTATGGGAAAGACATTTGAAACAAATAACACAAATATGGGCTGCACAAAGGATCATATCCATTAAAACAATCTAAGTTAATTATACTCAAGATATTAAAGGCCAATGCACAGAATACACAACCTAAGTGGCTGGTACATAGATGAAAAAATGCTTATACTCAGAGAGATGCAAACTAAATTAGCAGAGTAATACTAGCTGTTATTTATGATATTGCCCCAAATAAAAACACCTTCTAATATCAAGTGTCAACAAGAACGAGGGGCACATAACTTTGGAGAAGTGGTTGGCAGGAGTCAGTATGACTAAAAATATGCATATACTGCATTCCCAATTTAAGGTCTTGGTATTAAAAGGAAATACTGGAAACATATTCAAGGGTACTCATTGTGACTCTTATACTAGCTAAAATACATTAAGGTAAGTATTCTTTTCTGACACCAAAACATTTCAAGTTTGAAATTTATCTGTTCTTTCAATATATAAGAATTTTCTGTACTTCTGTTAATCTTTGCAGCGCGACCTCAAAACAGACATTTGAGAAGAAAAGAATTATCATTTCAGGACTCTCACTCCTTTAACACATATGCTGTAAGGGAAAAGACAACGCACCAGCACTCAGTCTAGTGACAAACACATTCTGTCAACAACATCTCATTCCTGAAGAATGAAAATGCTCAGGAGTTGTGGGGCAGGTACAACAAAAGCTAGACTTTTTTGTAAGAACACTATGCAAACTTTAAAATGAGTGAGATATGCTCTATGTATGTTTCTCAACGTAGAAAGGTCTCTAAGATAAACTACAAGCCTTATAAAAGCATCACACATTGTGTGATCACTATTGTAAAAATATACTGAAATAAGAATGTCTTCAGGATAGCATAAGCACACAAAATTCCCTCCAGTACCCACAACCCCTTCCTAGTAGCTACTTCTCAAAGGAGTAGCTAATAGCTTTGGTGATGATGGAAGGCTTGCTTCTACTGTCTTAATTATGCCCCGTGTAGAAATTATGCATTGTTCATGAAATCTAGATTTTTGCAAAAAGTATAGATTTAAAAAACTGCCTCTTTTGATTTTTAAGTTGGCATTGTGTGTGTGTGTGTAGATTATGTGGTAGTTACCAGGTTTTTAACCAAACTTTCTGCTGAATTTTAGCTACCCACAAGTTGGGCAGTAGGAGACAGTGTTTCTTTTGTGAGCTATTCAAGGCCAAGAGCTGTATCTGAAGAATACTTGTGTTTTTTCCACATATATATTAGAGTCTTACCTTCCTTAGTAAAATGTGTATATCTATCTATGTTTGCTATAGTTCATTGTTCACCCAGGTGACAGGTGTCATTACAGGACCCTTTAGCTTGTCTTCTTCCCATAACAGACTTCTATTCATTCTCTAGAGTCCAATGGTTTTTAATGATATGTGTGATGTTATTAAGAAACAATTTCGTAAGCAACGATCAAAGCAGATAACAGAGCCTCCAGTGGGTCGTCACAGTTTCAACCTCTTCAGTAACTCATCCTGAAAATCTCTTTTCTGTGGGTTATACAGAGTTTAATTTGTGTTGATCATGTAGCAATTTGATGATTTTGTTTGTCTGCCCCTTGCAGTAGACATTTAAGTGCATAGTCATATAGTCAGCTTTGCAGACTTTCTTCTTCCCATTTGAACTTTCCCTATTTAGAGATTTTCTAGTTACAGGGGAGGTACCTAATATTGTTTGAGTACTTGCTGATGGTGTTCTGGAAATGATGATGTTCTGAGATGGCAAAGACAGTATCAGACCCCTGGTTTTCTATGGTGCGGAGAGATACTTAAAGGATGCTCACATAGAGCATGTGAAACTGAATTAACCCCTCAAAATCCATGTTTTAAAAGCCAGGGGTTGAGTGATGTGCTTGTAATTCCAATACTGGAGAGAAGGAGACTGGCAGATCCTTGGAGTTCAGTTGCTATCCAGCTTATTTTACTATGTTAGCTCTGAGCCAATGAGAGAATTGTCTAAAACCAGAGTTGTATGGTAACCTGGAAATGATAGTTCAGGCTGTTTTTTTTGGCTTCCAAACACATGTGCACATATTTGTGCATGAGATTTCATATAAACTTTTATGCAAATATACATGGCACATACACAAAGGATGCTTGTATAGCATCAAAGAAACGGGAAAATGATTCACAGAAATACTCTGCTCCACTTAAGAACTCTTTTCTGCCTAGCCTGAAAAGCAGGAAAATATTAAAATCAAATGCTAAGGAAACATACCCTGGAGGGGCATGCAATCTGTCCAACACGGGATTAATGACAAGGTAACTGATTTGAAAAACTGCCTCTGACATCTTTTGTAAGAGGACTTATAACTTGATTATAAAAACCAAACCATAGCAGTTGTGTTGTTAATTAGTATGTAAAATTTACTTAAGTTTTCCTGATGATTTGAGGTAAAAGAAATTTGGGTGTTTTCAGGTTCTAGTTAATGATATAAAAGGTAAAGTGGAGTTCTGCTTCCAATTTGGAGGGTCAAAACCTCCTTGAACTTTAAGACAAAACTGTCTTCAACTTCTGTGATCAGCAGCATCATTCATTTTTTTCTATAAAAATGCTAGTAAGATGTATTAGGGAGTTTACCAGCTAATACAGGGACTCTTCACACAACACTGCATTTGAGTCAAACAACAACCTTGTGAGGTCAGCAGGACAATTCAAAGTAGGAAAAACTAGATCTGTGTGAATATAAGTGACACAAAATTATACAGGCCTAGAAATATGTGAATCTAATGCCTTGATTTTCAGTCATTAGTTTCAGCACTTTTAGCATTGTGCCCTCCCTCAAACTACTGCTTGTTACTTTCAATAGTTTCTGCAGTCTGACCTAGATGGATGATGCATTTGACCCATACGACATGTCACATACTCCAGTATCCAATTTTACACCATTAGTCTGCAGTCATTGAATGGGAGTTCAGGATGTCATGAGGACCCAACATCGATCTCTCAATTAAATAGCAAAGCTCCCCTGAGAGCCAAGTTAAAGATAATTGGTTTTCGTTTTTCCCAGGCTCTGCTTGCAGAAGATTGTTGGATTGTTTAAAAGGGAGGTATATTAGTGAACATTTTGCGCATTTGAAACCTAACGAATGTCACTGTATGGGTCCAAAAAATGTTTTGGTGACAACAACCTTAAAACTAAATGTAACTTCAGGTGACAGACTCCTTAATGATTCTTTTTGGAACCCTTGTAATATTCAAAGAAGTTAGAAAGTTATGATTGTTCAGAGACAGAAAGAATGGTGGTAAGCCATGATTCCTAAGGTTCTGTTTAACACTTACAGGATGTGTGACACAACTGTCACCCTATTGCCAAATCAATGCCTGGTTAAAAAAAAAACAGTAATGTTACTAAGTACTAGCTATCTTTTTAAAGTCTTATTTTGGTCTCCTCCACTAAGTGTTTGGGGCTCTGCAAACAGACAAAACAAGAAGACATGTTTGAAGAAAGGGAAGTGAACATATCCAATATGGGTTCATCATAGATATCTAAGAATGGCTTAAATCATCACATTAAAATGGAACAGAAAATATGAGCTAATTATCTTTATACTTAATAACCATCTTTAACTAACTGCTTCTTTTCTAAAGGATTCCTTTTCAGTCCCACCTTAATACAGCACATCCAGTCATATATTTTTTACTCATCCTAGCCCCTTCACCTTCTTCTGAGTCACTCCTGGCTCACTCACACATCTCCTTGCACATCTCTACTCTTTCCTTCTGTCTCTAGTGACATTATTTGCTTAGGTTCTAGGTTAAGTTTCTACTTTACAAAGGAGATCATCCCATCCTGGGTCCTCCTTCTTGTTTATCTCCCCTAGGTGTATAGATTTCAGTATGTCCATCCTATCCTATAGGTCTATATAAGTGAGTATATACCAAGTGTTTCTTTCTGAATAAAAATATTCCCTCTATCCTAATTTCTATGTCTGGATTCTCTCTCTCTCTCTCTCTCTCTCTCTCTCTCTCTCTCTCTCTCTCTCTGTCTGTCTGTCTCTCTCTGTCTCTCTCTGTTTCCCACTCTGTTGTGTCTGTCTCACTGTGTCTCCTTTTCCCATTCCTTCTCCTTCTTCCCCTCTCTCTCTGTCTTTGTCTCTTTTTTGTCCATCTTTTGGCAAAATATTCTTCATATTATACTTCATGTCTGTTATTTCCTTGCCCCATCCACCTACTGCAGTATACTCTGACATGTTCTTTGTTTCTCCCACTCCTGTGACTCATTTTTGAAATCTTTTTCAGGTCTTTTCTTTATCACAAACAGTGTGTTCCTGTCAATTCTCCTTAGCCCTCAGTCCAGTAAAACCTTTCTAAATCCTGTGACCAAAATGAACTCCACCTTACTAGAGCATTTCTTACACATTATTTCTGGAAGATCCCTATCCCTCCTTGTTTTCAGACATGGAACCACCATGATGTTGTTCTACCTTGAAAGGCTTTTACTTCCTAAAACAGCTTGTTGTTACAACTCTGTTGTGGAAATTTACCACAATATCCTACATTTGCTGTAAATCCCAGAATGATGGAACCCCATATGGTTCCTATTATCCTTTTACCTGACCAAAACTTCTGGGACATAATGTAATTAGATCTCATAAATTTACACTTTCATCAGTATGCATCAGAATAAGTTTTTCTCTCCAGAGGTAAGAGTTATAATTGAAATTCCACTATATTGTGGTGACTGTGTAATCATCAGTATGTATTTTCTGATCTGTAAGTCCAGTGAAGCAAATCAAAGACCTACTCCCAAATGCTTCACAAGATACTTAGAAGGAATAAAACCAGTAAAAGTTATGAAACTTTTCCAAAAGTTATGCTGACAACATGGGAGTTACTAAATGGCAGGTAATCCTTCCTTCATGTGCTTATATAATATACATTAAGATGGTTCCTTGGGCACTGGAGGAAAATGGAAAGAGAAATTAATGAATAAATGAATAAGCAAACAAACATATATCTTACAGTGGAAGGAGCAGGAGTTAGATATGAAAACTTGGTGCTAGCCCCTGCTCTGTTTTTGTTTGTTTGTTTGTTTGTTTTTTGTTTTGTTTTTTTACCAGACTTCCGACCTTAGGAATGATAATTTTCTTGTCTGTTCTTTCCCTGGCAGTGAGCATATAAAGAGTTTGGTAAAATGATAGGTTAAAAATCCATTCTCTCTTCAGCATCCTATGGCTTAATAATCAGTGGTAGAAAGGGGGGGACCTGCCATATTTCACTATAATTGATATTTTGTAATTAGTCTGATTTTTTGCTTTTCTTCTCTCCCATTCTCGTAACATGCCAGAGCCCCAAGCCGGTATTAATCTACTATCTACTTCATGATCTCAGAAGCTAAGTATTGCCAAATATTTGTAATGTTATATTTTCATTTATGTTTTGAGACTGTCATAGATGCATACAATGCAGTTTAATCATATCTATGCCTGTGTGGAGTCCCCTAACATCTCGCATTCTCAGATTCAGATTTATTTATCATTACACTGACTTTGTGAAAGTTACCCAAGTGCTAAGCAATTGTGTAAGTGATGCTCAGGGCCCTATGGAGAATAATTCTGAAAGCCAATTTCTTACAAAGACAAATTCATTGAGTAAATCAAGGATTAGAGACAAATGGGTTTATTTTAGCTATACATTTTAAACTAATAATCTTAAATATCAAATAACCACTCAATACTGCCTAAGTTCAGAATTTCTTTAACTCGGATGTAGCCTTACATCCAGTTCTGACTGTTGTACAGCTTTCCTTTGCCCTCAAGCCTCCTGCATACACTCACCCACCCCTTAGAGAATGGCCAATCATACTTTACTTGAAAGAACAGGAACTGCAGATGCAAACTCAGACATCTTCCTATGATTAAGTGTAACGATTTACATTGACTATTTTCTGTGGCCTTCCTCTGGATTAAAAACAACAATATAAAGATGTACCTTTCTGAATCAAAACGGAACCACCTGGGTTCTACATTCCATTCTCTTTCAGTTTCTAAAAATTACACCACTTCAAATTAGCTCCTCATTTATTTATTCATCACCAACCTCCCATCTATAATGGTTCATTCTTACGAGAATAGAAAAGGTAGAGCGATGGTTACCTCTCTATAGTTACTAACCAATTCCCCTACTTCTCTTCTGTCTTTATCTCCCTCATCAATCAACTATGCATATAACCGGATTAAGAGATGAATCTATTTCCTTATAAACTTCCAGTAAGTTTAAGCCTAATAATTCTCCTATAATGTGAATTTTCTTATTCTACTTCCTCCTGGGTTTCAATCTCACCTCTCTGACTTCTTGTTTTCAATCTCCCCATCTTTCTTCTTTTCTGTTTAATCCAAAGGAAAGAGAAACTCAAAGCTTGGTGTTGGGCATGCTTCTGTATTTTATAATCCTTCTCTAGGTCATGTCATCCAGTCAAATTTCCTTGAATATTATCCATATTTATAGGACTTCTAAGTTCATATCCCAGCCTCTCCTTCTCTTCTAGGTTACATACAGACCTAACTGTGTGCTCCTTTCTACACAGAATTTCACACACATTTCAGACAATACAAATTGAAATCTCTGGAATTTTCCTTACACACAAACTTCACCATCTAAGTAAACAGTACCAACTATTCAAACCAGAAACTCCCAAGTCATTTTTGATCATTCGCCTTTCCTGTATTCCTCACATCTATTGTTAATGAATTCTAACATTCTACCTCCTAAACACATCAATTTGTCTTCTTTCTGTCTTTTTGGCAATCAGGTATTCTATTGGGTCTCATATAGTCCACTGAATAGTCTTTTAATTTGGTTACTCTTTGAAACTCTTACTCTAATTATTTGTTGAAGAGCATCAGAAGTGTTTGAAGCCATACACGAAATAAAATTGCTACATAATACCCTCCCATGGATTTACATATCAGTCCAATATACTTTATTTAAGATAGTCTAATAGAAACTGAATGATCTGCCATACTCTTCCTTCTTCTTTCCCCCTCTCTTGCACTTTCTCTCTCTTATTTTATTAGTTTACTTTAGATTTTCAAAACTTGTTCTTTCTTAGCTTAAGGCCTAGTGAATTATTTAAGATATTCACCCTTATCTTCAGTTCTAATGTCTGCCTTACTGTCTCCTTTCAGTTTCTCAGGTCTCATGTCTTTTTAGCCTTTTATTTATCACCTCAGGCAAAATATCCTTCTCTCACACATGCATCTCTTTTGTATATCTGTTAAACTCATAGCAGGTAGCTCAAAATTCTTTTGTAGGTCACTTCCTTTGTTTGGGGCATTTACAGTCCACCAGAGTGTTAACTCCATAAAACACAGAGCATTCCTTATTTGCTAGAAATTATTGACTTTTTCAGTATTATAAGCAAATTTGGCTCATAGTAGAGACATCTATGTTGAATGTAGCAGATGCCTAGAATTGACCAGTAGTTGTGTAAACTGTGATATATAAAATTAAATATACTATTTTATAGATGAGAAAATGACTACCAGAGACGTGTAACTCATGGCAGTGAACACAGCTAGTAAAAGTGACAGACTTGAGCTATGCATCCAGGTACATCTTATTTTTCCCCATTATTCCATACTGCTTCCCTGCTAACTCTTGGTCTACTATTCTTCTTGTACTGATTTTCATGACTTATTTTCAAATAAAATTTTAAGGACAAGATGTATTTTGTCATGATGAAACATACACATGGCAGTTGATTTGTAAAACAGACAATAAAATCTTTCCTTTTACATATGAATAGGATTATTGATGACTGAGATAATACCACCCACAAGAGTTTAAAAAACAAACAAACAAATAACAAAAAAAGTAAGATCTCTAAGGATTGAATATTGCCTCCTGTTTCCCAAATAAATATTTGGAAATGTGTATAGCTATATGTCATAGACACATTCTAAATAATACAGGGTAATTTAAACCAAGGAATAACTTTATAAATGGTTCCTGGGAGACTATATTCAAACATATTAAGTTTCAGAATTTTGAAGAGACCAATTAAGTTTGCTCAGCACTTTGAATGTTTTCCTAAAATAGTATTTGATCAATTGTTCTTTTTCAAATTTTTATCCATTTAGATCCATGTCTATCAGTGAAGAAGAAAATACGACTCAAATTTCAGAAACTGTTCTTTTGGGTTTGGGGGATCTCTATGGCCTTCAGTTTCTTCTTTTTGGCATATTTCTGGCCATTTATATGATGACTTTCATGGGAAACATTGTAATTCTTACTGTGGTGTCAGCTGATAGTTCTCTTCACACACCCATGTATTTCATTCTTGGTCTCTTCTCTTTCCTAGAGATTGGCTATACCACAAACATTGAGTTCAAAATGCTGAGGAAATTATTAACAACTCACGTACCTATTTCCTTTCCATCTTGTGCTTCTCAGTTTTACTTCTTTGCTTCCCTGGTGGCAAGAAAATACTTCTTCCTTAGCGTAATGTTTTATGATAGATACGTAGCCATCTGTAACCCACTACACTATTCCAGTATCATGGACTTCTGGGGTTGCTTCCAGCTAGCAGTGGCCTTTTGGTTGGCTGGGTTTCTAGCAATTGTCATGCTCATGATCTCCATTTTTTGCTTAACATTTTGTTCTGCCATTGAGATTGAGCACTTCTTCTGCTATTTAAAGCCAATTATGAAACTGCCCTCCACTAACAATACTCAAGTATATAAAATGACTTCTTTTATATGTAAATCTTTATTTGCTCGTGGTCCTTTCCTACTTACCTTGACTTCCTATATTAACATCATCTGCACCATTCTAAGGATTCCTTCAACCACAGGGAAAGTGAAGGCTTTCTCCACCTGTTCATCCCACTCGACAGAATTTGGGCATTGTTTATGGCTTCCCATCAGTGACTCAGTATGAATATGTATTGAAATTGCTCTCAATTTTGTATTCAATATTTACTCCTGCTGTCAACCCTATCACTTACACCCTAAGAAAAAGGATGTGAAGGTAGCTCTGAGAAAAATGGGTACAACAAAAGGTTCTAACAAATCAGAAATGTCTATAGTATTCGCGTAGACAGTCTTGAAACAAGAGTTTGAACTTGAGCCCATGGTTTGCTTAGTACCAAACTCAGTGTTTTTATTAACTGAGGAAAACCGAAAATCCTAAATTGTCTAAGACAATTTACTTGGGCAATGGAAAACAAAGCTATATTTCACTTTACTTAGGAGAACTTGGCTTACATGAGACAGTAGAAAAGAAAGGAAAAACAAGAGAATGTAACTGAAATCCCAGTCTTCATTTCCAAAGTTATGGTAAAAGTGAAATAAATGAAAATATCTGCATAGTAAAATTATTTGGGTTATTTATTTCAGGAATATTCACATAAAAAGGGTTTAAAGCAATGTGACTAGTTTTATGACTTAAAGACACCCACACATATGAATATAATATATCCATAAATAAAGAAAGCAAGCAGCAGTAGAAAACAAGCCAGATTTTTTGCTTATACAGAGAGCTCGCCACAATATATATACAATGACTACAGTATGGCATCATATGTGCAAAAAAGAAAATTTAAAGCTGGTTGTCATGGTATTGATCCTTAATCCCAGAACTTGGAAGGTAGAGGCAGATAGATATCTGTGAATTAGACACCAACCTGGTCTAGATAGTGAGGTCCAGGATTACATATAAAGATCTTCCACTGTAAAAAAAGATAAATTTAAAATATTTACACTTAACTATAGATACATATAAAAGGTCATATGGGATTTGATGGTATCTGTTGTCTCTTGTTTGGGTAACTAAATTCATGGGAGGTATATATTTTGAGGTGGGAATTACATTAAATTAATTACTTTTTGGAAAGGTTTCCATGTAGATTCAAGATGAGCAGGTACCAGTGCATACGTTATCTGAGGGACACAGGATCCAAAACTCTGAAATTGGTGAGTGGAGGTGCAGCTGAAACCAGAATATTGACATTGAGGCTTCCTAGGGGAGAGGGAACATCCCTCGAGCTGAGGCCATTTGGATCCAGGTCACCCACGGACTTCTCCAGGGACTGGGAGTGGTGAATATTCAACCCCCTTGCACTTCCCCTTAACCCAGGCACATACCTCCCTACTCAGTGGAAGTGGCCCAGAGTACCCTGCTTGGTAACTGGGAGAGCAGAGGCAGGCTTCCCAGTTCCACAGCAGCAGCCAGCAGTGGGCAGCTGTACTGGCCTCCCAGGTATGCAGTAGCAGAGGTGGGATGGGAGCTAGCCCTCCAAGAGCCTCCATACTCCTGCTCTATGAGTGAGACAACAGGAGTGGCTCCACCAAGTAAGGGTCTCCATTCCCAGCAGACAAACAGTGGACACCAATGAGCTGACTGATCTCCTAAACTCTCATTTTCACCTGGCAGGGTCAAATGAGAGAACAGAGGGAACACATGTTCTTTCTGAATAAGACTGCTAACGAGTAAGTGCTCCATCAAGTGAGCATATGCAGAACGCCAGATCCAGGGTAACTCTATATTAGCAGCCAGACATCATATCCCTCCCACCCACACACCCAATGTGGGCAACATAGGGATTCTTGGGACAGTGTTTTCAACACTGAAGCCATGTGAAGTTCTGTGGGTCTACCAGTGGAGTCCAGGCACACAATTCCTGGAGCCCAGACAGAATACCAGGAAGACAGTATGACAGGCTTGCTGACCACTTAGGTATTTAGAACACCTGTCCATGCATATTTTGTCAGCAAACAGTGCCAGCACCTACAACCCCTCCGTCACTTAAGCCCCACATTGCAACCATTTACATGCTCTAACACCCTATCCTTCACGGCACACATCCACACATACCCGCCCTTGCCTCCCACACTTGTCTAACTGTGCCTGAAGCTTTCTTCCCTTAGCTACAGCTGAAACACCAGTATCCACTCTCATAACAGTGGATTTCTCTCATCTTCCTTAAGAATACTCCAGACACCAGAGAAAGATGGACCAAGTATAAAGTACAGATATCAGGGAAAAAAGTGAAGGTTACAGATAAGCAGATGGCTAGAGGTCAGCATCAGTACACATCCAACAAAAATCAGGACAACATAGTTTCAACAGCAAACCACAAAATCAATGGACATGCTATCTCACTGGAAACACAGAAAAATGATCTTACTTCTAAGCTTATCCAGATATTAGAGGCTCATAAAAAGGAAATGAACAAGCTCTCAAAGAAATACAGCCAAATACAGCCAAATAAATAGAGGCACAAGTAGAGGCACAATTAGTAGCATATAGAAAGAAGATCAACAAAAAAAAAGAGGCCATTATGGAAAGACAGGAATTCACATTCAAACAGAAGAAGGAAATGGTGCAAGACATGAAAATAGAAATAGAAACAATAAAGAAATCACAAAAAGAGAAAACACTGGAGCTGGAGAACTTACAAAAAAGGTCAGGAACCACAAAAGTAAATCAACAATAGAATACAAAAGATAAAAGATAGAATCTCAAGTGCTAAAGAAAGACTTGCAAAAATTGATACATCTCTCAAAGTAAAAGTAAAATCAGAAAATTACCAAACACAAAATATTCAAGAAATCAAAGATGGCATTAAAAGACAAAAATCTAAAAAAAAAAAAAAAAAAAAAAAGACAAAAATCTAAGAATAACAGGAACAGACAAAAAAAGAGAAGATTCCTGGCTCCAAGGTCCAGAAAATAATTTCCAGAAATTTTTCCCATGTTAAAGAAAGAGATGTCCATCAGAAGGAGGAGAAAACAAGGAAAAAGGTAGTAGCCTGCCACAGAGGGCCTCTGAAAGGCTCTGCCCTGCGGACTATCAAAGCAGATGCTGACACTTATGACAACCATTGTGCAGAATGCAAGGAATGATATGAAAGAAGTGGGAAATAATAAGATCTGGAGAGGACAGGAGCTCCACAAGGAGGGCAACAAAACCAAAAAATCTGAGCATAGGGATCTTTCGTGAGACTGATACTTCAACCAACACACTTCTTTACAGAACTTGAGAGAAAAACTATCAATTTCATAAGGGAAAAAGCCCTAGAATTGCCAAAACAATCTTGTAAAAGAGCAGATCACCTGTAGGTATCTCCATCCCTGATCTCGAGCTATCTTACAGAGCAATAGTAATAAAAACTACATGCTACTGGCATACGGATGGAATGGTGAATCAATGGAATCAAATAGAAGACAAAGAAATACTCACTCACTTAAGAATACTTGATTTTTGGTTGAGGATCCAAGATGGCTGCCACTAGAGGACACTGTGTCTGAGGAGTAGGACAGCAGAAACAGCACAGCGACCAGGAGACTGAACTCTGGGACCTAAAACGCCAGCATCCGTGATTGCCAGGTGAGCAGAACTCCCACGGTGAGAAAATCAAGTGGGAAAACCATAGGGACACCCAGTTATTCCCCAGAAAAACCTCCTGGTGACCAACGGCACACAGCTCTGATCTGAACTAGCAGCCACAGCACTGGGCACCCGCACCCGCCATTATAGACTGGATCACACAGTCTCCCTGGCAGTCTGAGGAGGAACCGGGTACCATTTTCACCCAACTACACCCTACGAGCACACACTGCAACAGGGTTCTGCTTCAACCCACAGGTGTGCGGTGGGCACGAACCAATCGCCAGAACCACCCCAGTCTGAGAAAGGCGGGGGACTGTTTTGACCAGTTTGCACTCTGCTGGCACGAGCCACAGGCTTCCTCCAGCAGAGCCTCATTCTGTGTGCCAGTCCGCGGGCAAGTCTGGGAGGGACCTGAGTTCTGCTTCAACCCACGGGTGCGAGGTGGGCATGCACGGATCTCAGGAGCCACCCCAGACTGCCAAAGTCCGGGGACCATCTTGACCAGACCTCACACTGAGGGCCAAAACCTCAGTCCCTGTGTGTGTCCACAGGACAGACAGAGAAGGCCTCGGGAACCATTTCAGACAGGCCTGCATTCAGTGGAGGCACACCAACCCAAACCCATTGTGTGTGCCCCAAATATCATCTCAGACCATGGTGTACAGCCCCTGGCCCAGAAGGGGAAGCCAAATCTCCATTGCAGGGGAGAGCCCTTAGCAACAAGCCCAGGGCTGAGCGCAAAGACACCAGCTGACATCTCAAAGGACTGAGGAGCTAGACCTCCAGGCCAGAGGGGTGACCAGTCTGCAGTGCTCACAGCTTCTAGCACAGAGCACGAAGCCGGGCACACAGAGCCCACAAAAGAGTTCAACTGAGACAACAACAAACAATAACAAACCACCAGAAATCCCTGATCTTCTTGAAGAATACTCCTGGCACAAGAGACTGACAGTTTCAGACTAAAGTACAGCCTTAAAGCACAAATAGCTCCCTGATTATATATAAACAAATGCCCAGAAATCGGCGAAAGAACTCTTCCAACAAAAATCAGGACACCATGGCCCCACCAGAAACACCCAAAAGCAGCGGAGATTTTAATTCAGCGGAGACACAGGAAAATTATCTTAAAGCGTTGATTATGCAGATATTGGAGTAACAAGAGGAGAGACAAAAAGAGGAAATGAACAAGGCCCTCAAAGAAATGGAGAAGAAA
>CM053742.1:21932435-21952710 GCA_028658305.1 Pachyuromys duprasi | reverse complement strand
GACTCAGAAATAAACCTTCACACTTATGGGCAACTGATTTTTGACAAAGCCAAAACCATACAATGGAAAAAAAGATAGCATCTTCAACAAATAGTGCTAGTATAACTGTATATCTACATGTAGATAAATGCAAATAGATCATACTTATCACTCTGAACAAAACTAAAGTCCGAGTGCATCAAGGACCTCAGTAAACAACCAGACACACTAAACCAGTTAGAAGAAAAAGTAGGGAAGAGCCTTGACCTCATTGGCACAGGAGACAACTTCCTGAACAGATCACCAACAGCCCAGACTCATAGCGAAACGTGGGGCAGAGTGGAGGGAATCTTATGAAAGAAGGGGGAGATAGAAAGACCTGGAAGTGTCTGGAGCCCCAGAAGGACAACAACAGAACCAATAAATCTGGGCCCACTGGTCTTTTCGGAGACTGATATTCCATCCAATCCATTCATGGAGACAGCCTAGAACCCCTGCACAGTTATAGCCTCTGGCAGCTCAGTTTCCAAATGGGCATCCTAGTAAGGGGAACACGGGCTGTCTCTGACATGAACTCAGTGGCTAGTCCTTTGATCACCTCCCCCTAGTGGGAGAGCAGCCTTACCAGGCCACAGAAAAAGACTATTGAAGACAGTCCTTATGAGACTTGATAGGTTAGGGTCAGGGGAAAGGGAGGAGGTCTTCCCCTATCAGTGGACTGGGGAATGAATATGGGATTAGATGAGGAAGGGAGGGATTGGGAGTGGGCTACAGCTAGGATACAAAGTCTATAAACTATAATACATACATACATACATACATACATAAATACATAAAGCTTCTTTAGGTACACAGTTTTTGGTAGGTTTATCTAATATTATAAGTCTAATATCCACTTATAAGTATATCCCATGTGTGTCTTTATGCTTCTGGGATACCTCCCTTAGGACTATCATTTCTAGTTCCCACTATTTGCTTGTAAATTTCAGGATTTTCTTATTTTCAATTGCTGAGTAGTATTCCATTGTGTAAATTTCCCACAATTTCTGTATCCATTCCTCAATTGAGGAACACCTGGTTTCGTTCCAGCTTCTGACTATTATGAATTAAGCTGCTAAGAACATAGTTAAGCAAAAAATGTCCTTGTTGTATACTTGAGCATATTTTGGATATATGCCTAGGAGTGTTATAGCTGGATCTTGAGGGAGCACTATTCCTAACTGTATGAGATAGTGCCAGAATGATTTCCAAACTGTTCTATTTCCAAATGTTTTACACATATGTTTTTATGGAGTGTGTTTTGTGTATGTGTGAGTGACTCTCAAATGAAAATTCTAGTGCATATTGCCAGTCCAGAGGCAACATTTGTCAATCACTTTGATTAATGAAGTTTCTCCTATAACTATAAAGAGATAGAGCAAGAGAAGGAGATGGAGTTAGGGAGGGACAGAGAAAAGGGTAAGGAAATGATGGATGACAGGAAAGAATACAAATTTGTGTGAAATCTGCTCAAATATTTTTATATTTGAGATTATAATATAATTACATTTCATTTCTCCCCTCCTACTCCTGCCTTCAGACCCTCCTATATATCTTTCTTTGCTCTCCTTCAAATTTATGACCTTTTTTATTGTTATTGCATGCATGTTTGTATGCATGTATACATACATAGTCCTAAATATAACCTGTTCCTTACATATAGTGTTTTTTGTAGCTATGTTTTCAGTGCTGACCATCTGGCAGCCACAAATAGGCTTGATTTCCTCTGGGGAAAACCATCTCTTCCACTCCCAGCATTTGTTAGTTACTGATAGTTCTTCATATGTTGTTGAGCCCTCCTTGGATATTTTCTCATCCACTTTGGCATATCCATTGGTGTCAACCTTGTTTAGTTCATATTTGGTCAGTCATGTTGGTAAGACTTCATGGTCATGGCATATGACATTACTAGGAGACACAATCTCACAGCAAATTCCCTGACACTCTGAGTCTTTATGCCCCTTCTTCAGCAGTGTTCCCAGAGCCTTTAATTCAGGAGTTGTGTTGTAGACATATGGACTCCACAACTCTGTCTTTCGATTGGTTTTGGTTGTGTATAATAGTCTCCATTTGCTACAAATAGAAATTTTCTTGATGCAGTGAAGATTATCCTTATCTGTGGGTTTAATAAAAAATATATAGCTTGTTATTAGGCATTAGGCTATTTAATAAAGTGATGGTTGTAGATTCTCCTCCATTAGCCCATGACTTCACTGGTACTAAGTAGTTATCAAAGTTACCAGTACCATACATAATTTACTTCAGCTCAAAAATTTTAATAAGGGAAAAATAAATAGTGGAAAATTGGGGAAATGTTGGAAGAAATTTGCACATACTAAAAAGAACTATAAATCTGTAGTAACTAAAACACTAGTTTTGGTACATGAATTTATAAATTTGATTAATATAATCAAGACTAATTAATGTCCTACTCAAAAATATGTTCTAGAAATATCAAAGAATGAAATGGAGAAGAATTGGGGCTGGAGACATGCCTCAATGGTTAAAACAACTTATGTTCTTGTAGAGAACCCTAGTTTGATTCCCAACAGACACACGGTGTCTCAGAACCATCCATAACTCCAGTTCTAGAAGTTCCAGCACCATCTTCTGACTCCTCAGGCTTCAGGAATATGTGGAGTGCACACACTATATTGATGCACATAAAATAAAAAATCCATTAAAATTCCACATAATACTGAAGCAGAACAGGCCTTCATAAAGAGCCATAGTTCAGAAAACAAAGAGAAAATCTGATAAATTTAGCTGTACATAATTTTTCACAAAATACCACAAACACAGAAGATAACTTAGGAAGACACCTTTATTGCATCTGATGAGTAACTATCCAACGTGATCAAAATGTATTCCAAATAACAGTGCAATCAGTTTTTTAGTAATGGAAGTTCTCTTACAAATAAACAGCAGAATGACTACATGCACATAGAGAAAAACATCAGAAAAACCATGTGTGTGTATTTCACCTGCACATAGTTAACAAACATACAAAAATGCTTTCTAGTCTCACAAATGATGAATGTAGCATAAGGTAAAACCATCATTAAGTACTATTTTTCTCCATCTTATCAGAACAGAGAAACATAGAGAATATAAACTAGCAGAAATGGGCATTTCACATCTTGGAGGTGGGATTATAAATGGCTTCTACCCTTTTGGAGAACACAATTTTGTAATACCTAGCAATATGATAAAATGCATTTAAAATTTACCTTGACTTAGAAATTTTCAGAGTGGTATGCAAGGGTATACAAGTTCATGGGTTTTCCTTACAGTGCTGTTTGAAATATGGGATGAGTCTTTACAATGAGGCATTACAAGGGGATAGGTTTAAATTAATGAGCCTATATTACTATATAGAAATAATAGTCAATTAATGTAATAAAAGTGAACTAAATGTACTGCAACAAAACTATTTACAAGTTTAATTCATTGAGATTCGAAACAGTAATACTCACAATGGTGTGTAAAGTACAGTATGTTTTTTTTTTTTTAAGGCAAAGACTTACACACTTGCTTCCATGTAAAGGGAAAAGACTTACACACTTGCTTCCATGTAAAGGGAAAGTTTGGCTTACATTGTACTTATTTGTAACCTAGTAGATTTTTATGAAGTGTATATATTAATTTTTCAGTAAACAAGCCTAATCTAGATGCTTCTTTTGAGTTTACATATGCTTGTCTCATCTCTCATTTCTTCTCTAGTTATTATCTCAAGGTCTTTTTTCCAGTTATGGTTGCTTTCTCAGTAGAACCTGCAGGGAGCTGATGGTAACTTGGGACTTGCCCTCTTTCATAACACAGCCCAGCAACCCACAATTCAATTTCCTTGTATTCAAAAGGCCTTCACTTGATGTTACCGTTACCGTCCAAGCATGTAATGTCTCTTAAATCACAAAACCTCAGGGGGGAAGAATGAGTCCCTTCAGCCCTGAAGTTTAGGGCTCTATGCACTGCTTTCACAGTAGCCAACTATCTGTTACGCCCATAGTTTGGGGGTTCTTTTTCTAACTCTCAAGCAGATACTGCTCTCCTTAATACTTTCCCCTGTGCTGTTAGTGCTTGGGGCAATGCCCATTCTCACTCAGATGCTGCTCAACTCAAGCCACACTTTCTTCTACAGTGAGTTTCATGATTACTTCATCCCTGTGGAGAATCACTCTCTCTGATGTTGAACTTTGCTTTCCTAAAAAGCTATTAGGCATCCCAAATTATATGTTAAGAAAACATTTTAAATACATTTATGTTTTAATTTTCATTTTAATTGATAGGTAATATTTTATCATATGCACCATGTTTCTATTCTCCCTCTTTCTACATGTGTGTATAAGTATACATGTGCATATATATATGTGTGTGTGTATGTATACATACATGCATTACTTATTGCCTCAATGTAGCTAACAATTCCATTACCAAAATAGTTTTTTGATGAAATGTCATAACAATGACATTTTACATTTCTCATGAATACAACATATTATCACTTAACTATAGTCATCTTGCTGTATGATAAAATCTTTAATGTATTCTTCATAACTATATAATTTTATAACTAAAAACTTTAATAGCATATACCCATGTCCCCATGTATCTAATCATTTCACCCTTAGGTAAATATTATAATATTCTCTATCAGGAGATCAAGTTTTCTGATTCTATATGTAAGTGAGATCATGAGGTATTTGTCTGTCTATGACTAGCCTAGTTCACTTAATATAATATCACACATATTTACTTATGTCATCACAGATGTGTCATTTTTCAACAATTTAGCACTCCATTGTGTATAAATACCATTTATCTTTTGATTGCCATTTGGTTCACCATTAGGTTGAATTCATAATTTGACTCTAACTAAATGTTAATAGTGCTATGATAAATACGGTAGATCTTCTGTTGACATAGTTGGTTTATTGGTTTACACTACACTACACTACACTACACTACGCAATACACATACAGAGAGAGAGACAGACAGACAGAGAGGGAGATACAGAGTGAGACAGACAGAGAAATGGAGAGACAGAGAGACGAATAGGGACAGAAAAAGTAGTGAGTGGGGTTGTTCGATCATATGGTAATCATACATTTAATTTTTAAAGGAGCTTCCAAACTTTTCTTTATAATAATCCCACTAAAGTTTCACCATTAATGAACAAAAGCTTTGTTTTCTACATAACTTTAGCAGTACTTAGTTTTTTTTGTGCTTTTGATAATAGTTCCTGTAGTAGGTTTGATACAATATATCATTGTAGTTTAGATTTTCATTTGCTTGATAATTAGTGAAGTCAAATATTTTTCATACATATGTTGCCTATTTGTATCTCTTCTTTGGAGAAGTTTCTATTCATACCTTTTACACATTTTATAGAGTGTTTTTTTTTACTGAGTTGTTTCTATTTTAATATTAAACCGATATCATGTTAGTATTTTGCTAATATTTTTCTAATTCTGTAGATCCTTTCTACATTTTGATGCAATTCATATAACAGTAATGAAGACAATTTTGATAGAAATGGGAAACACCACCAAAATTTACTTAGAATCACAAAGGATCGCCAAACAACAAAAGCAATCTTTTTTTTTTTAACAAAAGCTCTTTTTTGAGCCACCCGCAGTATCTTCCAGAAAGCTAAATATTGTTTTAAAAGGTTTGTTTATCAGGACTGTCTGCATTGTCTTTCTCTGTGGCTTGTTAAGGCCGACCTACCTCACACCCTATCAGGGGGAGGTAATCAAAGAGCCAGCCACTGAGTTCATGTCAGAGACAGCCCCTGTTCCCCTTACTAGGGAACTCACTTGGAGGCAGCCTTACAAAGCCAAAGAAGAAGACAATGCAGCCAGTCCTGATGCAACCTGATAGGCTAGGATCATGAGGAGGAGGACCTCCCTTAAGAGGACTGGGGGAAGGATATAAGAGGAGAAGAAGAAGGGAGGGCGGGGAGGGAAGGACTGGGAGACGATGAGAAAGGGGGCTAAATAAATTTTATAATTGAATAAATTGTAATTAAAAATTAAAAAACAGATTTATTTATTATGTATACAATGTTCTGTCTGCATATATGACTGCAGGCCAAAAGAGAGCATCACATCTCATTATAGATGGTTGTAAATCATCATGTGGCTGCTGGGAATTGAACTCAGGACCTTTGGAAGAGCATCGAATTCTCTTAACCTCTGGGCCATCTCTCCAGCCCAGCCAAACCAATCTAAAGCAAAGAGAACAAAGCTGGAGCTATCACACTGTTTTACTTTGGATTATATTTCAAAGTTAAAATAACAGAAGCAACATGGTAGTAACATAAAAGGAGCCATGAAGCAGAACAATGGAATAGAACAGAGAATCCAGAAAAAAAAATCCATAAATTTTCAACTATCTCTTTGCTTTTTTGACACAGATCCCAAGAACAAATAAGAAAATACTTTCTATAAAATTGTGTTATGAAAATTAGAAATACACATGGAGACCTTTATCTCTCACTATACCAATAAATGAATTCAAATAGTGTTAAATATAGAACTGAGAGATTAAAAAAAACCACTTGTTTTAGAGGAAACATAGCAAATGCTTCAAAACATTGATCTAAACATACTAAAATCTGTACACCTAAAGAAGATAAACAAGAAGAAGAACCCAGGGTAAGATGATCAATCTTCACTCAGAAAGACAAATGGAATGGACATTGGAAGTAGGAGAAAACAGGAAACAGGACAGGAGCCTACTGCAGAGGACCTCTGAAAGACTCTACTTAGCACTGTATCAAAGCAGATACTGAAATTCATAAACAAACCTTGGGCAGAGTGCAAGGAATCATATGAAAGAAGGGGGAGTTAGTAAGACCTGGAGAGGACAGGAGCCACACAAGGACCAAATATATCTGGGCACAGGGGTCTTTTCTGAGACTGATTCTCCAAGCAAGGACCATGATTAGAGATAACCTAGAACCCCTGCTCACTTAGCCCATGGCAGCTCAGTATCAAAGTGGGTTCCCTAGTAAGGGGATCAGGGACTGTCTCTGACATGAACTTAGTGTCTCTTTGAACACCCCACCCCCTGCCTCCAAAGGAGTAGCAGTCTTGCTAGGCCACAGAGGAAGACAATGCAGCCAGCCCTGATGAGATGTGATAAACTAGGGTCAGATGGAAGGGGAGGAGGACCTCTTATCAGTGGACTTAGAGAAGGGCAGGGAGGAAATGAGGAAAGGTGGGTGGGGATTGGGAGGGAATGACAGATGGGGATACATCTGGGATACAAAGTGAATAGATTTTAATTAATATAAAAAATAAAAATTTGGAAAAAAATTGATGTAGGTAAAGATTTTTTTTCATAAAATTAATTTCTTAGTGTAACATGATATAGGAAGAATTGGCTGCTGTTGCTGAAATTACATTCATGTTTTCTTCAAATAAGAAGTTACTCATTTTCACTAGTTCTTGAGAATTACTTTCTGAATATCAATTTCATTTTAATGATAGATAATAATAATACCAACCATAAGGCTAGCTCATGCTTTTAAATGAAAAGTTGCTTATACCATACATTCAATATAGTTACTTACTATTAGCCTAGAATCACCTCATTATCACCTCATGGCCATAATATCACCCAGAAAGGGAACAGCAATGATGAAAATAATAGATCCCAGGATAAAATTCAGTGCAGAAAAACATTTTGATTTTTTCCTTGCTTTTTGGTTTTCTTACCTTAGTTCTCGTTCTCCCTTATTTGACAACCTACTTATGTTCTGATGACCACTTACAAACTTTGTGACAAAGGGCTAGTCATTGAAGTATAGAGAGCCTTATTTTTCTCCATCCTGAATCAGGGTTGGTGTATTCTTAGAAGAATTATTAGGAGGTTTCTATGGAATCATGCCTTTGAGTGGGTAGAGTGTGAAGTTGCAAAGTGCAATAACAAGTTGACGTGCTCTTATTACATGGTCATGTAGAGTGATATTTTAAAGATAACAAAATCCTCTGGAGCTCCAATGATTTATTTTACAGCTCAGATTGATTTGTCATTTTCACTTGGTTCACAAGTCATACTTCCAGCTGTCATCCATCAGCACTTTGGCCACAGCCTGTTCTTGGCTGCCTGGGTGGCTGAAATTAGTTACCCCTTCTAAGGCAGCCTGGTTTTCTTCAGACAAAATCCCTCTTCCCAAAGACAGAAAGTTGCCCACTGAAATTTTCTTCTGATAAACTTTTTCTGTCAAATCTGCCTCATTCATTCCTGTCTATTTTTTTTTGCCTTGTAGATGCTGAAATATGCATAAAATTCATTCATTCACACACTCTGTAAACACATTGGACTCAGATTCTGTATCAGTTCTGATGGCTAACTCTGAAGGATATAGAGCAGTACATAATGCAACCCCAGCTCTCAAACATGTAAAGTTAAGTAGAGGAGAGGCATGAAAACCAGTGAATTTATTTTAAGTGATAAGTGCAGTGAGTGTTTATAAGCTACAGTGACAGCAGATTCAGAAATAGATTTTCTACAGGAGCTGTTGTTTTAGTTTTAAATGATGATCCATGTTGTGACATACAAGAAAGGCAAGGATATTCCTTGCAGAGAGGGGAGTCATCAAAAATATGTGTCATGAAGCAAAACAGTATTTAGAGATTATATTCCAATACTATAAAGAATTATAGAATGATTATTCAAAATAAAGTATAAGCTAGATCCCCAGATTCATAGTATCCATACTAAAGGACTCAGGCAGAAAAGACTAAAAACATGAATATTTTACAAGGTGACAGACATCATCAGTTCACAGCAATGGTTATCAGACTGCACCAGGCATTGGAAATAACTTGGGAGCTACGAAAATATGATATTCAAGGCATGAAACTCTTACAGAACTGACTTGCATTAAAAATGTTTTAGCATTTTTAAAAGCTGTTCTCTGGTATTTTTAATGCACATCCAGAGTTAAGACAATGACTATAGAATGCCTAAGAAATCATTTGAATAATGGTATGGATGGTCCCCTGGGATTCCAGGAAGGGCAAGGCCAGAGGTGAAGAGCTCAGCTGAAATAATACACAAAATATGTTTAAAAGGATATACTATCCCATCTACCAGGAACATTATTAGCTATTTTAAAACAGAAACTGCGTTTGATAATTTTTCAGTATTGTGCATCTAGGCATAGCAAATACTAAGTATTTTCTGTTGGCTTGGTAATGAGTAAACATAGTTGTTTAACTTTAATTTCCTTGTTTTTTTGATACCCTTGCTCCACTCAGGTAGTTATTGCTAAGTACATGTTCACATATTATCTTCTGGATTCACACTGCTGAGTCCAAGAGATTCAGTATACTTTTAATGATAAATATCTCCAGTAAGTGGAATTTGAAGTAAAACAAAATACAACATACATACCTATGTATGTATGTATGTTTGTATGTATGTGAGATCTCAAATCTCATGTGTAACACATATTAATAGAGTGGCCTTAGGTGTATTGATTTATGGGAAGTATTATATTCTTATATAGGTGTAAAATTTTCATCATTAAATGTTTCTGATACAGTGAATTATATACATTTAAATAGCTAAAATTACAAACTTCAAGTTATATACCTTTTTACACGACAATTAGGTGAAAATGTACAGATTATTTGGGTGAAAACCCAGGCTAATGACACTAATGAAATATATGACTTAAGCTGGACATAAGAAGAAGACACACATGAGAACCAAGGTGTACAGCAGAATTATAACTTCAAAGAATATCAACATGTTGGAATTTAGGTGCTAATTAACAATTCTATAAATCTGATTTGGGAATCAGCACCAACTGCACACACAGAGGATGACTTATTTTGACAGCAGTTGGGCTGAAAATGCCCTGAACTTTTTCAGTTGCCTGTGGCTTGATATGAGACTAGGGCACAATACATTTGTTAAATAATGCCACACAACTTGAGATACCAGAGTAGACTATGAATGTACCCAAAAGTCAAGGTCTGACTGTAACAGATATTTGTGCATATCGAGCCATACCTGAAGTACTATTCTCTTGAAAAGAAAGCTCACAAGAGAAATGTAAAAATAGAGAAAGTTTAAAAAGCCACTTTATCTGAGAAATGGACTGGAGAGTTTGTAATTAATCTGTGGTCTGCATGAGAAGGCTGGCCTAAAAGGGAAGGATCAGGAGGGTAGATAAATAATCTCTGCCAGGTATGCAGAAACTGAGGTTGAAAGGTGAAGACTGAACAAGTTGTAGTATTCCCATGATCTAGACCCAAAGGGTTAACAGTTCAGAGTTTCCCAAACCCTGGGAAGCAGTTGGGAAGAGGATCCACTGCAGCTGCTACCCAGAGTTTGGCCCCAAGCCTGCTGTCTGTGCCACTGTCTGCCAAAATCAGGAGAGGGTCTCAATAGCTAAAGAATATAAAGAGGATGTGTGCACTTCCTTCAAAACTCACAGTACAAGGTTATAACTCATTTTCTGCCCAATTCACAGATGAAGAAACCAAAGTTCCAATCTGACTAAATGTCAAATCACTAAAGAATGGGAGAAATGAATTTCACCTATTCTATGTAGTGTTTCCCACGATCAACATTGGTCCAGAACTTCAACTAAAGGACTGAACATTGGGCAAAGTGCCAGAATTCTTATGGAAGACGAGGGTGACAGAAAGTCCTGGAGGGGGCAGGAACTCCACAAGAATAATAGAGCGAAAAAACTGGGCCCAGGAGGGCCGGCAGAGATTGATACTCCAACCAAGGACCATGCATGGAGAGGACCTAAACCCCCAGTTCAAAGGAAGCCCACTTTGCTACTTAATTTCCAAGTGGGTTCCCTAGTAAGGGTTACAAGGACCTGTCTCTGACATGAACTCAGTGGCTGTCTTTTTGATCACCTCTCCCTGGGGTGTGCAACCTTGCCAAGCAACAGAGGAAGATGATGCAGCCAGCCTTGATAAGACCTGATAAACTAGGGTCAGATAGAAGGGAGGAGGTCCTCCCTATGAGGGGACTAGGGAAAGGGCATAGGTGGAGAAGAGAGAGAGTAGGTGGGACTGGGAGGAGATGAGGGAGGGGGTTGTAGTGAGGATACAAAGTGAACAAATTGTGACAAATGAACAGAGAAATAAAAATTGTTTATCAAAAGACTATTAATATGTAGCCCTGGCCCTTTTGATTTTTATCGATATCTTTAAAAAATAAATTAAAGGTTAAAATAAATATTTTTACATCATGCTCTATATTTACATGAGGGAGAACTGTTGCTTAAGTGGACACATGAAAAGGATAGGAAAGTATCTGGAAAATTGATTTAGACTCAGAATTTTGATGTCCTGAAAATGCTATGCTAAATTTGGTGGGCTTTGTACTCTGTAGAGCAAGGAATTATAAACATGGCTAAGGCAGAGGAGCTTATAAGTCAAGTCCATTTCAAGAGATAACTCTGAGAACAGTTGGAGTGTGAACTAGATGAAATGGGAAAGAAAGATGAAACTTGGCTACTGTACACATGACAAAAGATGAATTCCAGAAAAACTAAAGTAGAAACAGTAGAGATGTGAGAAAATTGGAATAAGGAGATATGAGATCATTTTAGAAGGTTGAATTGTGACAGTATCTACGTAGAGGATAAACAAAAGGAGGGAGTAATTGATAGTACTAAATATCAGACAGGTAATGGATAAAGAGATTGAAGAAAAAGGCCAAGCTGAGGTTAGGTGGTATTTGCCGTAGGGTAATATTCACATGACAGTCTGGTAAATAATTAAATATAGTACTATAACTAGAAAAAACATTTGGGTTAAAATTAGGGATTGGGGATTGGCAGATATTTCAAGTTGGTTGAAAGCAAAAGAAAGGACAGAATCTGTTTTAGAAAGAAAAAGGAAGAAAAGAGAAGGAAGATAGGAGTAGCATAGAGCAGACATGGGGTTAGGGAAGAGGAAGAAAGAAGTAATAAAGGGAGAGGAGTCATACACAATGTCCAAGCATTGTTGAGACTCAAAACATGGGCATAACAAATAGAAGTCTAAATTAAACAAATATAGAATCAACTGAATGAAAACATTCCAGCAATTAAAGGTAGAAGAAAAGAAGCCAAAGGATTTAGAAATGGTGCTAGAAGTAGAACCTCTTGGAAGAAATGGAATTGTGTGCACAAAGTGAGAAAAAATTTTCAGGTTATACCAAATAAGAAAGGACAGTGAGAGACTTTCTTGAGGATGTTGAGATCTAGAGGCATCAATTTTGTCATGTTCGCAACAAGATGGTGACCAAACTCTCCATGCTTTGAGAGAAAGAGAGTATGGATGCTGAGGCAGCACCAGTCATAGAAGCTTCCTGGAAAGATGGGCATTTTGACACACAATTTAAAGAAAAGCTTTTCATGCTGAGAGGAAAACGAAGAAAACAAACATAAAGGAATTAGTGTTACTCTTTGAATTTGTCACCCAAGTGTTCATGTGCTAAAAGCTTGGTTCCTGGTATGGAAATATTTTAAGAGTGGTGGTAGTGATTAGGCCAGCAAAATTGTTCAGGAAGGTAAAGGCACTTGCCACCAAGCCCAGTGGTTTGAGTTTAATCCTTGAATCCCACAGGATAGAAGAAAGCAGACTATCACAAGTTGTCCACTGATTTCCACATGCACTATGCTATGTCTCCACAGTGTATATGTATGTGTATGTGTGTGTGTATGTATGTAGACATATAGACACATACCATGCACTTGTGTTTGTGTGCTAACACACAAACACACACACACATACACAAAATGTGGTTTTAAAAATAATGGTAGTGGTAATTATCCTATGTTGGGTATAGAAGGAGATCATGAGAATGCTCTATCCCTACACTCTGGCTTCCTGTCTAACCAGACAATCTCTACCTCTCACCCATATTCTTGTCATTGTCCTACCATGTATCATTATATAATTCATCCAAGGGACCTTCACCAGAGCTGTGCCATGCTTTTTGGACTTCCAGACTGTGAGCTGAATAAACATATTTCCATATTTATCCATAGCCTTTGCTATTTTATTGTAGTAACAGAAAATGGATTAACACAGCCAACCTGAGGACCCTGAGCCTGAAACTGAACAAGTTACTAGTATGGTTAAGAAAAACTAACTTATGTAGGTCAGACCCACTGTGACATGATCTTGGCCCAGTGAAGAAATTGCATTATCTGTTAACATCAAATTCTGCTCCACAGCACTTACCCTAAGGGAAAATAATGGAGTTAAAATGGTGGATTTTTCTCATCCTCATGATTTAATCTTCATCTTTCACAGAGAGGCAATGGAATTCTTACTGGCAGAAATTCTCTAAGGAGATTTAGAAATGTGATCAATATCAAGGCTAAAATAATTTGCAAAGGGCTGTGATAGGGAAGGCTTCAGTGTTCAGCTATCAAATTGGTACTCAGTCCTCTAAGAGTGAGGAGCCAATCAGAATGTGTTGAGAAAGAGATGATAGTAAGAACTACATGGTGTCAGTAAGAATCTGCAATAGAGTATTGGTTTTGAGGGTTCTTGTCCTTTGACATTAGATTATTACATGAAAGCTGCAGGAATATTGTGTCCTAGGTAGGACTGATGTTTGTTATCTGTACTAATGTAGAGGTTATAGCAACAGAGAAAGACAAGAATCAAGGATAGTTTCTTCACAGCGTCTTGGGCTCTGCACTCTTCTCTTAGCTTCACTCAGTTTCAATATTGTCTCTCATAATTTGTTGGCCAGCCTTCCCAAATAAGAATGTAAAATGATACACAAATGTAAATAATGGTACAGTTATTTTTTTTGAAGTCTAAAGACTTTACTGAGGTTAAACAGGGACATCAGAATTAAGATTAGACATTACAAGGTAAAATTCTCATCAACCAAAACCAAAATATTCATTCAGAAGATAACTGAAAGTAGATTCAGGCCCAGATCTCTGAGCCTATGCTTTGAGAGTTTCTTCCCAAATGCCTTTCCATAACAGAGGAGGAAAATATTAGCATTGTGGGAAAATCCCTTCTCTAAAAGATGGTTCTCCACATTATTTGACCATTATATGGTATATTTTTATCATGGTGAGGAACATGATTGACTAAGTTTCTATGTATCTGTCTGCCATTAAGCCTTTGTAAGTATATTCTTCAAGGATAGTGATTCTCTACTCTTTCTGTAGTCCTAAAACAAATATGAGCATCTTCACAATCTCATGTACCCTCTTCTTTTCCTCAATAGCAATAGGTGGTGGTGGTCATGGTGTCACCGTCTGTGAACATTTATTCTCTCCAGTTACAACTCCAAGAGACACACTTGGCATTTGGATGAGGAAAACTTTTCTGTTAAGGTCTTCAACTCAGCCATTTTCCATTTCTTTTGTTTCACCTCTCCTTCTTTAGTCTCCACATGTACTTTGGTTACATTTCTACCTGTTTCACATTCATATTCTTTGGAACATGGCTTCAAGCTTTTAAACTTCTTCATTTTCCTAACTCCAATAAAACTTTCCCCATCTATATGCATTTATCTGTCCACAAATTGTACAAAGCACCAAGCCACCATCTTGAAGTGGTCACCTGCTAAACATAGAGACTACTTTCTGGTTCCACACTTGGTTATCCAGGGAAAAAATTAAACTATGTAAAAAAAAGTTTAATAGAAAAGATTATGTTTTCAGAATCCTATTCATTGTTATTTCTTCTTTTTCAAATTAAATGTTTATTAAACAACATTCTTAAAGAAAATTTTCCCATGTTTCCCTAATGCATAGAAGTTCAAAGAGTATCACCTTCTGTGTTAGAGGCTTTGTTGTTTTAATTTAATTAAATTAATTTTTATTTATTACAATTTATTCACTTTGCATGCCAGCTGGAGCCCCCTACCTCAACCCTCCCAACCCCACTCTGCCTTCCTTTTCTGCTCCCATGGCCCTGCCCCAGTCCACTGATAGGGGAAGTCCTCCTCCTCTTCCATCTGACCCTGGTTTATCAGGTCTCATCAGGACTGGCTGCATTGTCTCCCTCTGTAGCCTGGTAAGGCTGCTCCCCACACAGGCAGAGGTGATCAAAGAGCCAGCCACTGAGTTTTTTTTGATACACTACAACCAGTGAAAGATTTTCTTGAGGGCTGGAGGTGTGTTTAATTTTTATTATTAAAATATCTATGTGAAAACACCTTCTTGAATTAATGATCTCTTCTGAGTTTCTTAAATCTTTGCATGATGCATGATATGCTTAGGTATAAACTTGCTCTATCTTCTTCAATTCACATAGTGATATATATATGCATATGTATATGTATATGTATATCTGAGGATGTTACAGAACCAAGGTTCCAAGAGGTTAAATCATGAAGTCCACGAAAAGAGGTATGGTGTTGGAACTGTAGCGCTGTGGAGAATCTAACCTTCATGAATGTGTCCCAGAGCTCTTGCTTTTCTTTCTACATATAAGTGACCTGGGATCCTTGAGAATTTCAACCAGTCGGAATTATCTTGGTGACATATCAATCATTTGGTGCTTTTTAGGAGCTTAAAATTAGGAGTAGCTTCATTAACTATTTTGCTTACTTCTGACAGGGATTATGAGAGATTTAAACCTTACATGGAGTAACAAAATCAACATGGTTTTTACACAAACAGTTTACAGTTTAAACATGTTTATTTTACTAGGGTGAAATAAAGACCTTATATCTCTTTAGTTAAAATGGTACTTAGAAAGAAAATATTTTATAGGTGGTAGGCCATTCACTTTATACTCAGCGTGTCATGATTTTACTTAATCTATATGTCTTTCATGTCTGGTGCCTAAATTCCCTCTAAATCACACACTTCTTTGTGTAATCAGCTTTAAACTTTTCAGTCTCCCTTTCTGTGTTAAGGCACAGGTAGCTCAGGACATACTCAATAGATGTTCTACAACTACCTTCTTCACTCATGCTCCTCCATTTCCCCACACTTTCCATTTGCGTACTACTCTGGCTGATTTGCACCATGAAAGTCACAGTCATCCTAAGCTGTATAGTGTTAATTAGTTACACAATACTGACATGAACATCATGGGAGCGACCAATCTTTCTTTTTTATTATTAGTTTTGAATCCCATGCCTGGTACTGATATTGGGCCAAGAGTCTGTAACTAGAAAAGTCATAAGCCGTAGAGGAGAATCTACTACTAGTATTCTGAAATATGGATAGATTATTAAAGGAACTCTTAACAGCTTGTTATTATGCCTGCAGATAATGCATCTGTCACTCATCTTTTTTGTTTTTCCTTTTTAAATTTTTTAATTTCTACTTTTTAATTAACAATTTATTCAATTTCTATCCAGATGTAGCCCCCTTCCTCACCCCTCACAATCCTGCCCTCCCTTCCTCTGTTCTTTTCATGCCCCATCTCCAGTCCATGATAGGGGAGGTCCTAATCCCCTTCCATCTGACTGGAGCCTATCATCAGGACTGGCTGCATTGTCTTCCTCTGTGGCCTCATGAGGCTGCCACCCCCAAAGGGAAAGGTGGTCAAAGAGCCATCCACTGAGTTAATGTCAGAGACAGTCTCTGTTTCCCGTACTAGGGTACCCAATTTGAGATTGAATTGCTATAGGCTACATCTGTACACGGGTTCTAGGATATCACTATGCATAGTGGTTGGAAGTATCATTTTCAGAAAATACCCCTGAGCCCAGATTTTTTTGGATCTGTTACTCTCCCTGTGAATCTCCTGTCCCCTCCAGGTTTTTCTATCTCCCCCATCTTTCATAAGCTTCCCAGCACTCTACCTAAAATTTGGCTATGAGACTCAGCTTCTGCTTTGGTATTCTGCTGGGGCGAGTCCTTCAGAGGCCCTCTGTGGGTAGGCTCCTTTCTTGTTCCTTGTTTTCAACTTCTTCTGATGCCTATCCCATTTGCCTTTCTGAATGAGGACTGAGCGTCTTAGAGTCCTCCTTCCTTAGCTTCTTTAGGTGTACAGCTTTTAGTATGTTTATCCTATATTATGTGTCTAATACCCACTTATAAGTGAGTATATACGATGTATCTCTTTCTGCTTCTGGGATACTTCACTCAAAGTCCAAATGGGTCAAAGAGCTCAACATAAAAAAGACACACTAAACCTGTTACAAGAAAAATGGGGAAGAGCCTTGAATTCATTGGCATAGGAGACAACTTCCTGAACAGAACACCAACAGCACAGGTTCTAAGATCAACAAACATCTGTGTTGTTTCCAGGTTCGATTTAATATGAATAAAGCTGCTAAGAACATGGTTGAACAAATGACCTTGTTGTGTACTTCAGTAAATTTTGGATATATGCCTAGGGGTGGAATAGCTGGATCATGAGGAAATGCTATTCCTAATTGTCTGAGAAAGCACCATATTGATTTTTAATATGGCTGTACAAGTTTTCATTCCCACCAGCTATGGAGGAGGATTCCCCTTCCCCATTGTCTACATCCTCTCCAGGATATATTTTCACTTGAGGATTTGATCTTTGCTATTCTGATGGTTGAAAAGTGAAATTTCAATGTTGTTTTGATTTACATCTCCCCAATGACTAAGGACATTGAGTATACCTTTATGTGTTTCTCTGTCATCTATATTCCTCTACAGAGAGTTTTCTGTTTAATTCTGTACCCCATTTTTAAATTGGATTACTTGATTTGTTGCTTTTTAATTTCTTGAGTTCTTAATATATTCTGGATATTAGCCCTCTGTCTGATATAGGGTTGGTGAGGATACTTTCCAATTCTTTAGGCTGTCGTTTTGTTCTGATGAAGGTGTCCTTTGCTATACAGAAGCTTTTTAGTTTCATGATGTCCCATTTATTGATTGTTGATCTCAGAGCTTGTGCTGTTGGTGTTCTGTTCAGGAAGTTGTCTCCTGTGACAAGTAGTTCTAGGCTCTTCCCCACTTTTCTTCATATAGCTTTAGAGAGTCTGGTTTTATGTTGAGGTCTTTGATTCACTTGGACTTCAGTTTTGTGTAGGGTGATAAATACAGATATATATCTATATCTATATATGCGTTTTTCTTCATGTAGACATCAGGGTATACCAGCACCTTTTGTTGAAGATGCTGTCTTTCATCCACTGTAAGGTTTTGGCTTCTTTGTCAAAAATCAAGTATCCGTAGTTGTGTGGATTTATTTCTGGGTATTCTATTTGGTTTCATAGATCCACCATTCTGTTTCTATGCCAGTATGATGCAGTTTTTATTACTATTAAACAGTGTTAGAGCTTGAGATTAGATCAGAGGTAGTGGAACGTTCAGAGGATCTGTTGTTGTATGGTATAATTTTGGCAATTTCTTTTTTGTTTGTTTGTTTGTTTTTCCATATGAAGTTGCAAATTATTCTTTCAAGGTCTGTGAAGAATTGTGTTGGTGTTTTGATGGGTATTGTATTGAATCTGTAGATTGCTTTTGGCAGAATGGTCATTTTCACTGTGTTAATCCTATTGATCCAGGAGCACTGGATCTTCTGATATCTTCTTCAATTTGCTTCTTCAGAGACTTGAAGTCTTTTTTAAAATAAATTTATTTATTTTTATATCAATCACAGGTTAGGTTTTTTGCATACCATGCGTAGCCCCCTCCCTCATTCCCTCCCACCCTCCCAAACCCTCCCTCAACTCCTCCCAACCCCCTCCAAGTCCACCAACTGGGGAGGATCTCCTCCCCTTCCATCTGACCCCAGATCTTCTTGTCTTCTCAGGGCGGGCTGCAATGCCCTCCCCTAGAATCTAGCCAGGCTGTTACTCCCTGGCATGTATGGGGGAGGGTCGAAGAGTCAGCCATCAAATTCAAGACTGAAACAGTCCCTGTTTCCCGTACTAGGGTCTTCAGTTCGACAACGAGCTATCATGGGCCGCTCTGAGCAGGGGTTCTAGGCCATATCCATATATGGTCCTTGGTTGGAGAAACTGTCTCATATAAGACCCCTGTGCCCTGCTCAGTTTGATATTTGGGGAGCTCTTATTCTCCCCCAGTCTTACTAACTTCCCTTATTTTTATTATTACTTCCCGCCCTTTGCCAAGGGCTCAATTGTGAGTCTTAATATCTGCTTTGATACTTTGCTATACTGATTCTTTCATAGGTCCTCTTTGGTATGCTCCTGTCCTGTTGCTTGTTTTCTCCTCCATTCAATGTCCCTCCTAATAGTTCATCTAAATGAGCATTGATCATACCAACCTGGGTCCTCCTTCCTGTATATCTTCCTTGGTGTGTAGATTTCAGCTTCACCTTCATATCATATAGGTCTATATAAGTGAGTATATACCATATATTTCTTTCTGCTTTTGAGATACCTCACTTAGGATGATCATTTCCAGGTCCCACCATTTCCCTGCGAATTTCATGATTTCCTCCTTTTTTATTGCTGAGGAGTATTCCATTGCGTAAAAGTACCACAACTTCTGTATCCATTCCTCAACTGAGGGACATCTGGGTTGTTTCCAGGTTCTGGCTATTAGAAATAAGGCAGCTACAAACATAGTTGAGTAAATGTCCTTGTTGTGTACGTGAGGATCTTTTGGATATATGCCTAAGAGTGGTTGGTATAGCTGGGTATTGAGGAATCACTATTTCTCATTGTCTAAGATAGCGCCAAATTGATTTCCAGAGTGGTTGTATAAGTTTGCATTCCCACCAACAATGGAGGAGGGTTCCTCTTTCTCCACAACCTCTCCAGCATGCATTGTCACTAGAGTTTTTGATCTTAGCCATTCTGGTGGGTGTAAGGTGAAATCTCAGGGTCATTTTGATTTGCATCTCCCTGATGGCTAAGGATGTTGGGCATTTCTTTTTTTTTTTAATAAATTTATATATTTATTTATTTTCCTTTTTAAAATTTATTTATTTTTATATCAATCACAGGTTAGGTACTTTGAATCCCAGGCATAGCCCCCTCCCTCAGTCCCTCCTACCCTCCCACTCCCTCCCTCATCTCCCTCCGCCCTGCCCCCTCCAAGTCCACCAACAGGGGAGGACCTCCTCCCCTTCTATCCAACTCCAGCTTATCCTGTCTCCTCAGGGCTGGCTGCAATGTCTTCTCCTGGGATCTAGCCAGTCTGTCACTCCCCAGCTTGTATGGGGGAGGGTCAAAGAGTCAGCCATCAAGATCTTGACTGAAACAGTCGCTGTTTCCCTCACTAGGGTCTTCAGTCCTACACCGAGCTATCATGGACCCCATCTGTGCAGGGGATCCAGGCCACATCCACACATGGTCCTTGATTGTAGAAACCGTCCCATACAAGACCCCTGTGCCCTGTTC
>CM053742.1:21908894-21931935 GCA_028658305.1 Pachyuromys duprasi | reverse complement strand
TGTCTTCTTTATAGATTCTAATTCTGTTTTCATGCTTTGTACTGTTTCCTTTAACTGATTGACTGTGTCTCCTATTTTGGTTGTTTCCTCTCTGTCTATCTTTGATTGTTCCTCTATGTGGGCAGTTAATTTCTTCTCCATTTCTTTGAGGGCCTTGTTCATTTCCTCTTTTTGTCTCTCCTCTTGTTACTCCAATATCTGCATAATCAACGCTTTAAGATAATTTTCCTGTGTCTCCGCTGAATTAAAATCTCCGCTGCTTTTGGGTGTTTCTGGTGGGGCCATGGTGTCCTGATTTTCGTTGGGTGAGTTCTTTCGCCGATTTCTGGGCATTTGTTTATATATAATCAGGGAGCTGTTTGTGCTTTAAGGCTGTACTTAAGTCTGAAACTGTCAGTCTCTTGTGTCAGGAGTATTCTTCTAGAAGATCAAGGATTTCTGGTGGTTTGTTATTGTTTGTTGTTGTCTCAGTTGAACTCTGTTGTGGGCTCTGTGTGTCCGGCTTCGTGCTCTGTGCTAGAAGCTGTGAGCACTGCAGACTGGTCAGCCCTCTGGTCTGGAGGTCTTGCTCCTCAGTCCTTTGAGATGTCAGCTGGGGTCTTTGTGCTCAGCCCTGGTCTTGTTGGTTGTCCCTGGCATGGAGATTTGGCTCCCCCTTCTGGGCCAGGGGCTGTGCACCATCGTCTGAGATGATATTTGGGGAACACACAATGGGTTTGGGTTGGTGTGCCTCCACTGAATGCAGGCCTGTCTGAAATGGTTCCCGAGGCCTCTTCTGTCTGTCCTGTGGACACACACAGGGACTGAGGTTTTGGCCCTCAGTGTGAGGTCTGGTCAAGATGGTCCCCGGACTTTGGCAGTCTGGGGTGGCTCCTGAGATCTGTGCATGCCCACCTCGCACCCGTGGGTTGAAGCAGAACTCAGGTCCCTCCCAGACTTCCCGCGGACTGGCACACGGACTGAGGTTTTGCTGGCGGAAGCCTGTGGCTCGTGCCAGTATTGTGCAGACTGGTTAAAACGGTCCCCTGCCTTTCTCAGATTGAGGTGGTTCTGGCGATTGGCTCATGCCTGCCGCACACCTGTGGGTTGAAGCAGAACCCGGGTGCAGTGTGTGCTCGCTGGGTGCAGTTAGGTGAAAACGGTACCCAGTTCCTCTTCAAACTGCCCGCGAGACTGTGTGTTTCTGTCTATTATGGTGGGTGCGTGCACCCAGTGAGGCTGTTCGTTCAGGTCACAGCTGTGTGTGCTGGTTACCAGGAGGTTTTTCCGGGGAATAACTGGGTGTCCCTAGGTTTTTCCCACTTGATTTTCTCACCGTGGGTGTTCTGCTCACCTGGCAATCACGGATGCTGGCGTTTTAGGTCCCAGAGTTCAGTCTCCTGGTCGCTGTGTTGTTTCTGCTGTCCTACTCCTCAGACACAGTGTCCTCTAGTGGCAGCCATCTTGGATCTCATATTTAATCCCAACGGATATTTTAATTAATCAGAAACACAGAGAAATGATTGTAAATATATCCTTATCCAGTTTATAGAGACACATAAAGAGGAAACGAAGAAATCTCTCAACGAAGTAACCACACAAATGGAGGCAAATAAAGAGACAACAAACAAAGCTCCCAAAGAAATACAGGCAAATACAATGAAACAAATAGAGGCACAAGTTAGAGGCGCAAGTAGAGGCTTATAAAGTGGAAACGAACAAATCTCTCAAAGAATTACAGGCAACTACAGCCAAATAAACAGAGGAAAACAATAGAAACAAAATTAGTGGCATATAGAGAGGAAATGAACAAAAAAAAATAGAGGACACCACAGAAAGGCAAGAATCCACATTCATACAGATGATGAAAATGGTGTAAGACAAGAAAAAAAGAATTACAATCAATAAAGAAAACTAAACCAGAGAAAATCCTGGAGCTGGAGAACTTAAAAAAAATATCAGGAACCACAAAGGTAAGCATCTCCAGTAGAATATAAGAAATAGAAGAAAGAATCTCAGCTGCTGAAGATACACTTGTAGAAATTGATACATCTCTCAAAGAAAAAGTAAAATCAGAATAGTTCTAAACACAAAACATCCAAGAAAGCAAGGACTCCATGAAAAGACAAAATCTAAGAATAACAGGAAGTGATGAAAAAGAAGATTCCAGGCTCCAAGGTCCAGAAAATATTTTCAAGAAAATCATAAAAGAAAATTTTCCTAAGTTAAAGAAAGAGATGTCCATAAACATACAAGAGGCCTACAGAACACCAAATAGACTAAACCAGAAAAGAAACTCCTCACTTCACATAGTAGTCAAAACACAAAATCCACAGAATAAAGAAAAAATATTAAAAGCAGCATGGTAAAAAGGCCAAGTAACATACAAAGGTAGACCTATAAGAATCAGACTAGACTTCTCAACAGAAACTATGAAAGTCTGAAGGGTCTGGGCAGATGTCATGCAGACTCTAAGGGACTACTAATGCCAATCCAGACTACTAGACCCAGCAAAGATTTGAACCAACATAGATGGATAATACAAAATATTCCATGACAAAACTAAATTCAAATAATATCTACACAGCAAACCATCCCTATAGAAGATACTAGAAGGAAAACTCCAATCCAACAAAAACAAGTACACCCAAGGAAACACAAGATATAGATAACTTCACAACAAGAAATTAAAAGAAAAGAAGCACAGAAACATAGTAATACCATCAACACCATAATAAAAGGAACTAATATTCATTGTCCACTATTATCTATCAACATCAATGGACTCAACTCTCCAGTAAAAAGACACAGACTAACAGAATGGTCGTGGAAACAGGATCAAATATTCTGCTGCATCCAGGAAATACACTTCTGCAACGATAAACACTACTTAGAGTAAAGGGCTGGAAAAAATGGTTTTCAAGCAAATGGACCCAAGGCAGCCAATCCTGATGAGACCTAATAGGCCAGGGTAAGATGGAAGAGGAGGAAGACCTCCTCTATCAATGGACTTGTAGAGGGGAATGGGAGTAGATGAGGGAGGGAGGGTGGGACTGGGATGGAATGAGAGAGGGGCTACATCTGGGATACAAAGTGAATAAACTGTAATTAACATAAAAATTATAATTAAAATTAAAAATAAAATAACAGCAAGTAGTGTTAAAGTAAACAAGCTAATGCTTCATTATGTAAGAGAGGCTAAGAAGCAAGGACTATTCAACAGTTACATATTTGTCTTCTATCTACAGTCTACTACTTACCCTGTTCCATTGTTTTCTCTCTCTGTGCTCTGACCACACCAGGTCCTTAAATTATATTTCTTGTATCTGCAAATAATTTTATGCTTTACAATATTTGCACATGGTGTCCCTTCTGCTCAGAATACTCTTTCTAAGACTTGGATACAGTTAGTGGTTTTCTCCCACTCTTTTTTTAAATTTCCTATTAGCTAAATATGTCCTGACTACCTCATCTAGATTGACTTCTCTATACATGCTATCACCTACCACCACTTAGCATCAGTTTTGATTATGGTAATCAGCTAGCAAACTGGTCATTATGAAATAATTCGTTTATTTGTGTGTTTTGTGTGCATATCTTGAAAATTCTGTGTCTGTCCGAAAGTAAGTTCTGAAAATATATTAGAAAAAAATGGCTTTGGAATTTTCAGTACCTACCTAGTCAGTGGATGAAGAGTCAATGATTCTGATTTGATAGATAGGAAACAGAAGAAAGTCTAAAACATGCTCATAAACACACTAATTGTTTTACCACCAACAGTCAGAGTTAATATCTTCTGTTTTGAATCTGACATGCTTACTACTTGAAATAAGACAGCATGGCATAGGCACCAACAAGTGTTATTCAGGGTACAGCACTAGCTTTCAGAATAGAAGGAGTAACGTCCATATTTGAGCCACAAAATGTAGTATATTGTTGGCCTTCTTGGCTGTTAACTTTCTTTCATAGCACTAAAATGCCTTATAAGAAGTCAGACTACTCCAAGGTCCCCAGTCTGGAGAGCACACAGAAAGGTCATGTGGAGGCTCTTTTTCCCCATTATCTTTTCCTGTCCTCCCATGTCCATGTTTATTAGTTAATTGTCTCTGGGGAGATAGAAATGATTTCTATACAAGATCTATAAGGTTCATTTCACATGCATAAATTCTCTGATAGTCTTTGTATTGGGATGTGGGATCTAATCTATACAAAGCCTTTCACTGAGTATGACTACTTAACTTAGGCAGCAAGAATAGTAAAATATGGTAGTACACGGGTCACTAAATGATTCCTCCTCCTTGTCAAGACTCTGCCAGTCATAAAACTTTCCTGAATGAAGTTCCAGACATGGACAGACAAAACCCATTCCTACAGAGGCCTGCCCAGATTTCTGATCCACAGATTCCATGAATATAATAAGTCAGTTGTTGGTGCTAATATACTAGTTTGGTAGGGGTGAATTTTATGGAGAAATGGTAGCCAAAAACCATAGCCATGAAATCTGTGGTATTTCAGAGATACAAAGTAAGTTCTGAAATTTAAGCTGTGATGGAAAACAAGCCTCTTGATTGTCAGCAGATTTTTTTAAAATATATGACTTGGTATTTTATGATCTTAATTCAAGCCTTGTCACTCTAAAGCAAAGCTTTCCTGAGCCTTCCACGCAGAAGGGAATGCATCTTTCATCCTAGCTGCTTTCACTGTATGGAAGCTACTCTGTGTTGGTCCCTTGAGCACATATTAACTTACATTCTCCCTCACTTTCTAAAATATCTTGCCTATACTATTCGTACACTCAGGGTCTTATGTTGAGAGTTCAGTGAATACATTTTGGGTTATTAACTGAACATTTTCCTTTTCAAATACTAAGTAATACTATGCCTTGCCCTGCTTAGCTTCTGAGGTAAAACAGTATCAGGCACATTCATGGTGGCATAGCCACAAACAAAATAGATGTTTTTAATGATCATTTTTATCTGGTATCTGGCTTTGGTCTCCTCTAAATGCCAGACCTCAGTGTGTTCCAGGTCGGCACCAACCTCCCTCCTCTAGCAAATATGGAATATAGATGAGGGTCTGAGCCATCTGTGCTGTTCTGTTTGATTTAAGGTCATCAGTGGCTTTGCCATACAATTTTCACCACCAGAATTTCATACATTTATTACCTGCAGTTCTACTTCCTGCAGAAGTAAACACACAGAGAGACAGGCACAGTAATGAGGAAGCCAAGGCTACGGCTAAAAGCAGCAATAGCCACAATAATACAAATGCATCTAATGATAAATGAAAATTTTCTTTGTTCCAGGCAGTGTGGTACTGTTTTATATACATGATTTTACTAAATCCTCACCAAGAGACATGAAAAACAGGTACTGTTTATTACCACTTTACAGATGAATAAATTGAGGTTCAGAGAAGGTAAATACCAAAATTTCCATTGGCTGCAGATTAGGAGGTTCAGCTCTATCTATGAAACTCTACAGATCATCTATTGACAGGTATCCCCATGTATGTGCTGGCTTTCTCAGGATTTTATAGACCACTTATCTTTAATGGCAAAATCAAAATAACATAGGCTTTGAATTCAGAGGCATTCCAGTCATTGTCTTCACTGAATTGGTGGCTAGAGGTGTGTTTGTGTGGAGGAGGCTTGATGGGTAGGCTGAAGGAGGAAATTTCTTTTTAGTGATATTCTATCCCCTTAGAAAGTAGATAGTGTGAAAGTTTCATGGCATCAAGGGTAGGAGGAGGAAGTGTGCAAACTAAATTCAGACATTTTCCTCTTCATTTTTTGACTCACCTTCCCATGTTGTTCTAAATATTGAGATGCAGACTTCATTTTTACTCTACTGTGTTACCACAACTATCAAAGAAAAGTACTTTCCTCTGAGTCCCTCTGAAAGCCTTCTGGAAAGGATTGAAGTATCCTCCAGAGGTTGGCAGAAGACAGTATTACAACATTTCAGACAAGGGGCTTTTTGAGTGGCAGTTAGAAGTACACATTGGACAGACCCCCCCCCCCCAAGTTTTTGTGCTCTAGCAAAGAAGTGCTAGATGAAAGTGGCGATTAATGCCAACTCATTCACCACACTGCTAACATGGATGCAGATGAGGAATATACTAAGGCTGACAAACTCAGGAAAGAAACTAACAATTTGGTTTAACTGTTTGGAAGTAATTCTAATTACAGGCATTTGTGTGAACTGTTTACAATTTATGCCTAATTACCACCCAGCACAATAACAATTATGCATATCATTAAATATGTGTCAGATTAATTTTGTTGTAAATTTTTAGTATAGCAGCAAACCCTATGTGTGTATGCACTGTCTTTATAATTTGTTACTCAGAATGCTCACAATTTAGGAATAAATGAAACAGAACACTGGCTGGAGGGGCCAGGACTGGGAAAAGTGCAGAGGCAGAGCAGGCTGCCTTGGGTTGAATATTTACAATGGGTAGTGCACAAAGTGGATAAACAACAAATGCGTAAATCCCAGAAGCTTAGCTTGACTGGAGCCCTGCAGGCAGCTCCACAATCTTTTATTCATTTCCTGTTGATTTTTTGGATGTATTCACGCCCACCACGTCCCAACCCTTTTCTGGTCTCCTTGGTCTCTCAACATACCTCTTCTCTCAAGACTCTAGTTCAGTGAGTTAAGTATAACCTCATTCCAGCTTTTGGGTAGTATATCTGGCAAACAATTTTCCAGTATGAGTTCTAATTTTAAGTTTCAGTTCTTTTTTCCTGTAGGTCTCAGACCTGTAAGTAGTAAAGGTGCCTTTTCATTCTTCTCCCACTTTCCCAACTGCTGGTTTCTTGTTCCAGTATTACACTGTGCCTTCAATTCTTTTCTAGAATTGTTTCCATGCACATAATGAGCATTCAGCAATTTTTGTTGAAGCATCTTTTTGCTATTCATAGGACACAATTGGATCACACACACGTACACATATACATCACATACAGCCTGTACATACATACCACACACATACAAATAGAGAACCTACCCAAACCAATGCACACACACACACACACACACACACACACACACACACACATAATACACACACAATCAACAGAGACAGAGAGACAGAGAGAGTTCCCTGGTATTCTTTAAACTACCCTATTTTCTCTTCTTTACCTGTTAACATTGTACTTACTATGCATCTTCCATATCCAATTGTATTCAAAACTCATTTAATGCAAGGGAAATCTATAGGTTTAAAAACTGTTTCTTAGCCCAAATTAAAGCACTCAATAAATACTCAAACATTTTAAGTCATGGATCCTCTCTAAATTATTTCCATGTGTAAGGATGAGAATACCTTACTTTCATTTTCCAGCATTATGTTAGACACCCCAGGGAAAGTAGAAAATGAGATATTAAAAGACAGGTAGCTTGCATGTAACTTAAGCAAACTGAACTTTAATTTCAAGGTCTACCACTGATTGGCTTCCTCTTCCTGAAGCCCAATGACCTCGTATGAAAAGTGAAGATATGATAAAGCCCATCCTACAAGATTGCTATGAAGACATATTATCATGCAGACAAGATTGCTATGAAGACATATTATCATGCAGATGAGAAGGGTCTGGCACACAGTAGTAATGATTCTTTCCAGGCAGAAACATTCAGGTGTTGTAGCTCACTTACACAGAAGCTTTGTTCCACCTACTGCAGTAATATTGAGTCACAATTTCAATTACTTCAAGCCTTACTTATTCACTATATTCATCTCTCATTCTTAGTTCTATATCAGTAGTTTTCATTCCTATGAGACTTAAGACTGCCTCTTAATAACAAATAATTTGTGACTCACCAATCTTTTACTATCTTCAAATGAAGTTCATAGATAATATACCCTGCCTACATACTTAATTTAAATAAAACCAATACAGTGACCTAGCAGAAATATAAATGAGGAATGAAAGAAAAATAATTTACAGTAAAATGATACATACTTATATTTACAATTCAAGAACATGAAAACATCAGATAAGATAATGAAATACAAGTTCGTGCCAACTTTTTATTAAAAGATTACAAGTCATTGCACATAGGAAAGAAAACCATAAAAGTCGAAGTACAGAAAAACAGTAGTATAAAAGTTGCTGTTACATTAAGGCAAGACTCAAGTAAATAATCTTTAAAAATATGTATTATTGAAAGCCAATACGTCACCAAATTTGGAAATCTAAAGAAAATGGACAATTTTCTTGATAGATTTCATTTACCAAAATTAAATCAAGATCAGGTAAATAGTATATCCCCCCAAGGAAATAGAAGCAATCAAAAGTCTCCCTTCCAATAAATGCCCAGGGCCAAATGGTTTCAGCACAGAATTCTACCACTTTCAAAGAAGTGTTAACTCTACTTCTCTTCAAATTATTCCACAAAATAGAAACAGAAGGAACATTAGCAACTCATTCTATGAGGCCATAGTTACCTTGAAACCTAAACCACATAAAGACCATAACAGTATCTTGGTAACAACCAAGTATTGTCTCATCATGTGTCAATGCCACCACTTAAATTTCTGCCACCTTTGAATTTCTTCCATTCTGATCATTGTGCCACTAAGTCTTTATCATCCAGGAACAAGTTAATAGATTTCATGTTTTCTTCTCTCATTTTAAGTGTAAATTTTAAATAATTCTTTAAAATTTTTATCTGTATGGATATTTTGACAACATGCAAACATGTGTCTCAGATGTATCCCTGGTGCTCAGGAAGGCCAGAAGAGAGAGCATTATTTCATTGGAACTGAAGTTGCAGATGATTGTGAGCTGCTATGTGGGTGATAAGAATTGAACTCAGGTCCACTGGAAGAATAGTATTTACTCTTAATGCCTGAGCCATCTCTCCAATCCAAGTAACAATTTTATTTAAACTTATTCTGATGCTAAACTATCCAACATGTGTATGTTAGCATGATGGTACAGAGCATTATTGTTTCCTTGATGTTTCATGGACATCGCTGAATTTAAATCACATGGCAGTTGTGTGATTTTCAATTTCTTAGATGTATCTTTGTATTCTAACTTAAAATTTTGGAAATATTTTAAACAAGTGTTTGTAAAAACAGAACCCAAATGATGCCTGAATCTCAGCACACAAGATGATGAAGAATTAGGACCACAAGTCCAAAGCCAGCCAAAGTTACCCACAGAGTTCAAGGTAAGTGTGTGCTACATTGTAAGATTTTGCCTCAAAGATAAAATAAATTTTAAAAAGTCATGAGCATTTTCAATGCCTCTGTTTTATCATTATCATGATTACTGTAAGTAATTGTATGCAAAGACTACACAGAGAAACACTGTCTTGAAAAAGAAAGAAAGGAAAAAAGAAAGAAAGTAAGGAAGAAAGAATACTTTCTTGTAAGAATACTGTAAAAACTTACTATAATGTTAAAACATAAAAATATGAGATATGCATTTATAAAAAGGTAACACACTGGCATATTGCTGCTGACTGTTTAATGCTAAAATTCTATTGTAAGTTTATCAATTGATGTCATTTTCTTTACCAGTATCAATCTAGGATTCCGCATTGTCTCTGTGCCTTAATATCATCTATTCTGTCACAGTTCCTCAGTCTTTACATTTGACTCATCATATTGACACTCTTGAGGGGCTTCGTAGACCATTTCTCACTTAGCCTTTGCACAATGTTTTGTCAGAATCAGACAAGGATCTGTGTGTTAAGGATAGGAATGAAGCAAAGTGTCCTTTCACCTATGACAGCAAAGATACCTGGCATGTGATTTATGATAACCTTAGTCCCTTGGACAAGGTGGTGCTTTTTAGGTTTCTCACAATGAAATTTCCCAGCAACATAAATCCTTAGTACATACAAAATGCACACATTGTTAGACTTTATACTATTTCTAGTAAAAACAAATAGCCAATCCTATCTAGCATGAACTAAACCCCATGTAGCATATGGAAGAGTAACAAAAAAATCTGAAGGTATAAAATAACCACATAACTGATATTTGTGGTAAAAGAAAGATCTCATTTTCATGAAAGTTTGATCAGCTAATTTTAGCATTCGCCAGTGGATCTTCCTTACATAAAATATTGCTGTTTTGATTTTCTTTTATTCTCATATCTTCCACTTTTATTAATTGGAATTCTTCTATGAAAAAGACTTAGTCTTCATTCTCCTTTTATTTATTAAATTATCTATGTGAATATAGATGTACATATTCTTTGACTAATAGCACATTAAAACAATTATTTCTTTAGTTTTTCTACTTTGCCTAGCAATTAAGAACTCTCACAGATTGGGACTTCTATCATTTTGAATGCCCCCCCCCCCTCTTTTGTGGTTGCTTTTAAAGGCAATTGCTTTCAGTATAACATTATCCAAGTTTGTCTTGTTTGGGAGCTGACTCTTCCTTATAATCATTACTTGTTCAAGAACTCATAACTCATAACGAAGAGTAATATTCAGAAACTGTGGTGGTTTGGATAAGAATGCCCCCCAAAGCCTCAGGTGTTTCAATGCTTGGTCTCTAATTCATAGAACTGTTTGAGAATAATTAGGAGGTATGTCTTTGTTGTGGTTGTGCCACTGGGAGTCTGAAGTTTCAGAAGGCATACTAGGCCCAGTCTCTCTATTCAGATCAAGATACAACTCTCAGCTAACTTCTCCAACACCATGATTGCCCGACTGCTGCTCCACTCCTCATCATGATGCTCATGGACTCACCCTCTGAAGCTGTAAGCAAGCCTCTAATTAAATATTTTCATCTGTAAGTTGCCTTGGTCATAGTATTACTTCACAACAATAGAACACTAACTAAGACAGAAACCAAGGTGTGAACCTGAGTGTGTTTGTTGCTGACAAGGTGTTCCTGTTTTTAGATCCTGACAGGTACAGCCAGGAAAGCAATGTATAAACAAACATTTATTATCTTTAATTGATCCATATGTGTACTAAAACAAGGGAATTTACATTGTTACCTCTAATGCCAATCCAGAACAAAAGGTTTATTTTATTGTTCTTCCTGTGGTAGGCAGAAAAAAAAAAAAAAACATCCAAAACACACTCACATCCTAGGCCCAGAAATCAATGGGCATGTCCCATTAAGTTGTTTGTAATCACATGCTAGTACTTTACAAAGATTACCCTAGGTTATCTGTGTGGGCTCATTGTTTCTCAATGTCCATAAACATCTTACATCTTACACAAAGAGAGTATGAGGTGTCTGTTATCTCCCCTATCATTAGACTGGGGAAGGGGCGTGGGAGGATTAGAGGGAGGGAGGGCATGACTGGGAGGGGCTTAGAGAGATGGCTACAGCTGGGTTACAAAATGAATAAATTGTATTAAATAAAAAATAAAAAAGAGGTAGCTGTGACTCTTTGAGGAAGACATATATAGATAAAACATTACTCACTTTCACAGGGAGAAAAAAATCAAAAAAACAAAACAAAACAGAAAACCCAGAGCCCAAGTACTTGTGTCCTTCTAGAAGCAAGGAAAGAAAAGTAGGCAGGTTGTCCTCTGTAGCAGCAAAGAAGGAAAGCAGCATGTTGGGACGTTCATTTTCACCCTTAAGATTCTCTTTGAAACTTTATCTATAGAGCTATATAAAAATAAATTTATGTTATTTTAAATGCACTAAGTGCATGGAAATTTATTATGACAGCAAAAGAAAACCAATATATTCTTGTGTCTTGTTTCTTAGCAATTTCTCTGGTAGAGAAAGCTTAATTTTACTGCTATTAATCCACTTGTATTTTTCAACCCCAGCAATCACATAATGAAGTGTCTTCCCTTGTAAGGAAGAGATTTATCTATAATTCAGTGTTTGTGTGCAATTCTGCTTTTCTTTATCTTTGAGATAGTATCAGGACATACCAAATAACCACAATTATCAAGTCAGTTGCTTTCTCTTCATTTCAAGAAATAATGCTATATCATATTTATAAAAGTTATACATATTTGTCACGATGTATATTTTATTCCAGGTTCTGGAGACATCCTAGATTAATTTTGGTGTTTATATGGTAAGACATTCTCTATGCTTTATGGTACTATGGGTTTTGAAAAATGAGTATTCATATATCCACAGCATGATGCCACTCAAAATATTTTCGGCACCTGAAATTGTCCATATAGTCATCCCTTGTCCCTCCTCAAACTCTTGGAAATCAGGGATCTGTCTTCTATGTGCTGCTTTTTCTTTGCCAGAATTCAGATATGAAAAATGATGCCATATATTACCTTTGTCCCTTTTGATTATGAAATAGTACTCCACAATCTCTGGATGCATTTACCTATTGAATGTTCTCTAGGTGTTATCCAGTTCAGAGAATTAATAAGACTGTTTTAACTCTTAATGTACACTTTTGTGTGCATATACGTTTCCAGCTCACTTAGGTAAGTATGTAAAAGTGAAAAAGTTGAGTCATATGGCAAATCTACGTTCAATTTTTAAAAAGCAAGCTAACTGCTTTCTGAGCTGGCTGTGAAACTTCTGTGCACTTTAACATTTATAGAGTTTTATTATTGCAGTTGCATGAGTTCATTTCATATTCTGAGTAGTAGTCTTATCAGATGTTAATTTCAGAAATATTTTCTTCTAGTATAAGATTTTTCTATTTCTAGTAATGTCTACAGTGAGCAGAAGATTTAACGTTTGATGGGATGGATATTATCAATTCTATATTGCTTCTGTTTTCTGTGCCTTGTACACAAACTCCTCATCTACAGGTTTATGAAAGATGTTCACCTATGTTTTCCTATACACTGTGTGATTTAACCTTTATTTTTATGTCTGTGATCCAACTTGAATCAAGTTTTATATCTTATAATAAAAGGTTTGAGAATTATTATTTTTATATGTCTAATTTTCATATCTACTGTTAAAAAAGGTTAAAATTCTTATTTGTCCTCATTGAGATACAATTATTCTAGAACCATTTATAAAAGGAAACCAAAAAACCCCCAAGCAAAACAAAATTTATTTTTTTCTTTCCTTGTAAAATTGCTTTAGTACCTTTAATCAAAAATTGAATGACTGTCTAAGTTCAGGTTTATTTTTGAAATTCTATTGCTAATAATATATCTGTTATTTCTTGGGGGAATATTACAGTCTTGACCTTAATTTTAATTTTTATATCAACTACAGTACTTTCATCAATGATGTTCTTTTTAAATATTTGATTTCTCTCAGTCTTTTGAATGCTATAAGATTTTTTTAGAATCATCATCAATTTCTATAACAAAGTCTGCTAATATTTACAGCGATTGTAAAATAAATTTGAAACCACAAAATAAATTTGGAAAAAAAATTTCTTCCCCTTATGTAGTTCTGCTGGCTAAGGTTGAAGTCTATTGTCTCCAGGTGACATTTACTTGCATTAGGTCTATGATGATGTACTTCTTTTTCTCAGGCGAGTGCTAAAAGTCTCATTCCTAGAAATATTCCATCCTGCTAAGGATTTTATTCTTCAGCAGTGACCTTCAACTGAACTTGGACATCCCTCCTGCCACACACACACACACTTAGGATAATTAAGTACTGTGTTCTCCTTCTTGTGACAGGATCATGCTATTGCATGGGAAAGGAGGCATGGTACAACTACATGTAAATCAAGTGTCCCGGACCCCCTGACTCCAGCACATCAAACACATTCACACTCGAAATACCTCCTATTGCCCTAAAGATTATAAATCCCTGAATTCAAATGAATGTACTGCTAGGGTTGAGTGCTGCTTGATACCATCAGCCTTCCACCATAGCCATCTGAGATTCGTCATTTATCCCCCTCATGGAGGTGTTTCACCAAACCTGCCCTCTGGCCTGCTGGGCCTGGACCTCACCACGCCTGTGTCTAGGCTGCAAGCCAACCAAGAATGTGCTTCCGCCCATACCTCTGCCATGTTTAGCACAGCAGCTTAACCAAGAGCTATAACACTTTGGTATCTCTATAAGTGATCTTCCATTGGCACCAGGGACCTCATGCTAAAAGAGCTAAGCTGTAACACTGGAAAACCTTTCCCACATCCTGGCTCACCTTAAAGTGTTCTCGCTGCCTCTGAGAAAAATGAAACCCCCATTCTCCATCTGAAAGCCAGTTCCAGGCCCCAGCTGAAATCTAAGCCCTTGCAGAACAAAGAACAACACCTCCCAACTTACAGCATATTTACCTTATTTATCATCTTTCTTAGATATGTTAAAAAGAATGTATATATTGACTGTGCTTATTTTTGTTAATTTTATTCTTGCTAAAATATTTGAGGCTATTATATGAATAGAATTACTGTTAAAATTCAATTTCCAAAGTATGTATGTGATAAACTAAAACGTGGCATATTTTAATAAATAATGTTGTTATACTATAGCACTGATAAAACAAAATGGAGACTGAAACTCTAGCTACATGCACATAGATAAACCATTTTCCTTTTAATTAGTATAGATTAATATAAGCAATGAGTTCTATTATGATAATTTTATATATGTATAAAGTATACTTTGTGTTCACCCATTTCTCTGTGTTGTACTCACTCCCCAGGTTTTTCATCCCTTTCCTCTTCCTAAATATTCTTACTTCTATTTAAATTTCTCTTAATTTTTAATTTTATTGTTGTGATGTGTACATGTATGCATATGAAAAATAAAAGTCAACATTTGATGCCTTCTTCATTCTTTACCTTATTTTTTAGAATAATTTTCTTAGGGTTTATTTTATTGTATTTACTTTTAAATTTAGGTTTTTAATTTATTTGAAAATTTCAGACATGAGAACTGTATTTGAGAAAGGGTTTTTAACTGAACAGTGAGATCACATATTCATCTATGTTGGCTAGACAACCACCTTCTCAGGGCATTCCTGAAGGTAGTTTTTACTAGGTCAGAAAACCCATCCACTGTGGGTAGGACAATTTCATGAACTAAGATTTTGAACTGAGTAAAAAATGAAAAAGTGGGCAGAGCATAAGCATTTATCACTGTGTGATATCTTAGTATGAATACAATGTGAAGAGGCAGCCACTTATTCTCACCCCATGCCTTGATGGTTGGTTACCATGTCATTCACAACATGATATACTATACCCCTTTGGAAGTGTAAGCCAAAATAAACTCTTCTTCTCCCTCCTCAAAGTTAAGTCAATGGATAAAAGGCAGCTTTTACAGCAAATGATGTTGGTGCAAATAGTCTTATTTATCCATGAACTTGAACTTTAAACAAAATATCACACACTGAATCAAAATTAACTCTAAACAGATCATGATATAATCATGAAATAGAAAATTTTAGGAAAACTACTCAGGACCAAGAGCTGAGCAAATTGCACTAAAGGTTGACAGCAAAATGTCAAACAGAGGTAAATGCTAGTAAGTTGCACACCACCAAATTTTAAGAAATTGATCTTAAGGGAAAAGAAGACAAGCTACAGATGAAAAGAAGCCATGTTCAAATTACATGTCATTTCAGTTATTAAAATGAATTCATATAGTTATTTTTCTTTTTAAATTTTTTAATTTATGTATGTTTTATTAGTTTATTCACTTTTTATTACAGCTGTATCAGTCTCTCTCATCCCATCCCAATCCTACTTACTTCTGTCATTTACTCCCATGCCCTCCCCAAGTCCACTGATAAGGGATGTCCTCCCATTCTCTCTAACCCTAACCTATCAGGTCTCATCAGGACTGGCTGCATTGTCTTCGTCTGTGGCCTGGTAAGTCTGCTCTGCCCTCAAGAGGAGGGTGTGATCAAAGAGCCACCAAATGATTTCATGTAGAACCCACCTGGAGAATGAGCTTCTGTGGGCTACATCTGTGCAGAGGTTCTAAGTTATCTCTATTCATGGTCCTTGATTGGAGTATCAGTCTCAAAAAAGACCCCTTACCCAGACTTTTTAGTTTTGTTGCTCTCCTTCTGGAGCTCCTGTCCCCTCCAGGTCTTTCTGTCTACCCTTTCTTTCATAAGATCCCCTGGCTAAGGTTGAAGTCTATTGTCTCCAGATAGACATTTATTTGGCTATGAGTCTTAGCTTCTTCTTTGCTACCCTGTTAGGTAGAGTATTTCAGAGGACCTCTATGGTAGGCTCCTGACCTGTTGACTGTTTTCTGCCTCTTCCAATGTCTATCCTGTTTGCCTTTCTGAGTGGAGATTGAGCATATTACCCAGGGTCCTCCTTCTATCTCAGCTTCTTTAGGTGTACAGATTTTAGTGTGTTTATCCTATATTATATATCTAATATCCACTTTTAAGTGAGTATATACCATGTGCGTCTTTCTGCTTCTGGGATACCTCACTCAAGATGATCTTTTCTAGTTCTCAACATTTACCTGCAATTTTCATGATTCCTTTGTTTATAATTGCAGTGTAGTACTCCATTGTGTAAATGTACCACACTGCCTGCATTCATTCCTCCGTTGAGGGACATCTGGGTTGCTTCCAGCTTTTGAATATTACGAATAAAGCTGCTATGGACATGGTTGAGCAAATGTCCAAGTTGTGTACTTGAGCATATTTTGGATATATGCCTAGGAGTGGTATAGTTAGATCTTCAGGAAGCACTATTCCTAACTTTCTGAGAAAGTGCCAGATTGATTTCCAAAGTGCTTGTACAAGGTTACACTCCCACTAGCAGTAGAGAAGGGTTCCCCTTTCTGCACATCCTCTCCAACAGGTATTGTCGCTTGAGTTTTTGATCTTAACCATTCTGATGGGTGTAAGGTGAAATCTCAGGGTCGTTTTCATTTGCATTTCCCTGATGACTAAGGACATTGAGCATTTCTTTAAGTGTTGCTCCACCATTCTATACTTCTCTTTATTTTGGTGGTCTTTGTGTGGTTTAGTTATCAAAGTGACTGTGGCTTCATTGAATGAGTTTGGTAATGTTCTTATTGTTTCTATTTTGTGGAATAGTTTGAAGAGAATTGGAGGTGGCTCTTCTTTGAATGTCTGGTCGAAATTTATGCTGAAACCGTCTACTCCTGGGCTTTTTTTGGAACGGAGACTTTTGATGACTGTTTCTATTTCCTTGGGGGTTATAGGACTCTTTATTCTATTTACCTGACTTGATTAAATTTTGGTAAATGGAATCTATCAAGAAAATTGTTCATTTCACATTGATTTTCAATTTTTATGGCATATTAAGTTTTGTAATAAGACATAATGATTGCTCGATTTTCCTCAGTGTCTGTCTTTATGTCCCCCTTTTTTGTTTCTGATTTTGATAGTGTATATCTGCCTTTTAATTTGGCTAAGGGTTTGTCAATCATGTTGATTTTTCCAAAGAACCATCTCTTGGTCTCATTGAAATATTGAATTGTTTTGCTGGTTTCTAATTCATTGATTTCAGCTTTGAGTTTGATTATTTCCAATCATCTACCCCTCTTGGGTGTGTCTGCTCTTTCTTTTTTCTAGGGCTTTTAGGCATGCCATTAAGTTGCATGTACGAAATGTCTCAGTGTTCTTTCTAGAGACACTTAGTGCTATGAACTTTCATGTTAGCTCTATTTTCACTGTTTTCCTTATGTTTGGGTAAGTTGTTGCCTTCATTTTCATTAAATTTTAGGAAGTCTCATTTCTTTTTTCATTTCTTTCTTGGCTAAGCTGTCATTGAGTAGGAGTTGTTTAGTTTCCATGTGTATATAGGCTTTTTGTTATTTCTGTGGTTGTTGAGATCTAGCCTTGGGCCATGGTGGTTCAATAGGATACAAGGGATTATTTCAATCTTCTTGTATCTGTGAAGGCTTGCTTTGTGCCTGAATATATAGTCAGTTTTTGAGAAGGTTCAATGAGATGCTGAACAAAAGGCATACTCTTTTGAAGGCATTCACTCTTTTCAGGTGAAAAGTTCTGTAGACATCTATTAGGTCCATTTGATTTAAGACCTCTGTGTCATTATTTCCCTACAAAGTTTCTGTCTCGGTGATCTGTCCCTTGGTTAGAGTGGATTGTTGAAGTTTCCCATTATTAAGGTTTTGGGATCGATGTGTGATTTAAGCTTTAATAAGGTTTCATTTACAAATGCAGGTGCTCTTGTATTGAGTGCATAGATATTTAGGTTTGTGATGTCCTCTTAGTAGATTTTTCCTTTGATGAGAATGAAGTGCTCTGCCTCATCTGTCTTGATTTATTTTTGTTGAAAGTCTATTTTGTTAGATATTAGGACAGCTACCCCATCTTGTTCTCTGGGTCGGTTTGCTTGAATGTCATTTATCCAGCCCTTTACACTGAGGTAGTCTTTATTTTTTGCAGAGGTGTGTTTATTGAATGCAGCAGAATGTTGGATTCTTTTTCTACAACCATTCTGTTAGTCTGTGTCTTTTTATTGGAGAGTTGAATCCATTGATTTTGATAGATAACAGTGACAAATGAATGTTTGTTTCATTTATTGTGGAGTTGTTGGTGTTATTGAGTTTCTCTGCTTGTTTTCTTTTAATTTTTTGCTGTGAAGTTATCTATATACTGTGTTTTCTTGGGTGTAGTTGATTTCATTGGATTGGAGTTTTCCTTCTAGTATCTTCTGTAGGGCTAGGTTGTTGTGTATATATTATTTAAGTTTAGTTTTGTCATGGAATATTTTGTTTTCTCCATCCATGTTGATTGAAAATTTTGATGGGTATAGTAGTTTGAGTTGGCAACTATGGTCTATTAAAATCGCCTGACATCTGCCCAGTCCCTTCTGGTTTTCATCGTTTCTGTTAAGAGGTCTTTTCTGACTCTGACAGGTCTAATTTTGTATGTTACTTGGCCTTTTTCCCTTGCTGCTTTTAATATTTTTTCTTTGTTCTGTAGATTTAGTGTTTTGACAATTATGGGATGTTTTCTTTTCTGGTCTGGTCTATTTGGTTCTCTGTAGGCCTTTTTTATGTTTATGGACATCTCCTTTAAGTTGGGAAATTTTTCTTCTATGATTTTCTTGAAAATATTTTCTGGATCTTTAAGCCTGGAAACTTCTTTTTCATCTATTGCTATTATTCTTAGATTTCATCTTTTCCTGGCGTCCTTGATTTCTTTCATGTTTTGTGTTTGGAACTTTTCTGATTTTACTTTTTCTTAGAGAGATGTATCAATTTCTGCAATTGTATCTCCAGCGCCTGAGATTCTCTCTTCCATCTCTTGTATTCTGTTGGTGATGCTTACCTTTGTGGTTCCTGATCTTTTCTCTAAGTTCTTCGGCTCCAGAGTTATATCTGTGTTTTCTTTATTGATTCTAATTCTCTTTTCTCGTCTTGCACCATTTCTTTCATATGTTTGAATTTGGATTCCTATCTTTCCATGATGGCCTCTATTTCTGCCCCAATCTCAAGTGGATTATGCAGATATTCTCCCCCAAACTTTCTCCCTACTCAACCATCAATTTTAGCCCCTAAACTCAGCAGGCATTCCCTGGGAACTTGACAGCCAAATCTGCCAGAGAGCCAAATAAGTCATCAAATCAGGTACATGCAAGATTCAATCTTCACTCTCTCCTCTCCTCCATAAGCAATGCCCTGGTCTCATCCTCAGATCTGTAACAGACAATCTGGTGTGGCCTCTCCTCACTCTCTGTCCACTTCTCAGAGGATTAAGCAGATCCTAGTGGCACAATCTGCTTTTCTACTTTCTGTGGACCCTCTCAGCACTACCCTTCTTCTCAGCCTATCTCCATTCACAAGTTTCAGCCACCAACTGAAACTTATTTAGAAACACATTTTATCTGAAACCCAAAGTGATCACACCTTGCAGCACCCCAGAAAGAATTACCTACCAAGAAACACACAGCTACCACACACTCCTATGAACCAGAAAAAGTAACAGAAAAAAAGGTACAAAACCACCAACCCAACATAGACAAAACAATGTTGGCACCTACAATTGTACCCTTCATTAAGCAGATGACAAGAAGCCAGTGTAAAATAAAATCAAAACAGCCAGGACAACATGTCTCCACAAGAGCCCTGCAACCCTATCACAGGAGACTGAATATTGCAACATAGACAAAGCACAAAACAAAGAACTTAAAATGGCTTTTATAAATATGACAGAGCTCCTCAAAGAGAAAATGAATCTATGAAAACACATACTTTTTTGCCCTGTCTTAGACTCTTTTCCTCCTACTGAGTTACGTTGTCTAGCCATGATATGAGGGTATATGCCTAAGCCTTATTCTAACTTTTTATACAATGTTAGGTTAAAACTCTGAAAGGCATGTTCTTTTCTGAAGAGAAACAGAAGTGAACCTGGGAAAGAGAAGGGAGGAGGGATTGGAAGGAGTGGAGGGAAGAAAACTGTGTTTGGGATGTAATAGATGAGAGGATCCCAGCTAAAAGATGCAGAAAAATCATAGAAAAAATTTCTTAACCTAAAAAAGGAGAGAAAGGTACAAGAATAGCAAACATCACAGAGATTGTATCAGAAAACAAAGTCCCTTATGCACATAATAATTAAAGCACAAGGGCACCCAAGTTCATAAAAAAAAAAAAACTACTACAGCTTAAAAGACGTATCGACCCTCACACACTGGTAGTGAGAGACTTCATTACCCCACTCTTATCAATAGATAGACAGGTCACCTAAACAAAACTAAACAGAGAAATCCTGGATTTAACTAATGTTATAAACCTAATGTACTTAACCTATTTACGGAACATTTCACCCAAACACAAAAGATTATGCCTTCTTCTCAGCACGTCACAGAACATACCCCCAAACTGACTACATATTCAATTTGAGCACATACTCAGACACAAAGCAAGTCCCAATTGATAAAAGAAAAAAAGAGGATATCACACACAAAAGTAGTAGATGGCAAGAAATAATCAAACTCAGGACTAAATTAGGTAAAATAGGAACAAAAATTAAAAAGGAACAATGCAACAAACAGTTGGTTCTTTGGGAAAATCATTCAGATTGAAAAAACATTATGCAAGTTAGCTAAAAGGCAGAAAGTGTAAATCCCAATTAACAAAATTAGAATGAAAGGGGAGACATAGCAACAGACACCAAGAAAATCCAGAAAATTATATGGACATAATTTAGAAATTTGTGCAAGATCAAATTGGAAAAATAAATAAATGGATAATTTTTCTCAATAGATATCAATTACCAAAGTTAAGTTGAGATCAGGTAAGCAATTTAAACAGAACTCTAACTCCTAGTGAAATAAAAGCAGTCCATGCTTATAGAGGACTTAGACCCCCTGCTCAGATGCAGCCCATATGCAGCTCAGTCTCCACATTGGTTCCCTAGTAAAAGGAGCAGGGGCTGTGTCTGAAACAAACTCTAGTGCCTTCTCTTTGGTCACTTTCCCCTGGTGGGGAGACCTTTCCAGTTAACAAAGGAAGAATATGCAGTGAGTCTTGATAGGCTAAGGTCAGATACTCAGGGAGGAGGATTCCTGCTTTTCAGTGGAATAGCGGAGGAAAGAGAAGGGAAAGTGGGACACGGAGATAAGGGAAGTGGCTAAATTCAGGATACAAAGTAAAAAAAATTGTAAAAAAATAATAAAATGAAAAATTTTTAAATTCTCTTAACAAACGGAAGTCCAGGACCAGATGGCTTTAGTGCAGAATTCTACCAGACTGCCAAAAGAAGTTAATGGCAATTTTCCTCAAAATATTCCACAAAAGTGAATTAGAAAGAACATTGCCCAATTCATTCTATAAGGCTACAGTTACTCAGATACCTAAACTGCAGAAGGAACCAAAAAAGAAAGAAAAGTATAGACCAATTTCCTTTATGAACATAGATGCAAAGATACTCAATAAAACACTTGCAAACCAAATCCAAGAACACATTTAAAAATATCATTTACCATGATCAAGTTGCCTTCATCTCAGAGATAAGGGAGGTGACAATATATAAATCAATAAATGTAATCCCACCACACATACATTTTATCAATCACTTTAATTGTTGCTCTTTTTATAATAACTAGAAGTTGGAAACAAACTAGATGTCTCACAAAAGATGAATGGATTTGCTGGTGGAAGTGCAATCTCTTACAGTCACTTTGTAAATCAATATGGAGGTTTCTCAGAAAATTGGGAATTGATACACTTCAAGACCCAGCTATACAACACCACCCTACCACAAGGACACTTGCTCAATTATATTCACATCATCTTCATATGTGATAGCCGAACCTGGAATCAACTTAAATATATCTCAAGTGAAGAATGGATAAAGAAAATGTGGTATACTTATAAAATGGAGTGTTAATAAGCTGTTAAAAAATCATAAGCAACTTTTCAGTCAAATGAATAGATGTAGAACAAAAACACCATCCTAAGTGAGGTAACATGGACCCAGAAAAACAAAAATGGTATAAACTTTCTTATAAGTGGATAATAGCTGTAAAGTAAAGGATTATCATGCTACAATTCATAGACCCACCAAGGCTAAGTTACAAGGAAGGCTCAAGCGGGGAGGCATGGATTACCCTGAGAAGGGGAAACAGAATAGATTATTCAGGTAGAAGGGAACAGGAGGTAACAGGTTGGGGTGGGAGGAATACTGGGTGAGATGATGGGGATTGCCTGGGTGAGGTAGAAACCTAGTGCAATGGAAACTCCCAGGAATCTATGAGGGTAGCCCCAGTGAAAACTCCTAGTAATGGGGGATGTTGGACCTGAAGTGTCCATATTCTATAACCCAGTAAAGTTTCCATTGGAGGGATTGGGACACCTTAGACTCACAATTTGGCCTGCCTGCAAGATACGCTGGGGTAAAGGTGGTCCAGAACTTGTGCAAGTGACCAACCAATGACTGGTCCAACCTGAGACACATGCCATGAGAGGAGTCACAAGCATGACATTGCCTGAAGGGCCAGGAATCAGAGGATGTATAGCCCAGACACCTAGGGTAGACCCAAACATGACTGGTAAAAATAAAATAAAAAATAAGTTCCTAATGATATTCTGCTGTATACTTATAAACAGGAGCCTAGCATAATCATTATCAGAGAGGCTTCATCCAGCAACTGATGGGAGCAGACACACAACGAAACATTAGATGGAGCTCAGGGAATCCCGAAGAAGAAAAGGAAGAAAGAGTGTAGGAGCTAGTGGGGTCAAGGACTCCACAAGAAAATGG
>CM053742.1:21826362-21908394 GCA_028658305.1 Pachyuromys duprasi | reverse complement strand
ATAGGAAGGTCATGCTGAAATCTACACACCTAGGGAGGATATACAGGAAGGAGGACCCACGTTGGTATGATCAATGCTTGTTTGGATGAACAAATGGGATGGACATTGAGTGGAGGAGAAAACAAGCAACAGGACAGGAGCATACCAAGGAGGACCTCTGGGGGTGGTCAACGTAGAGATGTATCAGAGCAGATATTAAGGCTCGCGATCAAGCCTTTGGCAGAGGGCGAGAAGTGATGACAGAAATGGAGGAGGTTGGTGTGACTTGGAGAGTACAAGAGCTCCACAAAGACCAATTTGAGCAGGGCACAGGGGTCTTGTATGGGACGGTTTCTACAACCTAGAACCATGTGTGGATGTGGCCTGGAACCCCTGCTCAGATGGGGCCCATGATAGCTCGGTGTAGGACTGAAGACCTAGTGAGGGAAACAGGGACTGTTTCAGTCTTGAACTTGATGGCTGACTCTTTGACCCTCCCCCATACATGCCGGGGAGTGACAGACTGATTAGATCCCAGGGGAGGACATTGCAGCCAGCCTTGTGGGGACAGGATGAGCTGGGGTTGGATCCAAGGGGAGGAGGTCCTCCCCTGTTGGTGGACTTGGAGTGGGCGGGGAAGAGATGAGGGAGGGTTGGGGAGGGTGGGAAGGAATGAGGAAGGGGGCTACGCTTGGGATGCAAAGTCCCTAACCTGTGATTGATAACAAAAAATTAAATTAATAAAATAAAAAAATTAAAAATAAAAAAAGAATGGCTAAAAGAAATATTGTACATTTACACAATGGAATATTACCGAAGTATTTAAAAAATGAAATAATGACATTTGCATGCAAACAGCTGGAACTAGAAAAAGCATCTTATATGAGGTATCCCAGATTCAGACAAATATGTTATATATTTGCTTATATGTGGATATTAGCTCTTCAGTCAGTGATACCCAAACTATAATCTGTAGAACCACAAAGGTTTAGCATAGACTAAGTGACTAAGTGGGAAATAGATGTATCTCCCTAAGAAGAAGAAATAAATAACTATGTACGCACAAGGAGGGGGACTATAATTTGAGGATCAAGTGAGGGCAATACAGAAGACACAGCTAAAATTAAGTGCCATTTAAGAGGTAGTATAAAAAAGTAATTCAGTAGAAGCTTTATAAAAGGTATGGGTATATGAATGTGACCTAAATGGAATTGCCACATAATGGGGAAATTAATGGGGAATAGAGTCCCAACTGAACATCTATTGTCCCTAAATGCTGCTTCCAGTTTTGGGATTGAGTTATAGCTAATTTAGTTTTTTGACAAAAACGTCCCATTGGGGAGCCCCAAACAACTCAGGCTACTGCCAAGACTATAGGTTGCTTTCCATGAACTAATGGCAAGGCCCCATTGCTGAAGACAACACCTACACAATACATTGAAGATGGGTATGTTGAGCTGGTGCCTACAAAGAGTCTTCACCCCTGTGTGCATGTTCTAGTGTCTTTGGTACAGGAAAGTACTTTTGCATGCTACCAAAGGAGAAATGTAAACCCAACCTAGGCACAAACTATTTGACATTAAAATGGTGTGTACTACTTGCAAGATGTGCTAAAGCAATTGTCGCACAAAGCTTGTGAGTATAGCCAACCAATATATGATTTGACTTAAGGCCCACTCCCTGTGATGGAACCCATATTCAACGCTGATTGGGTGAACAAGAACCTAAGCCCTCATAGCCCAGGAACTTAGGTAAAACAAAATTGCACTGGTTTAAAAATAATTATAAAATGACTTGTAATAACATTCTTCTATACTCACAGATAAGTATCTTGTTCAGCTCTCAGCAGAGATGCTCTCTCCGGTATCAAATGGGAACAAATGCAGAAACTCCTAGCCAGACATTACAAAGAGAGTGAGACCTTCTAACAGTCTGCATAAATAAGATGTCTTCCCTCAGGGCTCAGGGAACCATGAGGAAAATGAGGTACAAAGAGTGTAAGTGCCACAGGGGAATGGAGGACAACAAGAAAATCTTGTTAGGCCATCTAAATCCACATGATCAAAGCTCATGTGAACTCACAGAGACTAAGTCAGCATGCACAAGATCTGCACTGGTCTCCACCAGATGGGGTCAAAGAGCTGAAAGGAGAAGTAGACACATGCCACTATCCTTAACAAGGAAGCTACTTCCAATTGAGAGCTATTTGAAAATTTAGTTTTTTCCAAGGGAGCTTCACTGGGAAAAGAAAGTACCCTTAAGTGTAGGTTGAATGTCCAGCAATAGATAGCCCGTAGAAAATGAAACCGACATCATCCGAGGTGCCTTGTCTTATAAAGTCATGCTGGGGCTTTAAAAACATATCTTCTTTTAAAATTTCATCTTACTTTAGTACATATATATCTATATTTAAGAGGGTACATACATATATAATATTAATATATGCATATAAATATACACATACACTTGCTTTTTACCCTACAGGTTTATTGAATATACATTATGGTTTTTAGTTTACTATTTTTATGTGATTCCTAAATGTGTAAGCAAGTGGGTTTCTACATGTGTTTGTTTCTTGTATGTTTTCTTGGTATCTTTTCCACTTTCTCCTTGTTTTGTTTTATTCAGATAGATTAATTCTTGCTTTATCGTACTGTATTTTTATTATTATTGTATTTATTGCTATATATTATCTTAGAAAAAAGTTATTTTGAATAAAAGGAAAAATAGAAATAATGAGTGAAAGGTAGGAAAAGGTGTTTGTCCCCCAGTCTGCTGCCCTAAGTTTGATCCCTGAGACTCACAATGTGAAAGAAGAGAACTGACTCCTGCAAGTATTCCTCTAAACTCTATATGCACATCATCATAATAGAAATGCACCTTTACCTACACAAACAAATTAACAAATAGAATTTAAACTTAACTTTACTAGGAATGGAAGATGAAAGTAAATCTGATGATCAAAGGGCAACAGGAAGTTGCCACACAGAAATAGAACTGTTTTTACTTCATGAAGTTGTCTGCTATGCAAATGAGTTCAAGGTTCTTCCTCAATTTTTCTTCTAGTAGGTGTAGTGTGTCTGGTTTTATGTTGAGATCTTTGATCCACCTGGACTTTAGTTTTGTGCAGGGTGATGAATTTATTTGAATTTTTCTACATGTAGACATGCAGTTATACCAGTGCCATTTGTTGAAGATGCTATCTTTTTTCCATTGATTTACCATTCTGTTTCTATGCCAGTACCATGAAGTTTTTATTATTATTGCTCTGTAGTATAGCTTGAGATCAGGGCAGGATGTACCTCAAGATGATCTGTTGTTGTACAGGATCATTTTGGAAATTCTGGCTTTTGTTTGTTTGTTTGTTTTTCCATTTGAAATTGAGATTGTTCTTTCAAGGTCTGTAAAGAATTGTGTTGATATTTTGATGGGAATTGCATTGAATCTGTAGATTGATTTTTGGCAGGATGGCCATTTTCAGGATGTTAATCCTACCAAACCATGAGCATGAGAATTCTTTCTCCAACAGCACAGGCTCTAAGATTAACAATCAATAAATGTGTCCTCATGAAATAGAAAAGCTTCCGTCATTGTCATCAGAACAAAACGACAGCCTACATACTGGGAAAGGATCTTCACCAACCCTATACCTGACAGAGGGCTAATATCCAGAATATATAAAAAAACTCAAGAAGTTAAAAAGCAACCATTCAAGTAATTAAAAATGGGGTGCAGAGCTAAACAGAGAATTCTCTGTAGAGGAATATCAAATGGTGGAACAACACTTTAAAAATGCTTAATGTCCTTAGTCGTCAGGGAGATGCAAATCAAAATGACCCTGAGATTTCACCTTATACTTGTCAGAATGGCTAAGATCAAGAACTCAAGTGACAATACATGCTGGAGAGAATATGGAGAATGGGAAACACTCCTCTATTACTGATGGAAATGTAAATTTGTACAACCATTTTGGAAATCAGTCTGGTGCTTTCTCAGACAATTAGGTATAGTGCTACCTCAAGATCCAGCTATACCACTCCTAGGCATATCCAAAATATGTTCAAGTACACAACAAGGACATTTGCTCTACCATGTTCATAGCAGCTTTATTCATAGCAGCTTTATTTGTAATAGTCGGAATCTGGAAAAAAAAAAAAAACAGATATTCCTCAGTTGAGGAACGGATGCAGAAACTGTGGTACATTTACACAACGGAATACTACCCAGCAAGTAAAAACAGGAAATCAGGAAATTTGCAGGCAAATGCTGGGAACTAGAATAGATCATCCTGAGTAAGGTATCCCAGAAGAAGAAAGACACACAGGGTATATACTCTACCCAGCAGGGACTTAAATCAGATGCTAGAACTCATAGCCAAACTCTGGGTAGAGTACAGGGAATCTTATGAAAAAAGTGGGAGACAGAAAATCTTGGAGGGGACAGGAGCTCCACACGGAGAGCAACATATCCAAAACATTTGGGCAAAAGCATCTTTTCTGAGACTGATCCTCCAACCAAGGGCCACACATGGAGATAACCTAGACCCCCTGAAGAGATGTAGTCCCTGGTATCTCAGTCTCCAAGTGGGTTCCTTAGTAAAGGGAACAGGGACTGTCTCTGACATGAACTCAGTGGCTGGCTCTTTGACCACCTACCCATGAGGGGGAGCAGCCTTATCAGGCCACAGAGGAAGACAATGCAGCCAGTCCTGATGAGAGCTGATAGGCTAGGGTCAGAGGTAAGAGGAGGAGGACCTCCCCTATCAGTGGACTTGGGGAGGAGCATGGAAGGATATGATGGAGGGAGGGTGGGTTTTGGAGGGGATGAGGGAAGGGGATACAGCTGGGATACAAAGTGAATAAACTGTTATCAATAAAAACTAAATAAATTTTAAAGTAATTCAAGTCATTGTAATAAAATATGTAAAAGTAGGAGGGGTATTTAGGAAAAGGAAGAGAACCAGTGGGAGGGAGATAAGAGAGAAGTAGGAAATAAAGATGATCACATTAAATTTTATATATATAATAAATATATATATAATTCCAAGACAAAACCCATTATTATGTATAATTAACATATGTCAAAAACTCTAAAATTCACTAAGGCATATTTCATTACTGTTTTGATATTAAAATACAATTACAAAATTTTCCTGCACGTATGTGCATGTATGTATATTCACACCTTGTATTCCTAATACTGGCAAAACTCTGAAGGCATCTTTAGATCCCCTAGAACTGGGGTTATGAATTGTTTTGAACTACCGTTATTGTACTTGGAATCAAATATGTGTCCTCTGCAAGTGTAATGAGAACTGGGAACCACTGAGCAGTCTTTCCTCCAGTCTCTTTTTCTTGATTTTGTTACATATATTCAAAAATGGGTAGATACATAAATACAACTTGCTGAGTCTGTTGAATGTTATTTTTATGTATATGATTTAAAATCTGATCCCTTGCCATTGAAAAACCAATTAAGGGGCACATCCTTAGGGAAGTCTATTCCTCCTACTTTGGGCAATCCTTAGTTGCTGTATCTCTTTATGTAGAGCAGTGGTTCTCAACCATCCTAATGGTGCGACTATTTAATATTACTTCTTCCTGTTGTACTGACTCCAAATCACAAAATTATTTTTGTTGCTACTGCATAGCTCTAATTTTGCTACTGTTATGAATTGTAATGGAAATATCTGAGATGTGGGATATTTGTTATGTGACCCCTGTGAAAGGCCTGCTTAACTATGAAAAAAGTTACGACTCAGAGGTTGAAAACCACTGATCTAGAAGAAGGTTTCGGTGTATGATATATAAATTAAGTGTACAGAAGTGTGTTTTAAAAAATAGTTTTACATTTTATTTTGTTTGCATTTGCATATATGATTTCTTAGAATCATTTTTTGAAAGTCTTATAATTTCCCTTATCAAATTGTCTTAGAATCTGTTGAAACGATAAACATAAATTCTTTTATGACTATTCAACATGTTTCCACTGAGTTACATGCCTCTCTTTATGACAGTAACATACGTTTGATGACTGTGGCTAAATAGTGCATTCTGATATCACATTATATAAATCTTGCAACTTTCTGATTTTGAAAATATCCCATTGGATATTTTAAGTACTTTTATTCTTTTAATAAACTTTTATTGTCAGTTGGACAATTTCTACCAAAAACCCTCTTGGAAATTTGATGAAAATTATTTTTAATTCTTTAAAGTATGTGTGGCAGATAGATGTTGCATGTGTGCATTCTGATGCCAAAAGAGGCCAGAAGAGGAGATCTATTCCCTGGAAACGGAGAAACAATTGGTAGCCTGACATGACTACTAGAAACGGAAACTTGGGTTCTCTGAAAAAGCAGTATGCTTTGTTACACACTTAGTCATCTCTCCAGCTATGTTTTATAAAAATTGTATTATAACCAAAATTTGCAATATTTCAAAAATTTGGTATATATTATTGTACATGATACTAGATTTTACAAGAAGGTTTTTATACAAATACATAATGTGTTTTGATGCTGTTCTTCCCCATATCCCTCCTTGCCTATTTCCCTCCCTCCAGTGCTCGTTAATAACATTTGTTCCTCTGAAAAGTTTTGCATCCTAATGTTTTTCAGACACACCCTAGTGGTTTATGTATTTGTGTAAAATTTATGACTCACAGATGAGAGAAAAATGTGAGATATTTTTAATTAATTACACTTTATTCACTTTGTATTCCCCTTAAACCCCTCCCTCCTCCCCTCCCAATCCCACTTTCCCTCCCCCTTCCCAAAATGTGAGATATTTATCTTAGCTTGTTTAATATTGTTATCTTTGGTTGCCTAAAATCTAACCTCTTTCTTTATTGCTGAAAAATATTTCACTGTGTTTATACACTACACTTTCTTTATCCATTCCTCTTGGATCGGTGGCTGGACTGGTTCTAGAACTTGGTAGTTGGGAGTAGTGCTACAAAGCTTGAGTCACAAGTGCCACTGTGATATGATATGATATGACTTGGAGTCTTATGGGTAAATAGACTGGAGTGGTGAGGTTGAGTCATGTGTTACATCTATTTTAGTTCTCTTTCTTTTTCTTTTCTTTTTCCTTTTTTGAAGAAACATACATGCTGCAGATACGTGGAGAATGGGCAATCCTCCTCCATTGCTAGTGGAATGTGAATTTATACAACCACTTTGGAAATCAATCTAGCACTTTCTTACAAAATTTGGAGTAGTGCTACCTCAAGATCCAGCTATACAACTCCTAGGCATATATTCAAAATATGCTCAAGTACACAAGGACATTTGTTCAACCGTGTTTTTAACAGCTTTATTCATAAGAGCCAGAATCTGGAAACAACCTAGATGTCTCTCAATGGAGGAATGGATATACAAATTATGGTACATTTACACAATGGAACACTACTTAGCAATTAAAAACAAGGAAATCATGAAATTTGCAGGGAAATGGTGGGAACTAGAAAAGATCATCCTGAGTGAGGTATCCCAGAAGCAGAAAGACACACATATATCTATACTCACTTAGAAGTGGATTTTACACATATAATATAGGATAAGCATACTAAAATCTATACACCCAAAGAAGCTAAGCAAGAAGAAGGACCCTGGGTAACATGCTCAATCCTCACTCAGAAAGGACATAGGAAGAGGGAGAAAACAAGGAACAGGGCAGGAGTCTACCAGAGAGGGTCTCTGAAAGAATCTACTCAGCAGTGTATCAAAGCAGATGCTGAGACTCATAGTCACACTTTGGATATAGTGCAGGGAATTTTATGAAAGAAGGGGGAGATAGCAAGACTTGGAGGGTACAGGAGCTCCACAAGAAGGGCAACAGAACTAATAAATCTGGGCCCAGGGGTCTTTTCAGAGACTGCTACTCCAACCAAGGACCATGCATGGAGATAAGCTAGATCCTCTGCACATATGTAGACCATGGCAGCTCAGTCTCCAAGTGGGTTCCTTAGTAATGGGAACAGGAACTGTCTCTGACATGAACTCAGTGGCTGTCTATTTGATTACCTCCCTCTGATGGGAGAGCAGCCTTACTAGGCCACAGGGAAAGACTATACAACCAGTCCAGTTGAGATCTAATAGACTAGGGTCAGAGGGAATGGAAGGAGGTACTCCTCTATCAGTGGACTGGGGAAGGTGTATGGGAGGGGAAGAGTGAGTCTATGTGGGATTGGCAGGGGTCGAGGGACGGGGCTAGAGTTGGGATACTAAGTGAGTAAACTGTAATTAATAATAAATAATAAATTTTTAATAAAGAAAAATGTTAAAAACACCATCATCTCTGATGTTAAATATGGAAGAATGATATGCAAACAAATCATTTCACTTTTGGAAGTATGATGAGAATAATTATAAATACCTCTAGGTTAGAGTTGACTGAAGATGGGATTGGTTCGTCAATTTGTAATAAGATGCCTGTCATTAAAAGCACATAAACATGTGCTAAATAACATTGAGGGATACTCTAGACAGCAGTCTGGTATGAGTTGGAGACCAGACTAAAAAGCTTTACAGGGATGTTCTAGTGTAACACGTAAAAGGTTGGGTTCTTGTCCCAACCATAAGATAATGTATCAACATTTGTTGCATAGATATTATATATACATAAATATAACTATTGTATTTCATGTGGTTTTTTTGTTAATTTGTGTAAAATGAGGTATGACTTTACCTTCCGTTGCTTGTTTGTTGTTTGTTCAAAATATTCTTTATTACTGATCATATTCAAAATGGGTATAATATATAGCAATATTCAACTAATACATAATTTTGAGAACATATTCTTCATTATGCACTAGATAAAGCCTCTAAATGGCAAAAAAATTCCCAGAACTGAATCCTTTCCTTAGCTTCCCTGACATATATAAAAGACACTGTCTTAGAGAAGCCCTCCTGGTCCACCAGTTCTTCCAATATTTCCAGTCCCTCTTCTGCACTATCCTGCAAGCCTTGAGTGTAGGAGTTTATAGTAGTTGCACTATGGAAGTATCAAGGTACGTTTTCTTCATTTTTACCGCCAATGAAATTTCAAACATATGCTCACCTAAATGAGATCTACACAGTGGTATAAGCTTACATGTTACCACGGGTGGTTGAAAATCTCCAAAATATACCCTTAGTTGAAGAGCTACAGGCAATTAACGGCTGCTGAGAAAGGGAAAATGAGTGTTCTATAGGGTTGAGCCCCAACAGGTAATCCACTCCCAAGTTGTCGGCCCTAAATACAAACTTAGCAGATTGCATTTATATATACATATGTGCATGTACACACATACATATATATATAATTACAATATATATGTATGATATGCAGTTATGCTTATGTAAGTAGAAAAGAATTGGTCATGAATTTAAGAGGAAAAGAGAAAAGGAGAAGATGTGGAGGATTTGGAGAGGGGAGAAGGTAGTGTGGAAATTATGTAAATATAGTATACATGTATAAAATTCTCAAGAATAAATACGTGGTATTTGTCTTTCTAGGTCTGAGTTACATCACTGATTAGATTTTCTAGTTCCATCTATTTTTTTCTACAAGTTTCATAATTTCATTTTTCTTTACAGCTTAACAGTATTCCATTGTGTATAACATTTTCATTATCCATTCGTCAGTTGAAGGATGTTTGGGTTCTTTCTATTTCTTAGCTGTTGTGAACAGAGTGTCAATAAGTATAGCTGAGCATCTATTTCTGGAATTAGATGTTGAATTCTTTGAGGTGTTGGGGAGGAAATAATGGGGTAAATATAATAAAAATGCATTGTATTAAATTCTCAAAATAATAAAAATATTATGTTATTAAAATGTTAAAAAGAATCCTCAAGGATTTCCATTTCCCCTTAAGGAGTCTATAAGAACACTAAAGCTTGAGGAACTTGACAAGGCTCTAGGATTTTACATCAGAAAATTTGACCGGGCAAGTACAGTAATGTGCCCAAAGTCTTAGATGCTACGTCTAATGCTGAGCCATTATTCATCACCTTCTCTTTCTTGTGTCTCTATCTCAATGAACTATGCTTTAGATTCCTTAAGCAGAAACTTGGATATCATCCTTGAAAACATCATATTCCTTCCATAGAAGAAATTTCCTTCAAAATGAAACATTCTTCCATGCAAATATAACCACTGGTGCTCTCTTGCCCTAAAAGTAAATTTCACATTCCTTGATATGTTGCTGAAAGCAGTTGGTAATCTGACCTAAGCCTTTGTCTTCCAAATTATCCTGTGCTTCTTTTATGAGCTGTCTGGCATTCTTAAATCATTCTAAATTTCTCATTTTCTTCCCATCTTTTTGTTCATTTGCAGTCTTCTCTTTCTTTGCCTATTCTACATGATACAGTCTTTTTCTTTTTCTTTTTTTTTCTGGAGTCACAACACACATTGCAAATTTCAACCTTCATGCTATTTCTTTGGAGAAGCCATTACCAGTAATCTATTCTTCAAGTTGAAGCCTGATGTTTTTTCTTATTTACACCAATAGCTTGTAACTCCCCCCTGTGATATGGTCTTTCCCAAAGTTGTTTTCTTCATATTATTTGCCTGCTTAACTGTCTCTTTGATGTATAAAGATAGCAAATTTGTTGAAATGTGTTCAGTTATCAGTGCTTCACTTGGCATATAGTAGGCACACAATAAAAACTTGTTAGGTAACTGAAGGTAAGACATGCCAGAAAATTCTAGAAAATTGGTGTCAGCATGGGTAAATAGAAATAAAGTTGTTAACTCATGTGTTAGAGGACTTGGTAGGAAGGAAGGGCATGCTGAATGAGGTGAGTGGAGCAGCCTGACTGTAATGTACATGGTGTTTGTAAGAACATTGGCAGTTAAGGTTGGAGATGTAGAACAGAGCTGAGTATAAAGGACCTTAAATGCCAGTGTGATTAATTTTAATGTGACAAACAAGGAAATTAGGAATTCTGTGAATATGCAAGCATCTTTAACTCTTTGCTTTTGGCTGCAGATATCTTATTTTCACATGGTGCTCCTCTGAGAGTAGAAGGATGAAAGGAGCAAGGGCAGCATTACTGCTAGTAGGCTGAGCTTAAACAATTTTTGGTTATTTTTTTCCCCAACAGGATTGAGGTATAAATTAAAATTCACCAGTTGTAAACATACTGTTCTGGAAGTGTGCCTCTCTAAGACAAGCAACCCTCTTTGCAGTGAAGATAAAGAACATTTTACTTACTTTCAAAAATTCATCACTCTTTGTTGATATACTGAATTCCCAACCTAAATGCCTAGCTCTTACCAATCTGTTCTCCACATGGTATAGTTCATTTAAGAGAACATCATGTATGTGTAATTGTGAAGTGTACAGCATTTGGTGTCTGCCTTCTTTCACTCAGCATAATATTTTTAACATGATTTGATTCTTTTTATGTAATTCAAATTTTACTTCCAATTTGCTTTATAATAAAGAGGTAAGCAAAATGTAACTTACAGAATTGGCCTGATGATACAGGCCAATTAACAATACTGGAAAAGCTTTATGTGTGCCATATAAAATATTTACACTAATTTTTATTAAATTTTTATTCTTTATATTAATTATAGTTTATTTACTTTGTATCCGAGCTTTAGTGCCCTCCCTCTACCCCTCCCAATCCCACCCTCTGTTCCTCCCTCTAATCTTCCCATGCCCCTGTCCAAGTCCAGAGATAGGGGGGTTCCTCCACCCTTCCATCTGACCCTATTTATCAGGGCTCATCAGGACTGGCTGCATTGTCCTCCTCTGTGGCCTAGCAAGGTTGCTCCTCCATCAGGGGGAGGTGGTCAAAGAGCTAGCCAATGCGTTTTTTATTTTACAAAATAATGGGTTTTAACATGATATTTAAGGACAAGTACATTATTGTAATTTGATCATATTCACCCTATATTACCTTCTCATGTCCCCACCACTGTTCTTGTTCTGCTTTTCTACTCATATAGACCCCTTCTGCTTTCATTTCATATCTATGCATGTAGATAGATAGATAGATAGATAGATAGATAGATAGATAGATAGATAGATAGATTGCACATAGAAAAAATAAAATACATGCACTATCTTATTTTTTCCTCTTTTCAGTGCCCTGCCTCTTTCCAAAGAGTTCTCTTTCTATGTTCACATTTCACATATTTGTGAGATTCTTTATATCAAATATGTCAATAGTCTCCCACCCAACTCCTTTTTTTGTTGGGGGGGTCTGAATAGTGTTTTATAGTTTGGATGTGACACAAGTTTTCCATTCACCAGTTGACAGGCATTGAAGTTATTTCCAGTTTGGATCTATTATGAATAAAGTTAACATCTATTATGAAAAAGTGAACATTTACATAGCAGTGGTGGTGCACTTGCATGGCCCCTCAGCCCTGAGCAAAGGTACATGACAAGAGACTAATGGGTCTTGGGAGAGTCTATTGGACTAAGATCATACCAAGGCTCCGTACCATCACTCCCTCCTTGAAGTCTGTTTCGTCAGCACTGCTGATGTTATTAGTGGACACAAGTTGAAATGAAAACATTTGATTTCTCACAGCTTTGAAGATTTTTTTCTAACTGTGTTGTAGTCATTCAATTATTAGCACCATCTCTCTCACTCTCTTGTGGATATTCCTACTTAAATTTATTTGGATATATTTCTGTGTTCCTTTTTATTCCTATACTTTTATTTCTTTCACTCCTCTCCCTGTCTGTCTGTCTTCTTCTTTTTCTTCATCCTTTCTAGTTTCTCTCCACATTCCTCTTTCCTTTAATTTGGTATGTTCTATCACAGAAATTTACATTTACAGAATAGTTTTTCTTTTTTTTATTTATTACGATTTATTTACTTTGTATCCCAGATGTAGCACCCTCTCTTGTCCCCTCCCAATCCTGCCCTCCTTCCGTCTTCTCCTACAATATCCCTTCCTCAATCCACTCATAAGAGAGGTCCTCCTGCCATCTGACCCTAGTCTATGAGGTCTCATCAGGACTAGCTGCATTGTCTTCCTCTTTGGCCTGGTAAGGCTTCTCCAACCCTCATGGGGAGGTGATCAAAGAGCCAGCCACTGAGTTCATGTCAGAGACAGCCCCTCTTCCCCTTATGAGGGAACCCACTTGGAGACTATTTAAATCAAAGACGTGGCCAATTTGCATGAACTTTTACCATAAGTATTTTATATCCTGACAATGTATTTGATTTAGTTGTTTGAACAGAGAGGATATTAAACATTCAGCTAACTTTCTATTCCATGAGATCACATTAGTCAATTACACCTAATTTCCTGTAGTGATTCTGAGAAATTCAGCTGGATAGTGCTGTTATGTTTTGCTTTAAAGTGCATAGTTATTGGTTCATAGGCTGCATACCGCTGCCAATCCTTCCTGCCCCCATTAAAACTTCTGTGTTTGAACAAATCAGAGTCATTAGTATTTCAGTTCCCTGAACTAGGGTTAATCATTCAGATGCTGGTGCTCTATGTTCAAACTTTTATGTTAACAAACTCTACTTTTCTTTTTCTTGCTAAGGAGGAACCTGATATTTAAGCATCCTAGATTAATGTTACAGGTGCAGTTTCAACCCACCCATGAAGAGCTGTGCTCAAATTCCCATGTCTAAAGCCACCCAGCATTAGGGGGACTAAGAAAGATCATTTTATAACTTTATTAGAATTGCTTCTTTTGTACCTAGACCATTTTTCACAAGGCTTCAGATTAAGGGTCTATGCTGGCTAATTCATATTCTGTTTCCTTTCCCAGGGACATGAAGCCCTTCCTTTAAACGCAATGTAAAATGGGGTGAGTGGAGGTAGGGCGGGATCAGGGTGGGTGTTTTCTGTGATTCAGTCTTGCTGGCTACATGTAAGAAGGCACAAGAACAAGAGTGAAGTAAATGGTGGTTGGTTGGAATCATGATGCTCAGTGTATGCAAGGAAATAATAGCAGCAGCAAAAAGCCCAACTAAAACATCACTGTTTGGGTAAATTGTTTTAGAGAAGAATTAATAGGAGTCAAAACAGGGACAGTAGATTGTGGGGGGTGGGTTATAGATATGATGGCTAACTTTAACTTAAAGACAATTTTTTGTTTTCTTTTCTTCCTTGAAAATTCCTGTTTCCGGGCTGACTCAGCCCATTTTCTCAGCATTGTTTCCAGAAGTATCAGCAACCTTCTCTTTCCCTTCTAGATGCATGGTAGCTTGTGACTGTTACCCAGATGTCCTCCCTCCCTGGCATGCTGCTGTTTCATGGAATGCTTCAAGTAGGTGTCTGCCAAGCACAGAGCTGAGCTCTGCTATCACTCCTGTTTCTCACTTTATCTCTTTATTTATGTAGGTGAAGATAGATTTAGTTTTCTGTGCAGCAACGGTACACAACCGAATAATATGGCCCTTCCAGTCCCTGAAAAGCACTAAATCTTTTTTACTTATACTGCTACTTAGCCACATCCTATCCTATTCTTGGACATCTGGTTGTTTCCTACCCCAGTACAGGATTTTTACATTGATATTCCATATTTATGAACGTTGTAGTAGTAAGCTTATTTCTGATGTTATTGAAAACTGCCATAATTTTGTAGTCAAAATTTAACCGATTTTGTTTTGTTTCCATACTGAAAATTAGGTGTTTTTTTTTTTCTCGGAATGAAGGTTCAGATAAGTAAGAATTAAAGCGCATGTCTATTTTCACAACCCATCTTTAAAATATTAATATTCTCAAATCCAACTTGTTGACAGAACATGGATTTAAATTATTAGGTTTACTTTCTGTTTTCACTTGTGTTGGGAAAACAGTAAGATATGCTTGAACTGTCCTTGGCCTCCTAAAATGCTGCAATGCTCCAAAAATAACCATATTCCCTCAATACTGGGCAGTGGGCAACAGCACATATCAAACATTTCGTTTTTGCATCTGCATATCTAGCTTAATGTTGAAATAGTTCCAAACAAACATGCTATTTGTTGTATAAATAAGATGTACTAATGTACTTTAGGACATTTTCACATTTTCTTAGTGTTTGTGTACTTTATGTATTTCTAACCTTGAGAAAGGTACAAATTATTTTGAGCCAAAATTAAAATTATATTAAATGAACCCAACTAACCTTGTGGTAAACACAAGTCTTTGAAAAGTATCTCTGTTGATGTTTTCCACATGAATGATTGCTACCTGATGACATCAAGTTACAAGGTGATAGATTTATGAAATCACAGAATGCTCTTCTTATTTCAAGGGAAAAATAATATGTAGAATGTTAGCTTTTGTTTCTTTCCCAAAACTCTAAGGAAATACAAAATCGAACCAAATTTTTTCAGTGTAGGATATAAAAGTGTTGGACTTAAGACCTGGACAAACATCTGAGGTGCCTTTTGGACCAAACTGAACCTGGCTTTGAGGTTCTCTCCACACTCCTTGTCCTCTATCTGCTGCAGTGCATGGCTGGCATACACTGCCCTATACCCTGAACTCTCCAGCCCAGGAGCAGTGGCTTCCCATCTCCCAGAGGCTCTTCACTATATAATGCAGACATTTTTCATTTCCCCCTCTTTTTTCCTCTCCTTCTCCCCCCCCCCTCCATCTTTCTCTCTTCTTTCCCTCTCACCTCTCTTTCTTCCTGTCCAAGACAGGAAGACTTTCCTGTCTTCCCTTGCATGGCAGATTCCCTGGCCAAGTTCCTTAGGGCCAGTGAAGCAGCCTAGAACTACCCTCAATAAACCCTGCATTTATATACTTTAACTTGTATTGAATTAGCTCATTTTGACACCTCAAGCATATTTATCAATAAGTAGTGTATTTCTAGTTCCTTTAATTTGTTTCTAGTCCTTTATAAATACAAAGAATATTATTCAATGGCATCTTTCAGACATATTGTAAGTTGTTAAGTTTATTATGCACTGTCATAGTTATATTATCAACATCTAGTCTCAAACCACCATTACCTTGGAAATATTTGTTTTCTGCAGTTAAGTGCTATGTAGTAAACTAGATTAAAAAATTAAAAAAGAAAGAAAGAATAAATAAAGGACAAAAGGAAGAAAGAAAGAGAATAGAAAGATACTTCATAGCATTGTGGGAAAGACAAATCAGCAAAAAGAGATCTATGATGGGAAAATGGTACTATGCATAGATGAGGAATTATGATAAAAACAGTAACAGTCAACAGATCTGACCTAACGGAACTTGAACAGTAGAACTAAAAGCCATTTTAGAAAACCTTTATAACTGTCTTCCACTTCTTTCAGTTCTCATGACAATAAAATGTAAGATCATTATAAAATACACCAAACAGCTTTATCTCAAACATTTAAATGCTTAGTCTCTTCTCTTGTGTGTGTGTGTGTATCATAACATACATTCCTTTTCATAGTTTGATAGTTCCATACATGAAAATAATGTGTTCTGATTAATACCACACCTTACTCCCTCCACTCTGACTCTTTCTCCACCTCATCACCACTACTTCATGTATTTATTCTAAGCCAACTGAATCCACTAAGTGGTGCAGTATATGCATCGATACAAGAACATCCACTAAAATATGGGAACCTATCAGGGACCATGTTTGAAGAAGTAAACTGACTTTTTGTCCCACAGGAGTCTTCAATTGCCAATATCTCTTCAGCTAAGAGGTAATATTTCACAATATATGTTTGAGCCATTTAAAATTAAATTGAAAATGCAATGTCTATAACACTCCCAAATATGGGTTTTCTTTGAAGTTTTTTTCTAAGATACCTTTATGAAGATATTACTGTCTTTAAAGTTATCGTAACATTTCTCAACTGGGTCATAAAATAATTTTTTAAAAATCAGCATTCAATAGTTCAATTTTTACAAGAGAAAATACATTTCTTAGCTAAGTCTTAAAATATAGTGACACTTCTGTCCATTATTATCTCTCTTGCTCCATCTTGTTCCTTTTCACACACACCCTAAATTTTCAGATTTAGTGTTATCTGGCTTTACCATCTCTTCCTCATTTCATATTTATTCATTCACTTACTTGAGATAATAGGTATTAAAACACAACAACACAGGTTTGGGAATTATGTGACCCTGAGTAGACATAAATTCTCCCTCTAGCTAACTAGTGTGATCTTAGGCACTTTTTTTTTTAACTTCTCTGAATGTATCTGTATTCATTTGTAGGAAAAGAAAAGAGCAAAATGGATGCCATCAGCGATAAAAACATACTTTTCCAGTGCTGGGTTAAGACACCATGACCAAGGTAACTTAGAGAAAAAACAATTTCAGAAGATTGCCTTCCATGACTATCGTCGCAGGGAGCATGACAACAGGCAGGCAGGCATAGTGCTAGCTGGAGCTGAGAGCTCACATCTTGAGAGCTAACCATCAGGCAGAGAGAGAATGCTAACTAGTAATAACTTTTGAAACATTGAATCTCACCACAGTGACAAACCTCCTCCAACAAGGCTACAGTTCCTAATCCTTCTCAAACAGTTCCACCAAAACAGAGCCAAGTATTTAAACATATGGGCCTGTGGAGGCAACTCTCATCCAAACCATTACAGTCTTCAAACAATTCCTTTCAATGCTTTGCTATACATCATCACTACAACAAAGGTATCTGAAAATGTATGCAAAATGCTTAACAATGAGGGTCTGGCAAATGTTATACTTCTAGCAAATACTTATCTCAGCACCATTTGTGTATTAGGTGCAAAAGATAAATAAATCTCTCTTTCTGAAAAACTAAGCATGTAGTGTTTACAGCTGCCAGCATAATTAAACATATTTCTGACTTCAGCTCAAAAATAATATAAAACTTCAATGATTCTTCTCAGCTGGAATGACTTTTATTGCCTTTTACTAAATTCCCATAACCACTTTATTTTGCCTTTCTTATCAAATATTAGTACACTATACTTCGTATTTTTACTTGTTTAAATTCCTTTACTCCTTTCCAGAAGGGTAGTGTCATTTATTAATCTTTTATTTGCCTATATGTTCATGGGTGGAATGTATACCTATTTGCATTCTCTTTCTTATATTCTTTCTTGATTGTATTCCATTAAACATTTGAAGGTTCCTTATTTGTGGTGATTCAATAAAGTCTTATTAAATAAATGAGCAGAAGTCAAGCATTTTTAAATCCAAGAAAGCATATATTATTAAGAATGTCATGTTTTTTCAAAGCAATTAAATTTAACATCTTTTTTTATCTTACTTACAAGTCATAAGAATAAATGCCCACTTCATTTGGAGCCTGTGCTAAGTTCCATTTGGTAACTTTTTGGCTCCATCTTATAGCTATTTCAAGTGGGATTCTTTCATGGTGTACATATTTTTAAAATATTGTCACGCTGTGCTCGGGATAGTTACAGAACTTCCTCAGCAAGTACTCCTTGTTGAAATCCAGGGTTATTAATAATGACAAGTCATTTGGATACTTTAATTAGTGTCCAGCACTATTTCCATTAGTTAATTTGTATTTTTAACATCATAGTGCCTAATTACAATCACAGTGTAGATTTCCTTGGCTCTACAATTTCCCCACTTGATTGTGTCAGCATAAGTTTGGGGGAGCAAATTTTTAAAATTGAGGGAAATTTTTCTAAAGATAAAGGTCACATAGCTAATCAAAAGACAGTTTAACGCCTTGAACAAGACTTTTCCTCTACTACTTTTAAAATATGTACTTGAAATTCCATATGTTTTGCCCCTACACATTTCTCTCTCTGTTCTCCTGGATTTGTAATAAAGGGATTTAAGGAAAGAAGTGATGATAGAAATACCTAAAAGTCTATTCAGTCATGCATACCCAGACCAATCTTGGTCATTATTAATCATATAAACACATCAAATTGCTATGGTTTTCAGCAAAAGTTTGTTTTATTTCTTTGGTAATAGAAAGGGAGTATCTTCTTATATTAAAACATAAGAGGACATATCAATATAGATCTTAAAAATGTTCATTAGCTAATAGGTGAGCATTCTCTATTGTGTTTCCTGATGTATCCCCCAAACAGAAAATCAAAGTAGCTATAAAAATATTATTTTATAAACCCACAGGTGAATAAATTCTGTTTGCTTAAGATCTCCAAGCACCAACACTCTAAGCACTGAAAACTATTTTTAATTGTTTTGAATGTAGAGGTAGCCAGCACCTGTTCTAATTTTTATTAGGCAAATCCCATCAGGTGCTGAGAACAATTTTCCATAACAATTCTGAGTATTTCTGAGAATTCATGTGAGAATCGGATGAAATCACCTTTTGCATTTGTATTTACAGGAACTAATTCTGTTTTTCTTCTTTCTACACAATATTTCTCCTCTAAAGTGTGCTCGTACAAACTCCGTTAAAAGTTATCTGCTTAGATACACTGGAGTATAAGTTCATGACTTTAAAATTACCACTGCTCTGCAACATTTTCATACAGGAGTGTTTAATTATATGAAAGAAAAAGTGTACACTGCTCCAGCTCCAGTTTTTGTTTCCCTTTGAAACAGAAACCTGAACTCTGAGAAGCTTGAATTAGAGGGACAGGTGGACTGTCAGCTTAGAAAGTGGCCTCTGAGCCCTGTCCCTAAGGATCTGTGACCAGGATAGCATAACTAATGGCAGGACCAATATTAGGAGCTAGAAAAGGACATTTTCTGCTTGGTGAGAAGGCCTGCTCATGGATCTAGATTATGACCTGACTGTTCAATTTGGCAGAATTATAAAACTTTTAATTTAAAAAATGCTATATGGCACACATATTTCTTAATGACCTGGCTTTAGGCAGTCTCCCCAGTCTTATTTCCAGGCATTCTCTTTTTATACCACATGCCACCATACTTTCCAATGATAAAAATTATATGACAAAATGTCAGGAAGACTTCAACTGAGTAAGGAAGATGCTTTGGAGCAAGGAACTTAAAGATGTCTTCTTCATGCTCAATGATAGAGATGTTTGAGTATGAGTAATTTGAATGAAGTGTTACCTTAAGTGCAGCCAATCAGAATTACATGCTTTCCCTTTTAAGCTTTCATTGTGTCTTATCTGAAACTCTGTTTGTCAAAGTTTACCATGCTCTGCATTCTAGTATTCTTAGCAGTGATTATGTACAAATCTCTCTCTGGAGCATAAGCTTTATACTTATTTTTGTGTTATCCTTGAAGATTTTATCAGGGCCTCATACCTTCTCACCACACACTGTTCCACTGAGCCATATCCCCAGCCCTGCTCCATAATCTTCAACACTGCATTCATTTGCCCATTTTTCTAAAATACATAAGCACAATTAAGCTGAATATGTTTTTTTAATCTCATAAAGGTCATGCTGTGAGACTCAAGGAGGAGTCCATTGCAGATCCATTCATGTTCTGCCCTCCCCATCCTTGTCCTGTCTACTCCTGTTACCAAAAAACAGTTCCAGATACCACTGTAAAGAGGCAGATAATCCATGATTTGGTTGTAGCAAACAGAGTTCTATATTCAGACTTAGCTCATGGTTATTAAATACTCCTTTCACTGATGAGGAGATGGAGACTCAAATAACTTTCAGTAACTTGCCAAATGTCACACGACTACACAGTTAGTAAGCAGTTCTGCCAGAGTTGAAATTCAAATCCTCTGACACAAAGCCAAAATCCTTTTCAACAAATGCTGGAACATTTGTGTGAGCTCTGTTTACTCCCTATAATTCTAATGTTCCTAGTTGTTTCATTGAAATATTCTGTGTATTTTAGCCAGGCAAAGGAAGTATACTATGAATATATAAGGCTCAGTATATATCATATTTGTTTCCATGCTTTTTATTTTTATGACTACATTATTTTTCTATCCCTACTCTTTCTGTCCATTCAGGTATTTAGTGTACTTTTATTTTGTGTATGTATTAAATTTTTGTACTTATCTTTTTGTTTAATCTTCCACATAGTGTTGGGAAGTTCTGATTCCTGATGCTATTTGAAGGAGCATAGACATTGATTATTTATTAGTTTTCTGCAAGATTTCCTAGGGATGCAGCTTAAAATTTGGTTTACATTTCAATTGAAATCCCTCAACACTTGAACTTCTAGTGAGGAAGACTTTTGTGAGCATAGCTATGTGTTAAACCTAATTGCTAAGCTCCAAGATAATAATAGCCTAAGATACAATAGGGTGGAAAAAGAAAATTCAAACAACCTAAGTTTTAAGGGGAATGGTACAGACACGTATAAGAGTGACCACTGTAACACCAAGAAGAAACATTGGACCTCAGAGGGTTCCTGAACCATGGCTTCCCACAGAAGCAACAGACAAAATTCAAATGAATTGGAATTCATTTAGAAACTGATACTTATCAGACTAACATGATTCAGGGCTAGTAGTCATTTTCAAAAACAGAAAAGTTCATCAAAGAAGACTGCAAGACATTGATGAATGAGAATTCAAAGTTACCCTAGGAGACAAAAAAAAAAAAAAAACTACTTCAAAATAGTACAGAAGAGACAAGTAGTATAAATGAGGACAAAATTGAAGATAAGTTCAAAAATCGAATACTAAGGAAATTATTCTTAAAAATTTCCCAAATTGAACACAATCTTAACTTATATATCAAACCAAAAGCCTAGGCTTCTAACTGTCTAATTCTTAAACTTGGAGGGAAAGAAAATCTCCCAGCATACTGTTCAAAAATTTAAAAAAAAGGATTGTCAACAAGAAAACAATAGTGCCCACAGCTGACTGTACTATAGGAACAATGACAGAGATACTGAGTTGGAGAAAATTTTCTAGTTGAACTTTTTAGGTATGAAAAGTCAAGTGAACCATAGAGACAACTGTTCAGTTTGAAGATGCAAGAAATGTCTGAGACAATCAAGATAACTTGAATATAGTTTTTTTGGTAAAAATCTCAAGCCACTGGCTTTTCTGAAAGTAGCTTACACCAAAGGAAAAGGTATACCTGGAGCTGACTAAATTCACATATGAAGCCACGTGTTTTAATAGAATTTTAGATATTGTTATCATTAATTGCATTTTTCTTAGGGTGATTTGGAGAAATAAAGTGAAAATGTATGATTGCATTAAGTGGTTATTGTTTTTTGTACATACCTACATCAAATCACTTCAAATCCTACATAAGTGTGTAGATGTGTATACATATATATGTAATACACTGCAAGGAACAGAAAATATTAAAATATAAAGGAAGAGAAAATGATAACAAAAAGGATAACAAAAAGATAGAGTAAAATAATCCAGAGTTGTTGACGTAAGACATTAAAACATTATAGATGCCCTGCACAGATATATAGCCCATGGCAGTTCAGTGTCCAAGTGGGTTCCATAGTGATGGGAACAGGGACTGTCTCTGACATGAACTGCTCTTTGATCACCTCCTCCTGATGGGAGAGCAGCCTTACCAGGCCACAGAGGCAGACAATGCAGCCTCTCCTGATGAGACCTGATAGACTCGGATCAGAAGGAAGGAAAAGAAAACCTCCCATATCAGTGGACTTGGGGAAGGGCATGCGTGGAGAAGGTGGAGAAAGGGAAGGACTGGAAAGGGAGGGAAGAGGGAGCTGCAGGGGGGATACAAAGTGAATAAAGTGTAATTAATAAAAAAATATAAAAAAAACATTGTAGATCAAAATTGAACAATTTTATCATCGGTTTAAATGTCATCTACTGTATAAAATTAACAGATTTATTTTACAGAAAAGGCTTTCTTTCTGTCATGTTAGCATGAATGTTTTAGAGAATTTTTTTTTCACATTTGAGCCTCTCACAGTGACACATATATGCATTGGGATGTAGAGGAATGAGGATTTTGAGTTCAAGTTCAGGCTAAACACCATAGTAAGACCTGGGAGAGAAGAAGGAAGGGAGAGCCGAAGAAGGAAGAAAATGAAGAAGGAGGAAGTTAGTTGTATTCTGGGAAGCAAGCAAGATCTGGACATTGAAATGGTTGACTATAAAGTGATATTTTCAGAAGCAGACTGTAAACAATGGATTTTGTTGCAGTGCTGTTTTGATATTGTTAATTTGTGTTATTCTTGCAATTTAGACATGCCTATTTAACTTCGGTTATATAATTTTTAATTATATAATAAATGGGATATAAGAACCTTATTGCTCACTTTTTTATTACCCTCTGGACAAGTGATTGCAAGTAAACAGAGAAGCCCAGTCACACATTACTAAGTGGCATCACCTTCCCAATTTCCCCTATCCTCATGAAAATACATGTAATCATGACACACTGAAGGCAAGGTTGACTCTAGAGCAGAAAAGGCTTTTCCTGGCAACAGTACTTCCAAGCATCCTGCCTCAGTAACACATAAACTTCTAGAATTCATTCTGTCTGGCTACCCACAGTGTGGAGGACTCTTTGTCTTCTGAATCTTTAACTTCATCCCACCTAGGTAAAGGCAGCTATGAAAACACTCCCTGTCCACTTTTAAAACTCTTGAGATTTAGGTCTGTCTTTCCATTGTACACTCTCACCCACCATGTACTCAGATGCACACTGTTCCTCAAATACACATAAAAGCATTGGATGGTGCTAAAAGACTACCTTGTGGGGAAAGGTGGTTAGATCAAGAAGAATCTTGTGGCCGTGTGAGATTGGAGCACAACCAAATATCATTTGTTCTATGTACCCATTAAACCTTCAGCTATCTTCATTCAGGAAATCATACCTCTCTAATAGAATATGGATTGGAGTGTTGCTTTGGATTAAATATGTTTCAGTTTGGGGTTTTTGCTTTCATTTTATTTATTCTATAAGGTTTCTTTTAATGTCCTAGAAACACCCTGAGTTACAACTTCCTCTACTGATTTTGTACCCTTAATAATGGGCATATTTGAAAGACTGTATTGAGACCTAAGCTCTGATGGTTCACTCCAACACACATTTGCAGCTCTCCTTCTATACCTGCACAAGCCTAGTCCTCATCTGGTCTTTCTGATTAGGTGCCCCATTTGATGGCCTCATCTACACTATACTTTTTCTCCACTGCAGAAAAGGATGGTTGCTCTGTCTGGGGAGTCTGGAGGGAGATGGCTAAATATATCTTCAACCTTGGACTGTGAGTGAAATCCCATTGATCTTACACATTTCTCAGGTGGCTTACCAATACAATGAAGTAGGGCAAGGAGAGGAAAGCACAATGCTCACAACTCTCCTGGATGTATGTAAAACTACAAGTATGGGAGTAGAGAGTTCTTGTTTGAAAGTGAAATTCACTGTCCTAAAATGTACACCTGAATGAAGCTGATTTTTGTAGTAAATATTTAGAAAGAGTTGTCAGGGTGAAATGGGATGGGGTAGGATGAGCTCTCAACTCTGATTTGCAGCATTTGTATCTTCTGTGTTTAAAATCCTTTGGCCATGACAAATTTTAAACTATCACTACCAGGACACTCAGCACATGGTGGAGATAAGGAGGATACATTTTGTGTTCCTGCATATTGGAAAGCTTAATTGTATCACATGAAAGAGGCATTCTGTCCTGTGTGTCTCTCCTATTTGTAACAGTATACAAAAGACTGACTTGCTCTAAAGAAAGAAACAGCAACAAAAAGACATCATCATCATCATATCAAAACCTTGAATATACGCAATTCCTGCAAAGTCAGCCTATAACCCTTTAAGATTACTTTTTGCTCCTTAAAGCTCATCTAGAGCTTCTTGCCTGTCCCTCAGTACTGCTGTGTGAAATAGACACTTTTCTTTGTTCTAGCCTGATGGTCTCTGTAGTTCAGAAACACTGCCCCTCAAATCTGCTTCTGCACATTATAGTCCTTACTTCAACATACTTAAGATATGTTCCATACAGTCTTGTGTTTGAGAGGTACCTTGGGATCCCTGGAAATCCCTAAGAAAAGACACTGAAGGTTTTTTTTCAATATTAGATACATTTATAATTATTCAAAATTGTGTGAAATACAAATGCTTTATAATACCTAAGTGATATTTTAAAAAATTCTTTATATACATGATATCATGAGCACAGTCTCCCCTACCTCTGCTCCACCCAGTCTGCTCCCAAATCTCCTTTCCCTCTGACCCACACTCCTGTTTCCCTTTTGAGAAAAGCATGCTTCCCAGGGATATCAACCCAACATAGTACAACAAATCACAAAAATACTAAGCACAAACTCTCATATCAAGGCTTGAAAAGGCCACCCAGTGGGAGTAAAAGTGTCCTAAGTTGAGACAAAATCTTCAGAAATTCTCCCCACTCCCACTCTTGGGAATCACACAAGAACAGCAAGCTATGACTGTGAAGTTTTTGTAGATAGACCTTTTTTCTAGCCTCAATAGTCATGGTCTGGAAATAAGAAGGAGTATAAGCCAAAAACACTTTCTAGTTTCACCACTTTTGAAAAGAAAAAGAGGGTAGGAGTTCCTATGCAAGCCTACCAGACCTAGGTAATGCAGAGAAGAAAATGGTGCCTAGACATTAGCCACGAGATTAGTTGTTCCCAAAAGAATCCCAGAAAGAATAGTTATTTAAACACTTCTAATCCCAGAGTAATAAACCAGGAGAAAAACTCTGAGCTTCTTGTGGGGAAGGAAGATAGAGAGGAGGAGAGAGGGAAAGTAGGAAAGATGGAACTGTGTATGAGTGTGAGTGTGTGTGTGTTTTTCATAGCCACAGAGCCATACATTAAATTTCTAATGGAAGAAGACTAGCAGAGTCAATGTTAAAGTAACTCCATTACACTGCAGCCCTACTCCCCTTTCAATTCTGTTGGCTTCTGCTGCCTGCTTTACAATGCTTAAGGTTTCTTCAGGGATGCCAGCCAGAGAATGTTTCTCTTTCTGCAGGCTTTGCAGTTCAAAACCTACTATGTAGCCTAAAGACTGAGTTTCTGGCATCTCAATTTCCAACCATAGTCTGATTGAAGGGTTTCTATGAACCCTAAATAACAAGGTTTTTCAAGACTGCATAGTGTTCTGAGAGACCAAAGAATTAAAAATTAGGTTTTTGGGGTTATTGGTTTGAAGTTTAACACACAAGCCTGAAAAAAGGCTAGACATGTTGAGACATGTCAGGCCACCTGCGGGGAGGGACCAGCCTTACTGCATTCTTTCCTGCCACTGGAGATACAGTTGTTAGGAAACCAACCCAGATGGCTCCTCTCCCCTAGCAACAGCCAACCAAAGGGAACCAGAGTTTAATGTTTTAGAACCTTCCCACAGCCAATAAGTTTAAAATGCAACATCCTCTTTTGTGTTTAAAACAATAGACACTTGCCAGGCTGGATTACTCCTGATTTGGGCATGCAGGAAGGGTATGAAAGCTATAAAGTCACTCCCATTCATGAGCTTGGGCTCTCAGTTGGATACCAGTGCCTTGGTGTCTATGAAGGTCCCAGCTGGAGCTGCTAATAAAGATACTCGTGTGGTTTGCAATGGACTCAACTGCTAGTGGTCTTTTGGGGTCTCATGAATTGGCACAACATCCTTGGAAGATTGCTGGGAAACTCAAAAAACCTGAGAACCCCTGAGGTAGGGCATCGAAACCATGTAAATGTTTATTTTTTCTATTTTAATTTTAATTTTTATATTAATTACAGTTTATTCACTTTGTAGCCTACCTATAGCCCTCACTCTCATGACCTCCCAATATTACCCTCCCTCCCTCATCTCCTCCCAGGCCCCTCTCCAAGTCCACTGATAGGGGAGATCCTCCTCCCCTTCGATCAGACCCTAGCCTATCAGGTCTCATCAGGACTGCCTGCATTGTCTTCCTCTGTGGCCTGGTAAGGCTGCTCCTCCTTGAGGGGGAGGTGATCAAAGAGCCAGCCAATAAGTTCATATCAGAGACAGTCCCTGTTCTCATTACTAGGGAACCCACTTGGATACTGAGCTGTCATGAGCTACATCTGTGCAGGGGTTCTAGGTTATCTCCATGTATGGTCCTTGGTTGGAGTATCAGCCAAGAAAAGACCCCTGAGCCCAGATTTCTTAGTTCTGTTGCTCTCCATGTGGAGCTCCTGTCCCCTGCAGGTCTTCCTATCTCCTCCTTTCATAATATTCCCTGTACTCTGCCCAAAGTTTGGATATGAGCCTCAGCACCTGCTTTGAAACCCTATTGGGTAGAGTCTTTCAGAGGCCCTCTGTGGTAGGCTCCTGCCCTGTTCTCTGTATTTTCCCTCTTCTGATGTCCATCTGGTTTGCCTTTCTGAGTAAGGATTGAGCATCTTACCTAGGGTCCTCCTTCTTACTTACCTTCCTATATTTATGTTTGTAAGCCTAGCCTTTAATGGCTGAGCCATCTCTCCAGCCCCTTGCTTAACTTCTTTAGGTGTACAAATTTTAGTATGTTTTAGTATATTTTTTAGTATCTTATATTGTATCTCTAATATACACATATGTTTTAATATATATCATCTTTTTTTCTGCTTCTGGGATACCTCACTCAGAATGGTCTTTTCTATATCCCAGCATTTGCCCACAGATTTCATGATTTCTTTGTTTTTAATTGCTGAGTAATATTCCATTGTGTAAATGTACCACAATTTCTGTATCTATTTGTCAGTTGGGGTGGCATCTGAGTAGTTTCAAGTTTCTGACTATTACAAATAAAGATGCTACAATCATGGTTGAGTAAATGCCCTTGTTATATACTTGAGCATATCTTGGATATATGCCTGGGAGTGGTATAACTAGTTCTTGAGGAAGCACTATTCCAAATTGTCTGAGAAAGTACCAAATTGATTTCCAGAGTAGTTGTACAAGTTAACATTACCACCAGCAATGGAGGAGTGTTCCCTTTTCTCCACATCCTCCCCAGCATGTGTTGTCAATTGAGTATTAATCTTGGCCTTTCTGCGGGTATAAGGTAAAATCTCAGGGTTGTTTTGATTTGCATTTCCTTGATGACTAAGGACATTGAACATTTTTTTAGTGTCTCTTTGCCATTCAATATTCTTCTACAGAGAATTCTCTGTTTAGTTCTGTACCCCATTTTTAATTGTATTACGTGTTTTGTTGTTTTTTAACTTCTTGAGTTCTTCATATATTCTGTCAAATATAGGGTTTGTGAAGATCCTTTCCCATTCTGTAGGCTGTTGCTTTGTTCTGATGACAGTGTCCATTGCTTTACAGAAGCTTTTCAGTTTCATGAGGTCACGTTTATTGATTGTTCATCTTAGAGCCTGTGCTGTTGGTGTTCTGTTCAGGAAGTTGTCTCCTGTGCCAATGAGGTCAAGGCTCTTCCCCAATTTTTCTTCTATCAGAGTTAGTGTGTCTCGTTTTATGTTTGGCTTTAATTTTGTGCAGGGTGATAAATATGTATATATTTTCATTTTTATACATGTATACATCCAGTGAGACCGGCACCATTTGTTGAATGTGCTGTCTTATTTTTCCATTGTATGGTTTTGGTTTCTTTGTAAAAAATCAAGTGTATGAGTTCATTTCTGGGTCTTCTATTCGATTCCATTGATCCACTATTCTGTTTCTATGTCAGTAACCTGCAGTTTTTATAACTATTGCTCAGTATCTCCAGACCATCTATTGTTGTACAGAATCGTTTTGACAATTCTGGTTTTTTTTTTTTTTTTGCTTTTCCATATGAAGTTGAGAATTGTGCTTTCAAGGTCTCTAAGTTATTGTGTTGGCATTTTGATGGGAATTGCATTGAATGTGTAGATTGCTTTGGGCAAGATGGCCATTTTCTATATGCTAATCCTACCAAACCATGAGCATGGGAGATCTTTCCACCTTCTGATATTTTCTTCAATTTCTTTTTTCAGAGACTTGAAGTTTTTTTTTTTTTTTTTTCAAATAGGTCTTTCACTTGTTGGTTAGAGTCACACAAGGTACTCTATGTTATTTTTGGCTACTGTGAAGGGTGTAGTTTCCCTAATTACTTTTTCAGCCCTTTTTTCTTTCATATATAAGAAGGCTACTGATTTTTTGACTTAATTTTGTATCCATCCACTTTGCTGAATGTGTTTATCAGCTGAAGAATTTCTCTGGTTGAATTTTTGGGAGCACTCATGTATACTATCATATAATCTGCAAATAATGATACTTTGACTCTTCCTCTCCAGTTTTTATCCCTTGATCTCCTTTAGTTGTCTTATTGGTCTAGCTGGGACTTCAAGTACTATTTTGAAGAGATATGGAGAGAATGGGCAGCTTTGCCTTGTCCCTGATTTCAGTGGGATTGATTTAAATTTTTCTCTGTTTAGTTTGATATGTGCTATAGGTTTGCTGTATATTGTCTTTGCTATGTTTAGGTATGTGCCTTGTGTCCCTGATCTCTCCAAGACTTTAAATATGAATGTGTGTTGGATTTTATCAAATGCTTTTTCGGCATCTAGGGAGATGATCATGTGGTTTTCCTCCTTAAGTTTGTTTATGTGTTGGAATACATTGAACCACCCCACCCCTGCATGCCTGGGATTAAGCCCACTTGGTCATGGTCGATGATACCTTTGATGTGTTCTTGAATTTGATTTGCAAGTATTTTATTGAGTACTTTTGAATCAAAGGTCATAAGAGAGATAGGTTTGAAGTTCTTTTTTTGTTGTCTTTGTGTGGTTTAGGTATCAAGGTGGCTGTAGTCTCATAGAATAAGTTTGGTAATGTTCCTTCTGCTTCTATTTTGTGCAATAATTTGAAGAGAGTTGGTGTTAGTTCTTCTTTAATGGTGTGGTAGAATTCTGTGCTCAAACCATCTGCTTCTGAACTTTTTTTTTGAAAGGGAGACTTTTGATGACTGTGTCTCATTACTTGGGTGATATAGGTTTATTCAGTCTTTTTACCTGATCTTGGTTTAATTTTCATAGATGGAATCTGTCAAGAAAATTGTACATTTCATTTAGATTTTCAAATTTTGTGGCATATAGGCTTTTGTTGTAAGACCTAATGATTGTTTGGATTTTGATAGTGTTTGTTGTTATGTCCCCCTTTTCATTTTTGAATTTGCTGATTTGGATAGTTTCTCTCTGCCTTTTAGTTATTTTGGCTAAGGATTTGTCTAGTTTATTTTCTCAAAGAACTAGCTCTTGTTCTCATTGATTATTTGAATTGTTTTATTTGTTTATGATTCATTTATTTCAACTCTGAGTTTGTTTATTTCCAATTGACTACTCCTCTTTGGTGTGTCTGTTTCCTTTTTTTTTTTTTTTTTTTTTGCAGGGTAGACCTTTTAGGTTTGCCATTAAATTGCTGATATGAGATGTCTCCAACTTCTCTCTGGAGGCACTTAGTACTATGAACTTTCCTCTTAGCAATGCTTTCATTGTTTCCCATAAGTTTGGGAAAGTTGTGCCTTCATTTTCAGTGAATTTTAGGAAGTCTCTAATTTCTTCTTTTTTTTTTTTTTTTTTTTTTTTTTGGTGTCTTCTCTGACCAAGCTGTTGTTGAGTATAGAGCTGTTTAGTTTCCCTATATAAGTAGCCTTTTTGTTATTTCTGTTGTTGTTTTATGCCTAGTTTTAGAACGGGGTGGTCTGACAGAATACTGGGGATTATTTTGATCTTCTTATAGCTGTTGAGGATTGCTTTGTGCCTAACTATATGGTCACTTTTTGAGAAGGTTCCATGAGGTGTTGAAAAGAACTTATTGAGAACATTCTATGAGGAGCTGCAAAGAAGTTTGGGTAAACAGTTCTGTAGACATCTATTAGGTCCATATGATTTAGGACCTCTATAAGTGTCAATATTTTCTTATTTAGCTTCTGTCTAAATGATCTGTCCCTTGGTGGTGTGTTGAAGTCCCCCACTATTAAGGTGTTGGGATCTATGTGTCATTTACACTTTAATAATGTTTCATTTACAAATGCGGGTACTCTTGTATTTGGGGCATAGATGTTCAGGATTGTGATGTCCTGCTATTGGATTTTTCCTTTGATGAAAATAAAGTGTCCCTCATCTTTTTTGATTAATTTTGGTTGAAATTCCACTGAATTAGCTATTCGGATAGCTACTCCAGGTTGTTTTCTGAGTCCATTTTCTTGAAAAACATTCCTTCTAGTCCTTTACTCAAAGGTAGTGTTTATCTTTGTTGCAGAAATGATTTTCTTGGATGTAGCGGAATGCTGGGTCCTTTTTCAGCAACCATTCTCTTAGTCCATGTCTTTTTATCGGGGAGTTTATTCCATCAATGTTAATAGATAATAGTGACGAATGAATGTCAGTTCTTTTTATTGTGGAGTTGGTGGTGTTACTGTGTTTCTATGTTTGTTTTTTAATTTTTTGTTGTGAAGTTAACTATATCCTCTGTGTTCTTGGATGTAGTTGTTTTCATTGGATTGAAGTTTTCCTTCTAGTATCTTCTGTAGGGCTGGGTTGCTGTATAGATATTGTTTAAGTTTAGTTTTGTCATGGAATATTTTGTTTTCTCCACCTATGTTCATTGAAAGTTTTGCTGGGAATAGTAGTCTGGGTTGGCATCTGTGGTCCCTTAAAGTCTGCATGACATCTGTCCACGCCCTTCTGGCTTTCATAGTTTCTGATGAGAAGGCCAGTGTGATTCTGATAGGACTACCTTTATATGTTACTTGGCCTTTTCCCATGCTGCTTTTACTATTTTTCTTTGTTCTGTAGATTTAATGTTTTGATTATTATGTGATATGAGGAGTTTCTTTTTTGGTCTGGTCTATTTGGTGTTCTGTAGGTGTCTTGTATGTTTATGGACATCTCTTTCCTTAAGTTGGGAAAATTTTCTTCTATGATTTTCTTGAAAATATATTCTGGACCTTGGAGCCGGGTATCTTCATTTTCATTGATTTTCTTATAATTCTTTGGTTTCGTCTTTTCTTGGCGTCCTTGATTTCTTGGATGTTTTGTGTCTGGAATTTTTCTGATTTTACCCTTTTTTTTTTTTTTGAGAGGTAAATCAATTTCTGCCAGTGTATCTTCAACACCTTAGATTCTCTCTTCCATCTCTTGTATTCTGATGGTGATGCTTACCTTTGTGGTTCCTGATCTTTTCTCTATGTTCTCCAGCTCCAGGGTTTTCTCTGTTTTATTTATTTATTTTTCTTTTTTGATCCTAATTCTGTTTTCATGTCTTGCACCATTTCCTTCATCTGTTTGAGTATGGATTCCTGTGTTTCCATGATGGCCTGTATTTTTGTTTGTTTGTTTGTTTCCTTTATATGCCACCAATTGTGCCTCTACCTGCATCTATTTGTTTGGCTGTAGTTGCCTATATTTCTTTGAGAGCTTTGTTTGTTTCCTGTTTATTTGCCTCCATTTGTGTAGATATTTCTTTGAGAGATTTGTTTGTTTCCTCTTTATGTGCCTCTAATAATTGTATAATTGTATAGTTTTAACAATCCTTTTCCTTTTTTTCTGATGAATTAAAATATCCATTGATTTTTGGGGTTGCTGGTGAAGCCATGATGTCCTGGTTTCTGTTGGATGTGTTCTTATGCAGACCTCTAGCCATCTGCTTATCCATAACCTTCACTGATTGTTCCTGGAATCTGTACTTCAGACAGAGTCCATTTCTCTGCTGTCTTGGGTATTCTTCAGGGAAGATTAGAGTGGTCCATGGTTTGAGAGTGTGTGTTGGTGTTTCAGGTGTAGCTAATGGAGGAAGGCTGTGGTTGTTGGTGCTATTGGTGTGTGCAGTGCACATGTGCAGTTTCCCTAAATACCTCAGTGGCCTGCAGGCCTGTCATTCTGTCCTCATATTCAGATCTCCATGGGCTCCAGGAATAGTTTTTCTGGACTCCACTGGTAGACACACAGAACAGGGGCTTCAATATTGAGAACACTGTTCCAAGAATCCCTTTTTTATTCACAGTGGGGCTGTGGGTGGGAGGGTCAGATGTCTGAGTGTTAGGATAGATGAACCCTGGATCTTGAGCTCTGCATGCACTCACTTAAAGGCACACTCATTCTCTAGCAGGCCTAATTGGAAAGCACAGGGGTTCTCCCTGTTCTCTATTCTCAGATTTGGACTTGCTGGGGCAAATGCAAGTGTATGAAATCTGTCAGCTCAGTGGTGCTGCAGTGGCAGAAACTGGGTGGCCAGGAGAGTTTTTTCCTGAGGTGCTGGTACAGCTGCCTGTGGACCTGGCCACCCACAGCTGTGGAACTTGGAGGCCAGCCTCTGCTGTCTCAGTTACCAAACAGTGGGTTCTGTGCAAGGAGCAGCAGGCACTGTGGGCTGCCTCTGAGGAGGGAGAAGGGAGGCTGGACAAGGGGAAGTGCCAGGGGAGTGTGAATATTCACCACTCTCAGTCCCCAGAGACATCCACAAGTGACCTGGATCCAAATGGTCTCAGATCACTGGTTATCACCTCTCACCCAGGAAGCCTCAATGTTGATGTTCTGTCTTCAGTTGCCCCTCCACTCACCAAATTTGTAGTTTTGGATCCTCTGCCCCTTAGATAAGGTGTGCACTGGTCACTGCCATCGTGTATCCCTTGGGAAAGTGCTTTTGTCTTGGCCAAGTTCTGTGTCTCTTCTCTGTCATTCTGTGTATTTTTTTGAGATCTCAATACGGTACACAATGGGTGGCCAGGGAGTGGTCATGTTGATAATACACTAGCTGATAAGCTAGAAGACTATGGTCATGTGGATCTGGGAGACGTCCCAGATCCTGGTGGAGAAAGGACTCCCCAATATTACATGAGAGCAGAAGTCTGTTTGATAGGCCTAGAACAAAGTGGGTTTCTCCCACAGAGATAGGAAGTGCTGCCAACATATTGGTTTCGGGTTTACATCTTCTTGCTTGAAGGGATCTGTTGTTTGGCTTTGCGTTTGTCTGGCTGGCTAGCTGGTGACTGTTCTCATGTCTTTGGATGGGACTTGGACTATGTATAACATGGGACTTCTAATTCCCTAGACTTAATTTTTGTTCATTTTAGGGAGGCTCAAGCAATGCTCCACATTCTCCAGTGACAGGGGCGAGGAGACTATGGGATGGCTACAGTATGCATATCTACAGGCTTGGTGCCTGGCCACTGCTCTGGTTTCTGGTCTGGCAGTGCTCCACAGGTGTGTTGCTGCTCTGTCCTCAGGTGTGGAAGATGACATGCGGTTGTTTCAAGCCCTGGTGTAGTGGGGTAGAGCCCAGTTTGGGGGTGCTCCACCCTTAATGTAACAGGATGGAAAGCCCATCAATATACAGGCTGCTGTTCTGAGGTTAGGTTTTTAATTCTTCTTCCTTTCTCTTTGTGTGTGTTGTACCAAGTTGTGGTTTTTTGTTTGTTTGTTTTTGTATTTTTTTATGTTCTTGTTTGCTTGTGATGGTCTCAGTTGGCTGGTGACCAAACAGCTCTGAAACAAGGTGACTTTGCCTGTCCCATGCTTCCAGTATAAGAAGCTGAGGCGTCTCTGGTCATTGAGGGAGTGTGCTTCAGGATGGGACAGGTAGAGAACTGCCAAGTAAGGGGTGGGCAGTGAGTGTGCCCCTAGGCTGATGGGCTTATTTCTACCTGGATGGCTGGGAGTGTGATGTTGGTATCATCCATAGGTAGCCAGAGCTGTTCCAAGGGTTTCTGCCTCTGGGCAAATATGCTAATTGAAATTCCAATGCAGAAGGAGGGAGTTCTTTCTACTTAAAATTTTTCTGCTTGTGCAAGCCTGCCTTCTGGGAGGGGAAATAGCATTGGTAGACTTCCACATGGTAGTGTTCACTACTCTTCCCAGGGCCAGTATGAGAGGCAAGGAGGCATGCTAGCAGATGGCTGCATCATTTGGCACCCCAGGATACACTGCCAGCAAGTCCCAAACTTCCTTGTAGATTCAAAACATAACAAAGTGCTTGAAATTACAGCTGGATGAAGTAAGAAAAGTTTTGTCTGTTTTGTTTGGAATGTATGTATAGCCATTACATCTTTATCTCTGACTGGTCTTAAATGATTAATATACTCTGTCTTTCTTGGTTATAGATTAAGTTATTAGATATGCTTAAAGTTTAAATTCAAACTCCTGTTTATAACATATACATGTGCATATGTGCTTGTAATGTCTATAGAAGCAAAGATGTTTTTATATAGCAACCATGTGGCCAGCCATGTGATAGAACTCCACCATCTTGAAATTGCCATGTGGTATGGAGTAGAGCAGAAAAAATTTTAGAACTTCTTAGTCATAATGAATTCTGTTTATCATCCTATCTCCTTTTAGACTAAGAAGACAATTCTCATTTTAAATTGGTATTGATTTTAGAGATTAAATTGTTCACATTGGTAAAATTTGGTTTTGACTTTTAAAACTATGGTTATGCTTTGTGGCTTCACTCCTGAAAAAGGTACCTTATTTTGATATTGTAAAAAGATTTATTTTAAAAATATGTTTAAAGCTATGAATCATTTTAAAGTTTATCAGTTATTTTATAATAATGTCTTTATGAATTATATATACATACATACATATATATGTGTTATATATATATATATATATATATATATATATATATATATATATATATATATAAACACACACACAATTCAGGGTTGTATTTTTGCAGTATGCTGTATGTGTGATTCATCCCTGGTTTGTAAAAGGCTATTCAGATTAACCGGCTGATTTGAAGTGTGTGCCTGGCAGCCAGTTCCTGAATGACTGGATTAATATTGTTTCTTTCTGGCCTATAGGTTTGGTATGGCCAGAATAGCTCAAGTACAGTTTAAAATTTTTTCTATACTGTTCTATTATGTAATTGGTCCTAAAAATTATTTGATTACAATGTTAGAACTTGGTTACAGGCAATTGTAAATGCTCCACAGTGCTATAGCATGGTACGTAGCAACACCATCAGCAACATGTGATGGCTACGTTTTAAATTGTCAGCCACAGCCTGTAACAACACGTGGCTAGTAAGAGTGTGGAGCCATGGTTTTTACCACTATCTTTGAGGGCTTCCCGCTGTGCTCAGTTATATGTTTAGTGCTAAGTGAAACTTGTCCTTCAAACTTTTGCTCTTCAGTTTTAATAATATGATATGATCATATAATATGATAGGATCAGCAAGATTTGCCAGCCCCTCTATGAACTGTATCTGACTGGAAGTTTTGCTTTGATTTTAGTTCACAAATATATTTAAAGTTATGTTTTGACTGCAGTTGATTACAAGACTGAGCTTTTCCTAGGCTTTTGTTTATGTTTTCAAGTTTAAGCCTAGGATGGGTAACTACATGCCTATGTAGATCTACTTGAAATAGATATGGTCCTAAAATACTTATCCAAGGAATATGACAGAATTAGTGATTATAACATTCTGTTTAGAACATTCTGCAGTTTAGAGCAGATAACTAAAAACAGACAAAGATTAACTCAGATATGCTGACCCTCAAGCTTGTCAGAGATATGATGAATATGGCATCATATTTAAGTTTTACTATGACAGAGAGTCCCAAAATCCTGGCAGTAGAACCTCAAGGTCTCTGAGAATATTTGGGCACATAGACAAATGACTTCAGCTCTGAATTGTGGTGTGCTAACCACTAGGCAAGACTGCCCCAATTTGGCCACCGCTAGGGCCCAGCTTAAACTGTGGACAAAGGTTTGAACACCTGGAGAATCCTTGTTTCACGTTGATGAAGGCATGGTGAGATCAGTCTCTCATGTTTTTTTTTTCCACAGAAATAGTCTCTTATCTTCCAGATGATGTCCAGACTGCCTCTTCTTGTGATTCCATGAAACCACAGGAGCCAAGGACAACTGCCTAGGCGGTGGAGTGACTAGTCATCTCTCTGATATTGATTGGTACATTTATTTAGCTTATAATTTATCCTTCTCATTTCTCTCATCACACTGATGGCTAAGATAAAATAATGGTAGCTCTGCAGCAAAAGAGCAGACAGTTATATCCACTGTTATTTCATTGGTCAGTTCATTAGTTAGTTGGAACTACTAGGTACTTGATCTCTTATTTAGAAAGGCAAACGTGTTTGCCTTGCTCACAGGCTTCATGTTAATTGCCTGTGTCTTATGGTGAATAACTGGATAGAAAGATGTAAAATTTAGGTAAGGTCTGAGTATATGAAAGTTTAATCTATGAGGATCTAAAAAAATTAGGATTTAGGAAGGTGTTTCAAGGTTGATAAATGCAAGGAAGACTGGAAGGTCTAATTAGGTGTTTTAGGTGAATGCAGGTTGTAGTGATATAAAAAAGTAATTTAAGACATATTAAAAAGGGAGATATTACAGATTTCTCTCCCCCTCTATGCTATTGTTATGTTTATGTTGTTATAATATTTCAGAAGTTCGTAGTTACGACATTGATCAATAGAGTTCTGATAAGCTGATGGAGCACTGACTGCTTATTATCCACTCAAAAGCTTGAGATTTTAATTTACCTTTGGTTGTCTTCTGGATATAGACTTCAAGGTGCTCCTAATTATGCTAAAAACATCTTTGTCTAATCAGTATGTCTCTGACCCAAAAGCCATAGCTTTTCCTAGGTCTAAATAGCATGAGTCCACTCCTGCTGTCTTGCAGACATCTGTTACTTGCTTTTTCTAAAGTATGGATCTCAACACAATGGTGATACTAATATACTTCCTTTTGTAAACTAAAATTCATATGAGTTTCAGGAATTAAAAAAATGTCAAAAGACATGGATATTGCATAGCTCAAATGGACCCCAGATGGTTTCCCCTTAGTCTTGGGACTCCGCATTTTCCCCATTTAATAGTCAAATTTTAACTTTTGTCTCTAGTCTGAAATTTTCTCAGCAAATTTTCATTTGGCTGATAGACTCTAGTCATGGATCAGCTATGGATTGCAAGCTGAAATCTGGACCTGCTGAAAGCTAAAGTAAACCATTCCAGCTGATGTGATAGCTACCTGCCTCTTCAACTGGATTGCTAATTAGAATGTGCCTCATTGCCTAGCTTTTTATTAGTCTTTCAACATTCCTGGGTTCCTAATATGTCCGCCCCAATGTCAGCCTGAAGAAGTTACAGAAGAAAAGAAATTAATCAGCCTTTATCCTACCTAACAGAATAAAATGCTAAGTCAAAAGGGGATCCCTGACATTAGCTATTTATCTCGGGGACCTGCTTAGTTGGATCAGGAACTAATATTGCAGACTGGCTGTACAAAGCCAGAATTTTAACAGCTTATTGATATTGATAAAGTTATGCAATGCCTTCAGAACTCAAATGGACCTAACAGACTTCCACAGAAATTTCTACCCCAAAACAAAAGAATTCACATTTTTCTCGGTACTTCATGGAACCTTCTCCAAAATAGACCATACAGTCAGTGACAAAGCAAGCTTCAACAGATACAAGAAGATTGAAATAAACCCTTGTATCCTATCATACCACCATGGACTAAAGCTGGACCTCAACAACAGCAAAAATAGCAAAAAGCCTATACATGCATGGAAACTGAACAACTCTTTACTCAATGATAGCTGTGTCAGGGAAGAAATTAAAAAAGCAATTAAAGACTTCTAGAGTTTGGCTGTGAATCTCATCATCTGCTTTGATCCCCTGTTGGAGGAGCCTTTCAGAGGACTCTTTAAGAGGCTGCCATCCTATTCCTTCTCTTCCACTGCTTCTGGTGTCTATCCTGTTTGCCATTCTGAATGAGATTTAAGCACCCCTCCCTAGAGGCCTCCTTGTTGTTTAGCTTTTATAGGTCTGTAGCTTTTAGCATGTCTATTCTATATTATATGGGTAATATCCACTTCCAAACATTGGGCAGAGAGCATGGAGACTTGTGGGGGAACGGGATGCTAGAAGGACAAGGACAGTACAGGAACCTCACAAGGAATTCAACAATGCTAAAAAACCTGTGCCCAGGGTTTCCTGCAGAGACTGATGCACCAACCAAGGACTAAGCATGGAGAGGACCAAGACCCCTGCTCAGATGCATCCTACAGGCAGCTCAGTCTCCATGTGGGTTCCCAAGTAAGGGACGCAGTGTCTGTCATTAACTGGAGCACCTACTCTATGATCAGTTGCCCCTGATGATGTGGCCTTGCCAAGCCACAGAGGGAGGTGATCCAGGCAGTCTTGATGAGACTTTGTAGGCTATGAGCAGCGGGCAGAGGGGAGGAACTCCCCCTTTCAGTGTACTAGGGGATAGAGATATGGGAAGAAGGAAGGTAGGGGGACTTGGTAGAGTTGAGGGAGGGAGCTTCAATAGGGATATATAATGAATAAATTGTAAAAGAGTAAAAATAAATAATTAAAAATAAAATAAAATAAAATAAAAACTTCCTAGAATTCAGTGAAAATAAAGGCATGACTTACCCAAACTTATGAGTCACAATGAAAGCAGTGTTGAGAGAAAAAAAATCATAGCACTAAATGACTTCATAAAGAAATTTGAAACATCTCATACAAGGAACTTAACAGCTTACCCTAAAGCCATAGGGGGTAAAAAAAAAGAAGCAGAGACACCCAAGAGTAGTAGACAACTGGAAATAATAATACTCAGAGCTGCAATCACTAAATTAGAAACAAAGAAAACAATTCAAAGAATCAACTAAACCAGTTTGTTTTTTGAGAAAATCATCAAGATAGACAAACCCTTAGCCAATCTAACTAAAAGGCAGATAGATACCATCAAAATCAATGATATCAGAAATGAAAAGAGGGACATAATAACAGACACTGAAGAAATCCAAACATTCATTAGGTATTACTTCAAAAGCCTATATGCAGCCACAAAATTTGAAAAGCTAAATAAAATGGACAATTTTCTTAATAGATTCCATTTACCAAATCTGAATTAAGATCAGGTAAATAAATTAAACAGTCTTATTTCCCCTAAAGAAATAGAAGGTGTCGTCAAAAGCTTCCCTTCCTAAAAAGCCCAGGGCCAGATGGTTTCAGAGCAGAATTCTATCAGACCTTCAAAGAAGAGCTAACTCCAATTCTCTTCAAACTGTTCCACAAAATAGAAACAGAAGGAACATTACAAAACTCATTCTATGAGCCCACAGTCACCTTGATAACTAAACCACACAAAGACCCAACAACAATCTTTCTTATTAACTTTGGAGTAAAGGTACTCTATAAAACACTTGCAAACCGAATCCAGGAACACATCAAAGATATCATTGACCATGACCAAGTAGACTTCATCCTAGGCATGCAGGGGTGGTTCAAAATATAGAAAGCCATCAATGTATTCCAACATATAAACAAACTGGAGGAGAAAAACCACATGATCATCTCCTTAGATGCTGAAAAATCATTTGATAAAATCCAACACCCATTCATGTTTAAAGTCTTGGAGAGATCAGGGATAAAAGGCACATACCTGAACAGTAAAGGCAATATACAACAAGCCTATAACCAACATCAAACTAAATGGAGAGAAATTTAAATCAATCCCACTGAAATCAGGAACAAGGCAAACATTGCTGCAGTGTTTCCAGCCTCACAGATTGTAATACCCATTATCATGTTCCAAACAACACCTTACTGGCCCAACTTTGTCTCTTCAACGTGTTCAAAACCCTTGCTCTGTCTTTTCTGAAACAGTGCTCTAGTTGAGCCACAAAGTGACAAAAACCTGTTTGCACTTCTCAGAGCACTATTGTCATGCCTGACTTACTGCTCTTCTCAGTTGCAGTGTTCTCTGGTTCCTAACACCCCTCTCTTGCTTCCTACTCATTTTCCTTCATGAGTTATGCTTAGTTTAGAGACTCTTTGAACATCTCTCTGTATCTTTAAAACAATGCCTGCCCTCAAAGAACCTCTTGGCAAGCATGTGTGGAATTAAAGGCTGTCTGTTAGGTAGTGGTTGGCAGGCAAGTTTTTATTCAACCCTACACAATATCATGTGCGGTGGTAAGTTCAGTTATTATCTCCACTTTTCAAATAAGAAAATAATGCTCAGACAGGTTAAATAATTTGCCAAGAAATGCATAATTCTCTTATATGGCTGAGCCCAACAAAACAATCTGCAGTTTGAAATGCTGAGTGGAGTCTATAGGCGCCAGGAAAGTGAAACTGTTATCACCTGCAGCATGAAGCTATGATAGTCAAATGGCTTCATTAAACCCCAGTTTCTGTTTTTCATATGGCTTCTTTTGTAATTGGTATTCATGAGCTAATTTGGGACATCTTATGAAGGTGAAATGCACATAAAGAAAACTTTGGCTATTTCCTATCAATTGTTCAGTGAGTCCATAGGTTGCCATATTTTAATCTCATCTCATCCAATATGTCAACAGCTATAATTAGTGTCTAACCCATATATTATCATTAAAAAAAAAAAACTCTTTAGCCAGGCCATGGCTCTTTTTTCATAAGTCTTATTAGGTGAGTTCAGTCCCCAGAACCCAGGAAACCACAGTGAGAAGGAAGGGGAAACATGAAAATTGTCCAGAAGCTTGGAGGCCAGCTGGCCTGGAATAAGCTGTACAATGATGGAAGCAAAGGTGACCCTGCTTGAACAATTTGAAGTTAGGTACAAACCCCTAAATCCTTCCATCTCCACGATATAACAAGTGTCATGACATCGTTGCTCTTCATCTCTGTCTCTCACACATTCTTGCACAAAATAAAATTTGAAAAATATTTTCTAGTCAACAAAATTTACACCCATTGCTCTGTAGAGTCAAAACAGTACTGCCCTGAGGCAGTTAAGGAGGAATTTACAGATTAACAGCAGGAGAAGTGGCAGTAGCAGCCACAGATAGTATCTGTTGATGACTTTGTGTGTGCCAGGCCTGTAGTACTTGGAGATTTACTTGAGTTAGCCTTTAAAGTTATCCAAAGTAGGCTCTGCTATCTTACTTAAAATACGGTGAAGTGAGCCTATGAGAATATAGCTCACTTGCTAGGGTCCACAAGGCTATTAAATGTAGAACCTAAACTGAAATCTGAAAGCGCATGTCTTTAAAGCCTGGGCTAATACCAAACTGTACAAGGGTCAGTTTCCTCATCAGTAAAACGCAGAGAAAGAACTGCTATCTTGCAGGGTTTCTGTAAAGGTTAGAAATGCCCAGGGCCAGGGCCAAAAGTGCACAGAGTAGATGTTTCAACTACCCTGTTGACATTTATCATGCATGGGGTCATTTTAGTAGCAGAGGAAGACCCAAGATTGCTTTAAAGGCACTGTGGAGCTGGATCTACAGCTTCAGCTGTCTTGGGAGCTGGGCCTCTTCCTTCCAGGTTACAGTGACCAAAGGAAGCTCAGAGAGACAGGCAGGGGCAGGAGCCTGACTCCTGCTCAAAGTACCTCTGCTGGGAGTAGGGAGAGAAACGGGAGCTGGGAGGGGCGATCAAATCCTAGTCTTCAGAGGACTGCAGGTGCTAGGCAGAGTTGGTGTAGGTGGGTTCCGGAGCCTAGCAAGGGAGGGGAGGAGGATGGGGCGGGGCAGCAGGCGGGTGGGGAAGAGACAGAGGCGGGGCTGAGGGACGGAGAGGCAGTCCTAAGATAGCTCTTCCCCTGCCCGGCAGTTTGCTGCGTCTGGAGGAGCTCTCAGGAGAATCTCCAACCTCCGAGCGAGCCTACAACTACCGTAAGTACTTGCAAATGAGCGCATTGTCCAGTGGCTGACAAAATCCTAAACAAAACCCCGAAAGCCAATAAATTGCCTTAAATCAAACTGCTCCCCAGTCCCCTCTCCCCATTCATCCTTGCCTTTCTCTTTCTCTCCCCGGATCCCAGCCCCGCCTCGATGGGAAGCTCTGGGCAATGTGGATATCTCCCCCTTCCCCTCTCAGTCTTCCCTCCAAACCCTAAGAAAACCTTGTACCCAGCACCCTGCGGAGTCCAAACCCTTTGATTGCTGGAGCTCTTAAAGCTATGAAGGAGGGTATCCATTAGGTATTTTGTATGTATCACCTTTGAAAACACTGCGGGGTTGCCTAATGGTGGGGAAAGTGCTTGGGGTAGAGTACAAGGGGAAAGAAAAAAAAAAGCAGCCTCATTAGCCTAAGTTGGGTGTGGGGTGAAAGAGCAAAATGGGTGTGGGCAAATTTGAATCTCAGGGTTATTCCCAAGTTCCCTAGGCATAAGATTCATCGTCTTGCCAGATTTTCTTTAAATTTTTAATATTTTTATGATTGAGGAATGGTCAGCCATGCTGAGAAATCTAGCTTTTCTGATCCCACTCCAGTAACCAAAAAGCAAGCCCCTGATGTTCATGTGTTAAAGCTGGATCTCCAGATAGCATTTCCTGGGTGCAATTCCAGGTTGAACTCTCTCCTTGGCAAAGAACCTAGCTTCCGCCAATAGATCCTGGCCCCGTGCCCCAAGGGGAAACAAAGCAACAGGGTGGTATCCAAGCTTTGGCCTGGCACTGAGAAAATTGGGGACAAGCAGTTCTAGCAAATGAGATGAAAAGAGTCTCATTATGTTGTTATACCAAATGTATACCCCTCTTTGAAAAATGGAACAAAATACACCTGTTTACATGATATTTACACAGCATGCCTGGCACTATACACACATTTTCTGTAACTCAAAACATTGTTGTTTTGAGTACATATTATCTCCCCACCTAATAGATAAGGAAAGTTCAGAGATGGTAAGTTAAGATTCCTGCAACACAAATAAATGAAAATCGGGGCTGGGCTCTTCTTGAATCTCTCAGTGTCAACCTGTTGTCCTACTGCCCAGGTGTTTTCACAATAAATCTTTTAGCTCCTCCATTTCGCTCTCTGTTAGCATTAAAATATATTAGAGGCTGTTGTTCTGCAATGTTTAGAGCAACAAAGTCATTCTTTTTTCCTCTGTGGGAGCTACATCTACCTCACTCCACTGAGTTAAGATCAAACAGCTGCGAGCAGGCAGGATTTCATACTATGAGTAGAGGCTTCATGGAGGAGAATTCTCCTGAGTTTGTGCTGTGAGGATACACCTTCCCTTTGCAGCAAGAGGGGAGAAGATCCAAGTCATCTATATACAGGTTGGTAGTGACTTCTGGGAAAATAAGTTGGCCTCTCTGAGCTCAAATCTCTTCTCTATTTTCCTTCAAATTCAAATAATTCCATTTTCTTCAGAGGTAGTGAGCAAAGCTGCTTAGAAGCTAAGGGCAAGTTCCAAAGAGGAATCATTTACACTTTTATTAACTAGGTGGAAGCAGTTGGATTAGTTAACACCTACACAAGACAGGGTATTAAGCTTTGCAGTTAAGGGACCATAGTGCATCATAAGCACTCCTTAGAAAGAACAGTCTATGTGAAGAAATGGGAGGGGTGATGGAGGATGAAGATGGGGTGAGGGCAGGTGCTGCCTCTGGACATTTGAGTGTCAGCCTTGGTGTTAAACATGAACTTTAATTTTCATTTAATACTTTGACTTTCAGCAAATTATGTATCCTGCCTAAACTCCATTTGCCTCAGTACCAAAATGGGGACACTGGTAATGCCTTCTTTACTGAGCTGTTGGATGACTCAGCTGTGTGTGTGAGTGCATGTGTGCACATGCATACACTGCTGTGAGTGTGCACTTGTTGCGTGTGAGTAGTACATTCGTGTACTCCTCTCAAAAGGTGAGTCTTGGCACATTCCACTTCCCCCACTCAGTAGGATTTCTTTAGGCTTGTTTATAGTCACCGTCTGTGCCTTTGAAATTTCAGAGATGAAAATAAATTCAACAAAAATAACGTTTTGGATCTGAGGAAAAGATCTTGAGTAGAGAGATAGGGAAGTGAAGAAAAGGATCAAGGAGAGGAAAGCAACAAGTGGGCCTTATTAACTGGCTTGGTTCTTGTGAACCAGTGCAATGTAAGGTAGTCAAGAGTCATGCAGAGATCACACTGCAACTTGAAAGAGAACTAGTCCCTGAGCATGAAAATGTCTTCTTTTAGATTCTACTATATTTTAAGAAGCAAAGCCTCTAAGATTCAGAGAACGCGTTCTGCACCAGAGGCCCAGAGGCCTGGGCAGGCCAGAGCAAGGGCCAAGATGCGTTGGAACTTCATTCTTTTGCTTGTTTGCATTTGTAAGTACAAGGAAGGGATGAAAAACAAGTGACCCTGTTATGGAAACCCTTGTGAGCAGGCTCCTGGGGGAGGGGAGGCATGGGAGATTATTGAGGTTGGAAGGTAAAGAAAGCAGAATCTCTCCCTGACCATTCCTTCTCTCTTTTTAGGGCTCAATCTGGGTATGACCTCAATGGGTAAGTGACTTCCTGTCTGAGATTCTAAGATCCTGGCCTGTATGTATATATGTATGTATGTATGTATGTATGTATGTATGTATTTATGTATGTATGCATGACAAGAAAGGTTGGGCTGCTTGGGATCAGAGCTTCTCCTATCATGACTTGATTTCCCAAGAAATAAGCAGAGCTTTATCTCACATTAGCAGGCAGCTTATTCCCATGCCCACTTGGATTCTTTGAACAAATGCCCTGGCATCTCAAACCCTTACACGAGCAGACACTCCCACTCCCACTAGCATAGGAAGGCAAAAGTCAGCATCTGGGTGGGTTAGAGCTAATTTTAAGGTGTGTTGTGGGGCACTTTGTGGGAGAGAGATGGCTGACTGTTGATATTTCTGTGATTTGGGGCAATGACAGCAATGGAATCTCAACCAGAGCTATGGATAGAGTCCAACTATCCTCAGGCTCCTTGGGAGAACATCACACTTTGGTGCAGAAGCCCCTCTCGGGTATCCAGCAAGTTCCTGCTTCTGAAGGATAACACACAGATGACCTGGATTCGTCCTTCTTATAAGACCTTCCAAGTTTCATTCTTCATAGGTGCCCTTTCTGAGTCCAAAACAGGGCTTTATCGGTGCTGCTACTGGAAGGAGAGAGGCTGGTCGAAACCTAGTCAAATTCTAGAGTTAGAAGCACCAGGTGAGATGACAAAGGTAGATACTCCACAATGTTCTCCCACTCTTGGGACTCTAAATCACTGTCCCAAAGAAGGATTTGTTGAAGTGATTCATTTACCTCAAATTCATGCATGTTTGCTCTCCACAGATAGCACAGATGTGCCTATTGTGTATCAGACAATGCATGTAGAGGCTGCAGCTCTGGAAGGGTGGGGCCAGGAAGGGTTGTTAGAAAGGCTTATCCAAAGCCAAACTTTCCTTTCCTGCTGTCTAGGCAGCACTACCCTTGCTCTAACTCATAGCAGTTCATTTTATTCTTTCCAGGCCAACTTCCTAAACCCATCTTCTGGATTCAGGCAGAGACTCCCCCTCTTCGTGGATGCAATGTTAACATCCTCTGCCATGGATGGCTTCAGGATTTGGTATTTATGTTGTTTAAAGAGGGATACACAGAGCCTGTAGATTACCAAGTCCCAACTGGGACAATGGCCATCTTCTCCATTGACAACTTGGCACCTGAGAATGAAGGGGTTTACATCTGCCGCACTCATATCCAGATGCTCCCCACTCTGTGGTCAGAGCCCAGCAACCCCCTGAAGCTGGTGGTAGCAGGTGGGTGTGGCCACAGCTGCTGGCATCTGACAATTGTTATCCCAGGAATCATGGCTGGTTGAGCAAAAGTTTTTGATACTACTTGCCTTGGCTGGTTTCTAGGTCCTGCAGAGTCAATGTGGTAGAGTCATTTGACATTTTCCTGAGCTTTAGAATCACACATGCTTTAAAGCACATAATCCTTTGGCTGGTTTGTAAGCCTACCCAGCTATTCAGTAGCTTCGTCTTATTGCAATTTTATTGTTCTTTACTTGTTGATTATCATTCATTCATTCATCCAATATTTATTGAGCACCTAATATGTGCCAGGCATTGCCATTATAGTCTTAAAGATGATTTCTTAAAAGTTTAAATGTATTTGTGTTTATCATATTCAAGTGTGGGAAACAAAATGAATCACTATTCCCACTGACAAAAAAACAGAACAAATGATAAAGAAAGCAACAGTTTAGTTTATATTTTAGAAATAGTGTGACAGATTACTTTGTCTCAGTAAAAACAGCACCGAGCTTTAAACAGAGAGGCGACTCTTTCAAAGGTCCAAATACTAGACACACACTCCAACTTCAACTCCTCTGTCCCACGCCCTGGATGATTCCAAATGGAATTGTCAACATTTCCGCAGTTACTACAGCAAGCAAAAAGATCCAGAGAAACTGTGATGTTACAGAAAGTACCCCTGATTTCTAGATCCATCCATGACACTGCTTCCCATTGTTATGTTGAGTAAGTCATGTCACTTCTCTGTGTTTTGGTTTTCTACATTCTAACACAGGATAACAGTACATATTCAGTCTACTGTATATGCCACTCTGTGCTTCAATTTCATGATCTGCAAAATTGATATAAGACTAATGCCTACCTCACAGGGTTGTTGTGAGGATCTGCCTAAATAACATGTAGAGTGCCTGGCATATAAGTTCTCAATAAATGGTAGATAACAATTTTATTAATATAGCTTTTTCTTGAGGCTCAAAATACAAAGGACTGTTTAACCCGTGTATATGGATGCTTGCTGTACACATACACTTCCAACATAATTTCCACTAGCACATACTTCTGCAATGAATGTTCACCAGGATTTCCCACTTGTCTATTAATTTAATGCTGGCAAGGGCTTTATATTCTTTACACTCAATTCCCCTAGACTGGCATGATTCATGACATACCCAAAAAGCTGATCCTTCCATAGGGGATGAGTTGTTGTACCTGGGATTTGAATGGGGATAAGATGGAGTCACATAAAGCTGAAGTTTAATAGTACAACCATCTTAGAAAAAACAATCCATACAAATGAGTGTGGGCCCCATTACCAGATTTCATTGGCTTACTGAGTTATTACCCCAAATCTCTTTATTGGCCTCCTCCAACCTCATGTTGTGAGTGTTGGAATTAGGGTCTTAAGGCAAGATTAATGTGTTCAGATGTTCTCTATCATCAATGAAAGTTATGCTCTACAAGATGGAATCAAAGTCATTTTTAGAGGTATGGATTTTCTGACTGTGGAAAGAACTATACTTGTCATTTTAGAGACCTGAAGATACAGGGCATTATGATTGTAAGACAGTCCCCCGAGGCAAGCAACTATACCTGGCTGAGTTGGGTTGAGAAAGAAGGGCCATAAGTCAACTTACCCTTGATTACATTCATGAGGAGACATAAGTCTAAGGAAAAAGAAGGAGGAAGGTTACGTTCCAATTACTTCTTTTGTGCAAAGAAACGAAGAGAATTAAAATAGACTGGGGAAGAATTGGCCAAACTGTAATTGAAGGGTCTCTTCCCTTTCTAGGTCTCTACCCCAAACCAACTTTGACAGCCCATCCTGGGCCCATCCTGGCACCAGGGGAAAGCCTGAGTCTCAGGTGCCAAGGGCCAATATATGGAATGACGTTTGCTTTAATGAGGTTGGAAGACTTGAAGAAATCTTTTTACCACAAGAAGGCAATAAAAAATGAGGCATATTTCTACTTCCGGTCTCTGAAGATCCAGGATACAGGGCACTATCTCTGTTTTTACTATGATGGGTCAAACAGGGGCTCATTGCTTAGTGGTATCCTGAAAATCTGGGTGACTGGTAAGACAGGGGTATGTTATAATGTTTCCTCTGACTCCCACTCCCCTCTCATACTTATCACTTGGGCAGGGCTAATGGTGGGAGGGAAGAACAAATTTCATGCAACCTAGTTGAGGGATTTGCAAAGTGTAAATTGGAAGACAAAGGTGAAAAAAAGCCCTAATTATAGAAAGGCAGGGAGAGTGATACCATTGGCTATTTGTATTTTGGGTCTCATCCTAGACACTTTCCCCAAGACCTGGCTCCTTGTTCGGCCCAGTCCAGTGGTTCAAAAGGGTCAAAATGTGAGCCTGAGATGTCGAGGACTGATGGATGGAGTGGGGCTTGCACTCTATAAGAAGGGAGAAGAAAAACCCCTTCAGCTTCTGGATGCCACCAGTAACACTGGCAACAAATCATTCTTCCTCCAAAATGTGACCTACAAGGATGCTGGCATCTATAGCTGCCACTATTATCTTACCTGGAAGACATCCATTAAGATGGCAACATACAACACTGTGGAGCTGATGGTTATAGGCAAGTGATCTTAACAGGCTTCAATTTTGCTTTCATCCATATGCTTTTATCATTATTAAAGTGCTCTAAGTGAGGTGAGAGTATCTTAGTGGCTCTTGTACTTGACTGGAGGTGGGAGCTAAAGAGAGAACATTAGGAAGATGATGTAGGACTTTATATCCTTCAGGGACCTTTTCTCCTGGGATTCACTTTAAGCCTTCCTTAGCTCTCATCATGACACAGCCCCACGGTGACTCGTCAAAAACAATTATTTACCTTCAAGTCAGGGAGAGTTTACAGTTATGAGGTCTTTCTGATTGAAATTAGAGCCAGTAGTCTTTAGAAAGAACCACAGAGATGGGGGGAGGGGGGAAGCTTGGAATACACAAAGTTTGAAGTCACTAACCAAATGTAAGTAAAAAAAAGAGAGAAGTCCAAATGTGGAGCTAAGAAACATTTAGCAAGGGAGAGGATGCTGACTGGATGTCACTTCTAACTGTAGTCTCTGGATTGGTTTCAGATAAGCCTCCTAAACCCTCCCTTTCAGCTTGGCCCAGTTCCGTGTTTAAAGCAGGAAAGACCATCACCCTTCAGTGCCGAGTATCTCATCCAGTACTTGAATTTTCATTGGAATGGGAAGAAAGGGAAACCTTCCAAAAATTCTCAGTAGATGGAGACTTCATCATCACTAACATTGAAGGGCAAGGCACAGGGACCTACAGTTGCAGCTATCGCATTAAGGCACACCCTAACATCTGGTCACATCGCAGTGAGCCTCTGAAGTTGGTGGGTCCAGCAGGTGAGAAGATAACTTCTCATATGAATACCCTTCAAAATCCTGGAATATCAAAATAGTGCCCAGAAATTTATGGTAAGGGGAGTGAGGGCTTGTAAGTCAGGACCCATGCGCCTAGGCATACATCCCTTGGGTGAACTACAAAAACTCAAAGCAGTGACCAGAATGTTCTGTAGACTCTAGTTCTCCATGAAAAGAACACATCTGTCTCAAACTTCTAAATAAAAGCTTTCTCAGTAAGCAGCTCCCCTCTCCCACTGTTAATTTGTTTGTCCTAACTTGTCCCCATCAAGCCTTCTGCTTCTGGTCTTCTCTGTTCACAGGCACCCTCACCTGGAATTCCATTCTGAATGAAGCTCTCAGGATGTCCTTAATTGTGCAGCTTGTTTCCTTGCTGTTGCTAGTGCTGTGGATACACTGGAAGTGTCGGACACTGAGACTCAGGTATTTGCCTTCTCTCAGCCTGTTGTTGCCATGCTTGCCTAGGCTTCTGAAGGGGTCACTCCCAATTGCAGGAAGCCACAAGGACATACTCTTACTTTTCTCCTCAGCATCTAGGCTTAAGAGTTAAGGCATTCCCATCTCATTCTCTTTCATCTTACAGAAGGGTCATTACCAAAGCCAGAAAGTAGAGGCATGTATAGTTTTCAGGAGCTATAGAAATAATCAGAAGTGTGTTTCCTAAACTCTACACCTCCTACAGTGCCCAAATCTCCCCTTAAACAACTTTGTCCACAAGACTTCATAAATGTCTTCCCCGCTGATATAGTATGAGCATGCTCACTTGTAAGAAGCTATGCTGTTGTATCTTCCATGTTATTATCTAAATCCCATCCCATATTTTTCAACCTTACCCTTCACTTTCAAACGCTGTAGAGAGTATTTTGGCCCATCCTAGGTTCCTTAGAAACCAGTTTTTCTGTTACTCTGGACTTCTATTATTTGTGGAGAGCACCCTTAGGATACAGTTTTAACCTGGATAGACATTTGATAAGACAACAAATGGAGCTGGAGAGTCAACCTGTTTCCCTTAGCCTGAAAACAGCCCAAAAGATCCTCTTGCCATTTTCTTAGATTCTCCAGTGTCCTTTGGACCACTAATCTCAATCTCTAATTCCTATGGTTTTCAAAGGCTATTCCAGTTTGCAATGAAAAGGGAAATGATAGTTCCTACCCAACCCTGCGCTTCTAGATGTACATTTGTATGTCTAGGAAATTTAATACACAGTTGATCATTACAACTATGTGTGCCTGTGTTTTCTGCTGGGATCTGAGGTATAGTGTGCCAGCGTAACAAGTGGAGAGCCACCTATGGTTTTTGAGAGAAAAAGAAAACACACTTGGAGTTTTCAATGAAATCAAATTTTACTGTCCTATTGATTCTAAGTTTCATATGCTTTAAACTAACCTCATAGTAGGATTAGAAAAGATGTAACTTCATGTTTCTTACCCTACTCCAAGATCATTGCATCAAAGAATAATATCAGAATACAGATGTCATAGAAAGCAGCTTAGAAAGTAGTTTTCCTTACCACCAAAAAGACCGAGGATGGTCACTGTTTCCTAAGGAAAAAAAAATGTCAATTTAATTTTGGCTTTATACCTCCTAATTTTATATAGGAGGCAGAGTCCAACAACAATGCTACACATGTGAAGTCATAATCTAGGTAGTGGAGAGAGAGAGATCCTACTCTCTGACAAGCTTAGCTCAGCACTGACAGGCTGTCAGTGTTCTTGTAATCCATCAAGGCTGCCTAGGCAACCCTTCCATAACAAAGGCAGGTCAGTCTGAAGACAGACTGAAGACCAGTACTGCCATAGGAACAACTGCTTCCAAACTTAAACTTGATGACTGAGAAACACTCAAGGTTGCTCTTTCCACCCCCACACTCAACCACCCAGAGCTGCTGAGATCCAGGGGTTCTGAGAACTGGAAATACAAAAGCATTTTCCCATCTGACACCTCCTTTGCAGCAACAACCTAATCAGGGGCCATGGGAAAGCTGACATATAATATATGCTGGGGGAAGGGGCAGAGAGGAAGGGCACGTAGGTCATGGAAGTACAGGAGGTTTGTAGGCGATTAGATCCTCAAAAAGAAAAGTCATCAGTGTCAGAAAAGATTATATCCCATTATCCTGGCCATACCCAATCCCTATTGGGTGGTGAATTAGCCAATGACATAAATTGCCGCCCCCTTCTCTCCGCCCTCTCCCTAATCCCAGCAACTCCTCTCATCTTTTTTCTGGTCTCCTTAGAGAACCCTGGTTTTTAGGAACAGCTCAAGGGGTGGCCATGTTCTTCATACTCATGGCTCTTCTTTGTTGTGGTGAGTACAAAAGGGTGAGACAGGGGTCTGGGCAGCAGGCTGCGGGGGACAGTTTCGGTGAGGAGGGGGCAAAATCTGACAAAGGTTTCTTTTGAAGGACTGTGCAATGGGGCATTCGCAGAAGAGATTGGTGAGTTTTTTCCTACTCCAGACTGGGACATTCCTCTCTGGAGATCCGAAATAACTACAGAGTGTCAGTGTCAGTGCCCAGGGAGTGACTGGTTGGGAGGGAAGGACAGCCAAGAAGGCAAGATTCAGTCTCCAACTTTTTCTTTCTGCCTGTGAAAGTTTCCTTCAGGCTCCTCTACTTTCATGAGGCTCAGTTGAGACATCAGCTTCCACTTTCCCCAGCACCTAAAGAAAGAAGCAAGATAGGAACGGAAAGGATTCTGATTTCAGGGGGAGGGGTGTGGGATCTGGTAGGGGCTTCAAGAGAAAGGAAAGAAGGGAGGGGGAATACCAAGAGGATGGCTTCATTAACTCTGCTGTTTCTAGAAATAATCATGCCAACCCCTAAGCCTGAACTGTGGGCAGAGACAAACTTTCCTCTGGCCCCGTGGAAGAACTTAACGCTCTGGTGCAGAAGCCCTTCTGGCTCAACTAAGGAGTTTGTGTTACTGAAGGACAGGACAGGGTGGATTGCAACTCGCCCGGCCTCAGAGCAGGTCCGGGCTGCCTTCCCCCTTGGCGCCCTGACCCACAGTCACACCGGGAGTTACCACTGTCATTCATGGGAGGAGATGGCTGTGTCGGAGCCTAGTGAAGCACTTGAACTAGTGGGGACAGGTAAGAGAAAGCAGAGGTTCCTTCTGGAGTAAGACCCAGTGCCCCTGAGAGCCCTGTGCTGCTGGAAGGAAAGGGAGGGGGAGGGGAGAAAAAGAATGAGAGGACACAGACTGAGGAACTCAGTGGGGATGTATTTCGTTGTTTGTAGAGAAAGTAACTTTGAGCCTCCTATCTTGGGCACTTCCAAAGTTTTGATTCCCTAGCCATCCCATTTTGTTTTCTAGACATCCTTCCCAAACCTGTCATTTCGGCTTCCCTCCCAATCTGGGGCCAGAAACTGCAGATCCGGTGCAAAGGATGGCTGGAAGGTTTGGGGTTTGCTCTGTATAAGAAGGGAGAGCCAGAACCTGTCCAGCAACTTGGTGCGGTTGGGAGAGAAGCCGTTTTTACAATTCAAAGAATGGAAGATAAAGAGGAGGGCAATTACAGCTGCCGCACACACACCGAAATGCAGCCCTTCAAGTGGTCTGAGCCCAGTGAGCCCCTGGAGCTTGTCATAAAAGGTAGAGCTGAATAGGGTGTGTGAGGGCGAAAGAGCTGGGAAGTGCCTGACAAAACTCTACTATCTCCACAACAAACTCGCTGCTAGTACTAGGAGCCTGTGTCCAATCTTAGAGCCAGGCAGGCGTGGCGCTGGGAGTGCCAGGGCCTCTGGCTGCACGATATTAATAGCCATAATCGTTATTAATAGCTTGGGTTTGTGGAGGATGATTTAATTTTTCTGATTATTTTCCCATCGATTATCTCATTTAACTATAGAGGAAATCTTGAAGTGAAGTGATGTAGCTACTATTTCCTTCTCTTTTCCAGATGGGCACACTGAGGCTCAGAGAACTAATAGAGTTCCAAAGAAAGTTTACCCTTTGAATAGCCTCACTTGCCTGCTCCAGTAACAGTGAGGATTCAATGAGGGACAAGGGTGAAGGGCCCCTTTAGAAACAAACAATCTAATCTATTAATGCATCTGTTTCTGAATGAAAGTGCATATAGACAACAGCTTCCTGAAACCAATATTTACTGTATTTACTTCCTGTTTTCTTGATTTGGTTTTTTAATGTTTTGGTTTTATTTTCTAGAAATGTACCCCAAGCCTTTCTTCAAGACATGGGCCAGCCCTGTGGTCACTCCTGGTTCCCGAGTGTCTTTCAATTGCTCCACCTCCCGTGAACACATGAGCTTTATTCTCTACAAGGATGACAATGAAATTGCATCCAGTGACCCAGCCTCAGGAAATCCAGGGGCTAATGAAGCTCACTTTCTGATTATCTCAGTGGGCATTGGTGATGGAGGAAACTATAGCTGTCGTTATTATGACTTTTCCATCTGGTCTGAGCCCAGTGACCCCGTGGAGCTCATTGTGACAGGTTAGGAAGGAGAAGTCTTGGTGGAAGTAGCACTGACTGCAGGAGAGTGAGAGGAATGGCTGCCAGTGGGAGGGGAAGAAATGTGGTTTTTGGACACTGAGGACAGTTCTTAGGATAGTGCTTGGCACACAATAAATTGTTCATGGAGGACAGCTGCTCATGTTATCATCGCAAGAAAAAAAGACAAAGGAGCAGGGGAGGGCAGCAATTCGCAAGTAAAGAATCTAGGGAGATAGGGATTTCCAATTCAAGAATCAAACTCAAGTTGCTTGCTTTCTGCGACAATTTTTTTAAGGCTTGGCCTTGAGCTTTGAGTTGAATGTCTGCCTTTTTCTGGGCTGAGCTGTCAGGGCTTGGTAGCTGGATGGCCCTCAGAGAACAGGAGAAAACCTTGAAATGTCAGGTACACATTATACAGTTATTACAAATGATAATTTAAAAGGGTGCTTAACGTCATAGAAAAGTGTTTACAATATAAACGTTATCAGACTCTTCAACTCTTTGTGCAGTGGGATCTCAATTACATAAATACTCTCAGATCCAAGGGCATAGTCATGTGTTAAGATGTAAGTAGAAAAATAGGTAAAGAATAGTTACATTTGAGCTGGTAAAATTGTTTTCTTCATTAGCTCTTTATTGCACTTTCTAAGTTTCTACAATAAACATATATCTTCTCCTATAAAAACATTATAAAAGCTATTTTTTAAATGTGGGGAACAGTATTCTCTTCAATTATGATCTTTTTCATTTTAGAATTCTACCCCAAGCCCACTCTCCTGGCTCAACCAGGCCCTGTGGTACTTCCTGGGAAGAATGTGACCCTGCGCTGCCAAGGAATATTCCAGGGCATGAGGTTTGCCCTCTTACAGGAGGGTACTCATGCTCCCTTACAGTTCCAGAGTGTCTCAGGGACCTCGGTTGATTTCCTCCTCCACACTGTTGGAGCAGAGGACTCTGGGAACTACAGCTGTATCTACTATGAGACAACCATGTCCAACAGGGGCTCATACCTTAGTAGTCCCCTTATGATCTGGGTGACTGGTAAGAACAAACCGGACATGGGGTTGGGATAGGGTCAATTGGAGTAGAGACTAAAGGGGTTAATCTCTACTACAAGTGTAGGCCAAACTATGGGGGGGGGGGATCTAAGAAAAGCAATTATCATGGGGAACAGGTATTGAGGTTTTATACTCACACCTTGTTCTCTTTCTAGACATATTCCCCAGACCATGGTTGTCTGCTGAGCCTAGTTCTGTAGTCACTATGGGGCAGAATGTTACTCTCTGGTGCCAAGGGCCGGTCCGTGGAGTTGGGTATATCCTGCACAAAGAAGGAGAGGCCACTCCCATGCAGCTTTGGGGGTCCACCAGCAATGAAGGAACATTTTCTATCACCAATATATCTGGTGCTAGCATAGGACGTTACAGCTGCTGTTACCACCCTGACTGGATGAGCCCTATCAAGATACAGCCTAGTAACACACTGGAACTCATAGTCACTGGTAAGGGGATGAGACTGTGGAGTAAATGTTGTAGTGTAGAACAAAATTGGATTAACTGGTTCATGGAAGATATTTTTAAAGAACTCACATAGAGGCAAACAATAGTCTCACCTTGTTATTGGTTAGCTACTAGGGGAGGGAAGGTAGGAATGGACTCTAAAACAGCTTCTTCTCCCTGACCAACAGTTAATATCTTGCAGGTTTACTTCCCAAGCCCAGCCTATTAGTCCAGCCTGGTCCCATGGTAGCCCCTGGAGAAAACATGACTCTTCAATGTCAAGGGGAACTGCCAGATTCAACATTTGTACTGTTGAAGGAGGGAACTCAACATCCCTTAGAGCAACAGAGGCCAAGTGGGTACAGAGCTGACTTCTGGATGCCAGTGGTGAGGAATCAAGATTCTGGTATCTACAGCTGTGTTTATTATCTGGATTCTGCTCCCCTTGCGGCTTCAAATCACAGCAACTCTCTAGAGATCTGGGTGACTGGTAAGATTCTGAAACCCAGGAAAGCATTTAAATTTTGTAGTTTTTGGCCTTTAGAGGTTGTGAATAATAGAAAAAATAGCCATATTCAGGGCCACTTTTTTTTTTTACCTCTGTGTTCTTGGTTTGTTTGCAGATAAGCCCCCTAAACCCTCTCTGTCAGCCTGGCCCAGCACTGTGTTCAAACTAGGCAAAGACATCACCCTTCAGTGCCGAGGACCCCTGCCAGGAGTTGAATTTGTGCTAGAACATGATGGAGAAGAGGCACCCCAACAGTTCTCAGAGGATGGAGATTTTGTCATCAACAATGTGGAAGGGAAAGGCATTGGAAACTATAGTTGCAGCTACCGGTTACAGGCCTACCCTGACATCTGGTCAGAGCCCAGTGATGCCCTGGAGTTGGTTGGAGCAGCAGGTGAGTTTATAATGCCTCCATGAAAGTTTCTGTTGGGATATCAAAGATAGGCTCCACAGAGATAGGTGGAAAAATTAGGAGACAAGCAGATTGTGGAGCTTGAGTCCTCAAGTACATCATCTTGTAAAGATGAGGAAAAGGTAAGGCTTGAGAGTTCACTTAGAGATGCTCAATAGAGTCATTTAAGGCCTCCCTGCCTTCCAGAAAAGATGTCTGAGTGGCTCACCCTGTGTACCTATACTGGTCATTCCTTGTAGGGCTTGCATGTAACTCTGAAGTGGCAAGAGTGAGAGGACAACAAAATATGTAAAGGAACACTAACATACTAAGCTCCAATTCTGTTTTCTTGATACACCACAGGGCCTGTTGCTCAAGAGTGCACTGTGGGTAACATTGTCCGAAGTACTCTGATTGTCGTGGTTTTGGTAGCATTGGGGATAGTGCTAGCCATAGAGTGGAAGAAGTGGCCTCAACTTCGGACTAGGTAAACACTTAGCTCAGCACAATTCCAGAAATATCTGAGCCTGTCTGACAATTTGTTTTCAGAACCCAGCCTCCAACCCCATTCGTTTTGTGTTTTTTCTTTTTACAGGGGCTCTGAGACAGATGGAAGAGACCAGACCATAGTCCTTGAAGAATGTAACCAAGAAGAAGAAGCAGGCACTACCACCAATTCTCCTTCATCTGCCTCTCAGGGACTCTCAGTGGAACTGACAGTCCCAATATAATTACCCTCTCCTTTAAAAGAGCTTTCCTTTCCCATCTCTTACCTGCAGAGACCTGGCAATCCAACTTGGTTACCCTGGAATTCAGCAGCATTTACTGCTTCTTGACACCTAACCACCTGAGTTAGGTCAAGAGGAATCTAGGAGTGGCAAGTTCTACCAGGTCAAACTGTTTCCCTTATCCCTATAATTCCTCACTGTACTGATTTACTGGTGCATGAAACTCTGTTAAAATGTATTCTTCTGAATAAAGAGAACATTCGCTATCTAACTGCAAACCAAGCCATGGTAGTGTTTTTTCTTTCTTTCTTTCTTTTTTTAATCTGCTTCCCAGTTACAACTTAGCAGAAATGATAAGAGGATATGGGGCTGCTACTAATAACAACAACAAAAAAGGAGCTCTAGGATTGTGTGGAAGAGGAGGGTGCTGCGGGTAGGGAGGGCTCCCAAATAGCACTTTGTGACTTAAAGATAAGTGCACTGAACATGATGTTCTTCTGCCCCTCCATTCTATCCTTGAATGACAAAGCTCTGTTCAAGTTAAATATGAGGAGGACAAACATTGAAGTCATGCTACTTTTTTACCCACTGTGTTAATTTTATGTCTGTAGACTTTCAAACAGCATGTCTGATCCTAGATAGAACATTGAAACTGGAAAAGTATGTTTTGTGACGTTTATTAGCAACCATGGGGTATTAACTAATTCAATAGTAATCATGAATAACAACAACGGATATTTCACTCCCTGTAAAGAAAGTTAAGTTTCTCTAAAGGTATGAATTTCTAGTGGCCTTGTAGAGCTTGCTACTCCCAGATTCTTCTTGAACTAACTCAGGTTGTTAGGTTTCAAGAAAATGCTGATGAATTCCAGGGTTAACCAAATTGGATTGCCAGGTCTATATGAGTAAAAGACAGGAAAGGAAAGCTCTGGAAGTTAGTAAGCAGTTGTCCTGTGTGGTTTTTAGTAGGGGGGGGGGGCTTTTAATGTCCTTTTCCAGGGTTCAAATTGAAACTGGCTCCTATTAGACATGTTTGATTGAGGAGGGTGTGTTACCTAGTTCCTTGAATCATGTTTAAGACCTCATAAGAATTGAAGTACAGGTCCTAGAGGATGTTCTGATCCTTTAACACATGATCCTAAAGTTCCTTGCCCAGTGCTCTATAATAGAAAACACTGCTCAAGATAAAAGTATACAAGGGTTGAGCACATAGTGAATTATTTAACCCCGAGTACAATAAAGTTAAGAAAATAACTCCTATATCCTGCATTAGGAAGCTTATTTATCCCAGAAGTTAATGAAAAAGAATGAATCCCATTTCCCTTAATCCAGACGAATAAAACACACTGAGTATTATAGACTAATTTGTATTAAGCTCTGTGGAATGCAGAAGTACAAAGTCCCACTCTGATTTCCATTTGATGAGATTCTATTAGTTGCTTATACTAATTTCTTATAGTGTTTCTAAAATTTGCATTTGAAAAGTGCTTTTATATTTGAATCTAGCCAAACCTAATTGTTGTTTTGTGCTGAATATTACTTTTTGCCTGCATACTCCATATCCTTAACCCTTTGGTCTAGCTGTGCCTTTTGAACATTGAAAGAAGGCCTGTCCTTAGTCCTTGGTTTTAGGATAAAAAAATCCTTTCATGGGGCCTGGTTGTGTTTTGGGATCTTTGGGTGTTTCAAAGTGTATGTTGTCAAGGTTAGCAACAGAGCTGTACAAGTTATCAAAGATTGATTATTCTAGCTGCACACGCACACACACACACACACACACACACACACACACACACACAGAGAAACACAATGAGAAACAGAGTGAGACAGGGAGAGTCAGAGAAAGAGAGAAAACATGAGGAAAGGAGGAGACCAGAGACAGACCCAGGAAGTGAAATTTAAAGAAGCCTCCAAGTTAGAAAAGCAGGACCCAAAAAGACAAACATGCCAGAGACTCTTGTGAAATGTACACATTGAACCTGGGTTCTCCTGTGTCACCAAGGTTCAAAGAGAGGTACTCGTGTGCAATCAGGAAAAAGCCTGAGAAACCTTGCCCTGAGAAACAAAGTGTGAGAAATATTGTGACACTGGACTCTCAGTTTGCTTTCCTAAAACACACACACACACACACACACACACACACACACACACACACACAGAGAGAGAGAGAGAGAGAGAGACAGACAGACAGACAGACAGACAGACAGACAGACAGACAGACACTGTTCTTTCACTCAGAGAGCCCATTTCTACAAGTATTAAAGGGGAGAAAGTAGTTGTCAATTAACTATGATATACTTAAAAACAAAGTCACTCTGGAATTTAACTTTGCTACTCCCTGTCAAATCTATGTCAATGAATTATACATCTATTTATAATGCAGAAGTTGTCACAAACTATCTCAATTAATTAAATATCTTTCTTTAATGCGAATGTAGCTTGTTTCTGACAGTTCTCTTCATGGTCTGTTTTTTCAACCTGGTTGCCATGGGAATCAGTCCTTTTACCCCTGGCTGGCCTCTAATCATCACCAGCATCAGGTAATTTCTGGGAAGTGGAATCTCAATTAGGGAACGAACCTTTACTGGAGAATTTGTCTCTCCAAAAAGAAAATGAAAATTCTTCTCCCAAGTTTGAGAAAATAAATGCAAATCCCTGCTGATCATTGAGTTATACACCTTTGGCTCCAGCATCCCAGAGATATGAAGATGTAGGTCTAATATAGGATCTCTCCTTTATAGTCATACTGATGTGTAGACATGTAGTCTATTCTTGTATACCACTAGAGAAAGGGAGGTCACCCCAACAGGAGACAGCATGAGAATTTCCACTTGGTGTATGGACTCTCTTTATTTGCCTGTGAATGCCTTGCATACTTTCTCATCCTAATTCTGACTCAAATTTTAACTCAGACCAAATCCACAACAGTCCTTCAAGATTTGGAAAATGGGAAAAGTCCGAGTCCAATCAATCTCCATTAGTGGTGGTACCAGAGTTCAATTTCCATTCAGAAATGTGTTTGTGATAGTAGTTCCCAATTATCTAGGTTCTAGATATGGCAGAGTTTTATGTCTACTGTGCTACATTAGATATGGCAGAGATTTATGTCAGCAACATTCAGGCAGAGCAGCATTTTAGAACAATTGATATATCTGTGTGTTCTATAAATACACATTGGCTGTTTTTTATATGTCACATACTTCAGGGGCACTGGGTACAGATTGAAATAGACAATCCTTGCCTATCTGGTGTAGGAAACAAATAAGTATCACCAGTAGTAAGTTATATAAAATATTCCATACAATAAGCGCTGTGGTGAAAATTTAAACAAAGAAAGAAACCTCAAGATTTATTTTTCTGGAAGCTCACTTCAAGTTTTGAAAGATGGCTGAGAAGACAACACTGGGAAGATAATATTTGAGCTATGGTTTAAAGGACACATAACAATTAGCACAAATCTCTAGGCAAAGTGTATTCTCCTCAGAGGTAAACATGGGTGCAAAAGTCCTGAAATGTGAGAATTGCCTGTTTTTTTTAAGTTGTTTGTGAGCTCATGTGCCTAAGTAAGAGTAAGTAAGGAGGGATGTAAAAGAACATAACTTGGAATTCAGAAGCATTTACTTCTTGATACTTAACCATCTGAGTTAGGTAAAGAGGAATCTGGGAGTGACAAGTTCTACCAGGTCAAGCTGTTTCCCTTATTCCTATAATTCCTCACTGTACTGATTTACTGATGCATGAAACTCTGTTAAAATGTATTCTTCTGAATAAAAAGGATATTCACTATCTGACTGCAAAACAAACCATGGTAGTTTTGTTTTGTTTTGTTTTGTTTTGGGGTTTTTGTTGTTGTTGTTGTTTTGTTTTGTTTTGTTTTGGTCTGCTTCCCAGTTACAACTTAGCAGAAATGATAAGAGGACATGGGACTGTTACTAAAAGGAAAAAAAAAAAGGTTTAAGGATTGGGTACCATGCTATTTAAAATTCAGTTCAGGATAGGAGAGTCTGCTTTTTTGAAACAGGCAAATAAGGTTAGCTTTCTCATGACTGTGACAAAATACCTGGAAAGAAGCAATTTAATGAAGGAAGGACTGGTTTCCTTTGGCTCATCATATAAGAAAGATATGGTGATGTTCATGGTGGTGTTAACACATGTCTTAGCCTCTAAAAGTCCCAGTAAGCCAAAGGGCAGAGAAGTAGGAATGTCACTGCTCAGCTGTTCTTCTTTTATCATTTTTATTTTATTGGGACCCACAACTCATGAGGTGTCACCCACGTTCAGGGTGAGTTTTCCTTCCTCAGTTAAAGCTCTCTGGAAACACCCTCACAGACTCTGAGGTTTTCCTCCTGGGTAATCATAAGTCTAGTCAAAGATAACGTTAAATTTCCATTTGCAGCACAGTCCTTGGTTGTGAGCAGAGGCTGTACTTAATTTAGTGGCTTGGGTTTCTGGTTACATGTGACCAGGAATGGTAGCAAGGAGCTTTTATACTAGGCAGCTACTAGGGTTAGATGACTTTGAGCATATAGATATCTAGAAGAGGACTCTCTAAGTGATAACATATGATTTATATAAGCTGGGACTCACAAATCAAGACATAACAGTAAATATCAACTCTTAAGATTTTAATTAAAAACTCAGTTGCCAACCATGTCATGTGCATGAGTAAGGAACAAGAGATAATTGAGATGTCAAGAGCTTATGTGAAGAATAAACCCTGTGAGTTTAGTTGACTATAGGATTTTGTATGAGGCAACAGTGTGATCTGCCTTCTCATGTTGCTAACGTAATTTTAGGGTGGTGGTAATGGTGAGCAGAGATCTCAGAAAGTAATCGTTTCAGTTTTTTCCCCCCTGGCCCTTGTGCTTCTTGGACTGCTGCAGACACAAGAGACTATCTCCTGTTGACAATGTTTCTGGATGGACCATAAAAAATGCACTGACATACTGTCCCAAAGCAGTGTCCTAGTTTGGGGGGCATTGGGAAAAATATTTCTTGAGGATAGAATAAAGGTATTAGATTTAGTAGACTGATCACCTCCCCACCATGCAATTTTACTTCATTTTCTTAAATGGCACTCATATTCACTTAACAGAAGAGGTGCTGTTTCATTGCTTTACATTTGTTAAGAATTTTGATACTTACAATAAATGTTTCAAGTCAGCCTTGTCATTATTCACATTTCTGAGAAGGAAGGAAACAGATGCACAATTGAGTTAAGCAAGCTAGTAGGTCACTCAGCTAGCAAATATTAGGGGCAGAATGTGGACCTAGGCAGTCTGGCTCCACACTTCATGTTTGTAATCACTGAGCTATGCTGTATCAGGTTTCTGTGAGATCCTCTTCTTACACTAAGCCCAATTCACTGTCTACTGCCAATGCAAAACCTGCAACCCTCCTGTGAGAACATCACTGCCTTCCTCTGTTTTCCTCTATTCATAACTGAACTATTTTATTCTTAACTATTATTTTATTTTATTTTTATTAATTACACTTTATTCACTTTGTATCCCTCCATAAACCCCTTCCTCCTCCCCTCCCAATCCCACCTTCCCTCCCCCTTCTCCACACATGTCCCTCCCCAAGTCCACTGATAGGGGAGGTCTTCCTTTCCTTCCTTCTGATCCTAGTCTATCAGCTCTCATCAGGAGTGGCTGCATTGTCTTCCTCTGTGGCCTGTTAAGGCTGCTCCCCCATCAGGGTGAGGTGATCAAAGAGCAGGCCAATCAGTTCATGTCAGAGGCAGTCCCTGTTCCCATTATTACCTAACCCACTTGGATACTTAACTGTCATGTGCTACATCTGTGCAGGGGTTCTAGGTTATCTCCATGTATGGTCCTTGGTTGGAGTATCAGTCTCAGGAAAGACACCTGTGCTCAGATTTTTTGGTTCTGTTGCTCTCTTTGTGGAACTCCTGTCCTCTCCCTATCTTACTATTTCCCACATCTTTTGTAAGATTCCATGCACTCTGCCCAACAGTTGGCCATAAGTCTCAGCATTAGCTTTGATATTGTGCAGGGCAGTCTTTCAGGGGCCCTCTGTGACAGGCTCCTAGCTTGTTTCCTGTTTATTCTTCTTCCGATGTCCATCTGTTACCTTTCCATAGGTTACCAAATGTATTACTGATCATTATCTTTCCTTTTCAGGATTCCATGCCTCTCTGCTCTGCTGTAAATGAAATTCCTGCAATTTTCCTCCCTGGGAATGAGTGGATAAAATGATGTTGTAGCACTGGAAAGCTAACATGATGTGATAAGCACCAGTTTTTGAAAAGCCATGGGATGTGGCATGTAGGCTTGGGAAAGAAACATGTTTCCTGATGTTCTTCCATGCCACCAGTGGTGGGCCTTTGGCCTGAGTTTTTGTAACCCTGTGGCAAAGAACTTTATGGAATTCTGGTTCACGAAGTATTTTCAATGGATTGCAGTCAGGATTTGTGGAAGAACTGAAAGCACTCAGCTGACTTATAGACCTTAACACAGATTACTTTTGTTGTAAAGTCAGTGCTTTCATTTAAAATATATGTGTATATAATGTATAACATATATATTTTAAAATTAGCCACAGATCATTAGATTTCTTCCTGGTATTTGCAGGCATAGTTTCTTGTTGCTGATCCTCCTCCTCTCTTCTCTTCCATCCCCTTGTCCTACATTCTTACCTTCAAGCCCTAATAACATTCTTACACTTTCATGTCACATGTTTTTTTGTGGTCCTCTTCCCATCCTCAACATGTTTTTATGTTTCTCTCATGGTCTCCTTTTATGTTTTGTGATGTAACCTTAGCTCAGGCTGGCCCTGGACTCCTCATCCTCCTTAGACTCCAGAGTGTGCCATTATGCCTGGCTCCAGCTGCTGCTTTGGGTGACAGAGAAAATGCATGTGTCTCATGTACTAGTTAAGTCATCTAAATATATATTTTATGCCTTTGGGGGAAAAATATCTCCTGCTTCATCAGAAGGTCATCTTTGTAGCCTAAGAAAAAATTCAAGAACAAACCATGTGAAATGATCATCTAGTACAGAGGTTCTCAATCTCCTTAATTCTAAGACATTTTAATACAGTTCCTCATATTGTGGTGACCCCCAACCATAACATTATTTTTGTTGTTTCTTCATAACTGTAATTTTTACCATTATGAATTGTGATATAAATATCTGCCATGCAAAATATGTGATATGCGACCCCTATGAAAAGCTCATTAGATCCTCTAAGGTCATTAGAACCCAGAGGTAGAGAACCACTAATCTAACACAGTATTCATTGAGAGTCAGAATTCACTTTGAAATTGAGACAACCCTATAAAGGCTGGAAGATGATAGTAAACCTGTCATAATTAACCAAGCTTCTCTCAAACAACAGCATTGCTCCTTGTGGTTTATTCTGTTTGGGTTCCAAAAGTAGAATTAAGTGTATTTATCCAGACATTGTCAGCTTTCTTGTTGTTGTGACAAAATACCTGACAGAAAAGCTTAAGCAAAGAGGGTCTGTTTGACTCACCATTTTCCCATAATTACAGAAAATGAATGGTATTAACAGTGGTTCCATCCTTACAATAAACAGGGGAATAGAAAGGAAGAGAAGAGAAGAAGGATCAACCAAAAGAAAGAGTTTAACAAAGCCCTATTAATACTATGAAGGGCTGCTCCTCACACAGTGGGCAAATCAAGAAGTAGAGAACATAGGATAAAGCCAGAACAGTCATAACTGTCAAAAGACAGCATCATATATCTTACCTTACACTAGCCAGGTCCCCTCTCTTAAAGGCTCCAGCACCACAACCTGGGAACCAACACTGCACCTTTATTCATGTATCCTCCTAGTTTATTGTGGTTCCCTAATCACACCCATTCTGCATATGACCATTCAACAAGTTAACCATTCAGCCATCCATATTATCAACTACTTCTGTTTTTTTTTTTCTTCACACCCTGTCTAAAAAGGCATTGTAGACCTGTTTACATAGGTCCTTGGAAATCCAGGTAAATGCTTTTTGTGGTTTCCTTCCTCCCTTGGAAGCCCATCCAAAAGGAAATGAGCCCAGTCTGTCATGACTCATTCTTAATGAAGCCATGCTGTTCCCCGGTGATTAGTAAATGTCCATCCAGGGGCTCAGAAATCATCCTCTTTTTACATATTTATTTATTTATTACAATTTATTCACTTTGTATCCTAACTGTAGCACCCTTCCTCATCTCCTCCCAATCTGGCCCTCAGGCCCTCTTCTCCTCCCATGCCCCTTCCCCAGTCCACTGATAGAGGTCCTCCTCCACTTCCATCAGACCATAGCCTATCAGGTTTCATCAGGACTCTGCATTGTCTTCCTCTGTGGCCTGGTAAGGCGACCCCCCCTTAGGGGGAGATGATCAAAGAGCCAGGCACTGAGTTCATGTCAGAGACATCCCCTGCTCCCATTACTATGGAACCCACTTGGACACTCTACTGCTATAGGCTACATCTGTGGCAGGGGTTCTAGATTATCTCCATGTATGGTCCTTGGTTGGGATATCAGTCTCAGAAAAGACTCCTGTGCCCATAGTTTTTGGTTCTGTTTCTCTCCTTGTGGAGCTCTAGCCCCCTCCATTTCTCTCTATTTCCCTCTTCTTTCATAAGATTCCCTGCACTATGCACAATGTTTGGTTATGAGTCTCAGCATCTGCTTTAATACCCTGTTGGGTAGAGTCTTTCAGATGTCCTCTATGGGTAGGCTCCTGTCTTGTTCCATGTTTTCATCCTCTTCTGATGTCTATCCCATTTACGTTTCAGAATGAGGATTGAGTGTCTTCCTTCTTGCTTGAGGAATGGATACAACCATTTTGGTACATTTTCTCACTGTAATACTATTCAGAAATTAAAAACAAGGAAATCATGAAATTAGCAGACAAATGATATAAACTAGAAAAGATCATCCTGAGTGAGGTATCCCAGAAACAGAAAGACACACATGGTTTATACGCACTTATAAGTGGATATTACACATGTAATATAGGATAATCATACCAAAATTTGTACACCTAAAGAAATCATCCTCTTAATAATCCAGTTTAGAAGTTGTCTTGGGAATCTACATCAAACTGAACAGGTGAACATTTGTAGATTTTTCTTCATTTTGTGAAGAAAACAATTGCTGTATTTAGGCTGATGGTATCTTTCTTCTAACCTACAAGCCCTCAAAGGGCTTAGCAAATAGACCGGAAAAACCAATACTAGATGCTACACTATATCTCTTCCTCATTTTTTCTGAACTGGGGGAATTCAGCTTTGTTATACCAATGTAGAAACCCACAACTAAGGTCATAATTTATGTGATGTTTTTGAAAAGAAATTCAGGCCAGTGGAGCAGAATGGCTTCCTATGCAAAAGCACACCCTCTGTTGTGCACTTTATGGAGCTCAGCCATACCCAATCAGGGCCTCTTGATCTTTAATGTGCCTGTACATGTGCATTGATAGGGCTCTGATTCAATGGGTCTGAGGTGAAACATGAAGCTTTATAGATCTCACAGTTGATATCTATGCTCTGACTGCACAGATCATGGTTTGTGGAACAACATTCTAGATTAGTGATTAGAGAATCTCGCTGACACACATAATTCCCTTCAAGACTAGGACAAGGGAGAGGCTGGAATAGTCACAGCAAATGAAAAAATGTGAGATGCAGAATATGAAACCTAAGACACAAAGCAAATCATTCCAATGTTGATTGATCCATGAAAGTCTCTTTTCAAAAAGCTTAAAGAGGGAAGACGAGCCCTGTTACAGATACTAAGCATTGGCTTGTATGGATCTCAGAATTTCTCAGTTGAGCAATCCTGACAGAAAACTTCTGCCCAGTAGCCAAGCAAAGGGAGGAAGTATATCCCTGTGTGTGAAGGGCAACAGTTTGGCTGACACCCCAGCTAGTGACATACCAGAGGGAGAGAGAGGCCAAGGAAGGTGAAGCTCAAAGAGGAACAAAGAGAAGACTGGATGGTGGCAGGTCTCAAAAATGTTCTAGGCAAGATTCCTCTCTGGGCAGCAATTCTTGCTGGCATCAGACCTGACAGTTCTTTTGGACAGCATGGAAAAGGGCCACATTGAGGCCTACTGATAGGGTCATCATTTTTATATTACCGACCATGTTACCACAGGAGACATCTAACTTTCCACACTGGTCACACAAAAGATGATTTAAAAATGGAAGATCTGGGAAGGAGAATTGGTGGACCTTCTGTACTTTTCAGTAAAGGTACTGTCAGTTACTTTTCCCTTATGGAGAACTTCCGACAACAGAAACAAAATGAAACCTTTTTACCTTCTCCTTCCTTCAAATTTGGCCCCCCACTCTGCATCTATCTCAGTTTCTTGCTCCTACTCTTTAGCCCTCAAAAGCAGTACCTCCTGAGGGGGGAAAACACCTTGCATAGAGGACTGACTATAGGTGCCAATTATCAATCAAGTACTGTATAGCTAAAAACCAAAGCCAAAGAAACAAAAAGAAATGGAAAAGGGAAAATATTTGAGGAGATATAGGAATTAACATTTCAATATATATATATATATGTGTGTGTGTGTGTATGTATGTATCATCACTCAGCTTCACTATGTGCAGTTTCCATGTTCATGAAATATAAAACTTTCAAAAATAAACAGCACAAAACTCACAAACTCCTTTACTTAGTAACTCTGCTAAAGTGATAACAATAGTTAGCTAGTCTTTCAGTTAACAATTTCAACAATAGTTGGTCTTTCAGCATCTTGCAACTCCATTCTTTCTTCTGCAGGCCTGTGGATTGCTCTAAGTTCTCTACAAAGCTGTCCCATCCATGCTCTGTGTTAAGCACTTAATATGTATTTTCCTCAGAATACTATAAGGGCTTTGCAGCTCAGTAAGATTAAATAACTTGCCCTCAGGCACAGAGCTAGCAAGTGGGTAGGCCAGTAGAAACATATAGTTGATCTGATTCCAGAATCTACGCACTTGGCCTTTCGGTGCATGCTGACAATGGAGGAAAGGGAGCAGACCCAGCTAGTTCAGACACCTGTTTGCCTCACAGTCCTTCAGCAACAAATGTCTGCAGGATTCTTTATACAACAGATTGGTTACCATGGGAGCCACCTGCTCTCCCCAGCATCTTATTACCAGTATTGGACCAGGGGTCTTCTGAAAAATAGAATCCTCCCTCAGATCCAGTAGGGTGGCAGGTTCCCTACTGAGTAGAACAGTCTGGTACACAGACAACCAGGTGTGTCATCTTCTCATAAATGTGTGAATGAGGGAAAGTCCTCCTCTGTAATTGCTATTGCTTGAAACTGGACCTTTGGAACATTTTGTCTTTTATTAAAATGCAAATACCTGTTTTGATTCATTTACATCACAGTGTGAATCTTTTAGTTCATCAATTTCAAGAACACTATTCTCTGAGATTTTAGTCTGATGTAGTTAGCATTGCAAGCAAAGAATTTCATATTCTCTAGCTCTTATCTCCACCTTTAACTTTATTTACACTGCCCATCAGAAAATCTCTACCATCTCCCAATTCAAACAGGTTCATTTTATTGTTTGTTTTCGTTTTGTGACAAGATCTCATTCTGTAGCTCAGTTTTATCTGGAATGCACCATGTAGCTCAGGTTGGTCTTGGACTCACAGAAATATTTCTGCCTCACCCTTCTACATGCTTGGATTATAGGTGTGATCCGTCACACCTGGGTCTTAAAGCAGTTTAAAGATTTATTTATTTTTATATATGTATGACTGTATAAATTTGTTTGCACCGTGTGTGTATAGGAACCTGTGGAGATCTGAAGATGACATTAGACCTCCTGAAACTAGAGCAGATCTATATGTAAGGAACTATACTTGCAATAAGCTTAGTTCTATTTTTTCACTTGATTATCAATTATTAGTCCAAATTCCATGCCCTTAATCATAGCAGCTTCATAGTAGGCTTAGGTCTGTCTTCTGCTGTAGTAAAACCTATGATATTTCTTTGGTTTTCTACGTGTGTAATGATATGTAAATTTTATCCACTCTGTGTAGTACATGTAAGCATTATTCTTTTTTACTTGAATGGGATCAGTAGCAATAAGGACACATGATTAAAATATGCAGACTGCACGAGATTAGGAAGCATAAAGGAGGGCATGATGCTGCCCCACTCCACTGGAGTTTTGATCTCAACAGGACCCTTAACAGTTTATTTTTTATCTTGATATACAGCCTGATTATATCATGCTTACTTTTTATTTTTTATGTTAATCACAGGTTATGTACTTTGTATCTCAGCCATAGCCCCCTCCCCCATTCCCTCCCAATCCCACCATTCCTGCATCATCTCCTCCCTGCCCCTTTCCAAGTCCACTGATAGGGGAGGACCTCCTCCTCTTCCATCTGACCCTAGCTTATCAGGTCACTTCAGTACTAACTGTAAAGCCCTCTTCTATGGCCTAGTAAAGCTGCTCCTGCCTCAGGTGGGGTGGGGGTCAAAGAGCCACGCATTGAGTTCAGTCAGAAACAGTACCTGTTTCTCATACTAGGTTACCCACTTAGACACTGAGCTACCATGGGCTATATCTGAGCAGGGGTTCTAGGTTATATCTATACATGGTCCTGGATTAGAGAAATAGTCTCAAAAGACTGCTGTGCCCTGAAATATTTGGTCCTTGTGGAGCTCCTGTCCTCTCTAGGTCGCTTTTTAACTTCTTGAGTTCTTTATGTATACTGGATATTAGCCCTCTGTCAAATGTAGGGTTGGTAATGATCCTTTCCCAGTCTGTAGGCTGTCGTTTTGTTTTGATGACAGTATCTTTTGCTTTACAGAGCTTTTCAGTTTCATGATGTCCCATTTATTTATTGTTGATCTTAGAGCCTGTGCTGTTGGTGTTCTGTTCAGGAGGTAGTCTCCTGTGCCAATGAGTTCTAGGGTCTTTAACACTTTTTCTTCTAACCAATTTAATGCGTCTGGTTTTATGTTGAGGTCTTTGATCAACTTGAACTTTAGTTTTGTAGAGGGTGATAAATATGGATATATTTTCATTTTTCTGCATATACACATCCAGTTGGACCAGCACCATTTGTTGAAGATGCTGTCTTTTTGCCATTGAAAAGTTTTTGCTTCTTTTTCAAAAATCAAGTTTCCATAGGTGTGTGTATTTATTTCTGGATCTTCTATTCGGTTCCATTGACCCACTATTCTGTTTCTATGCCAATACCATGCAGTTTTTATTACTATTGCTCTGTAGTATAGCTTGAGATCAGGGATGGAGATACCTGCAGATAATCTGTTGTTGTACAGGATCATTTTGGAAATTCTGGGTTTTTTTGTTTGTTTGTTTGTTTCTACATATGAAGCTGAAAATTTTTCTTTCAAGGTCTGTAAAGAATTGTGTTGGTATTTTGATGGAAATGGCATTGAATCTGTAGATTGCTTTCTGCAGAATGGCCATTTTCACTCTGTTAATCTTACCAATCCATGAGCACAGGAGATCTTTCCATCTTCTGATATCTTCTTTAATATCTTTCTTAAGAGATTTGAAGGTTATTCAATCAGGTCTTTCACTTGCTTGCTTAGAGTCACCCCAAGGTACTTTATGTTAGTAGTGGCTATTGTGAATGATGTTGTTTCCCTAATTTCTTTCTCGGCCCTTTTTTAAATTTGTTTCTTGGTATACAGGAGGGCTTCAGATTATTTGAGTTAATCTTGTATCCAGCCACTTTGATGAAGGTGTTTATCAGTTAAAGGAGTTCTCTGGTTGAATTTTTGTGGTCGCTCATGTATACTATCATATCATCTGCAAATAGTGATACTTTGACTTCTTCCTTTCCAATTTGTATCCCCTTGATCTCCTTTAGTTGTCTTATTGCTCTAGCTAGGACTTCAAGTACTATGTTGAAAAGAAATGGAGACAATGAACAGCGTGTCTTGTCCCTGATTTCAGTGTGACTGATTTAAGTTTCTTTCCATTTAGTTTGATGTTGGCCATAGGCTTGCTGTATATTGCCTTTACTGTTTAAGTATGTGCCTTTTACTCCTTATCTCTCCAAGACTTTAAACATGAATGGGTATTGGATTTTGTCAAATGCTTTTTCAGCATCTAAGGAGATGATCATGTGGTTTTTCTCCTTCAGCTTGATGTTGGCTATAGGCTTGCTGTATATTGCCTTTACTATGTTTACTTATGTGCCTTGTATCTCTGATCTCTCCAAGATTTTAAACATGAGTGGATGTTGGATTTTGTTGAATGCTTTTTCAGCATGTAAGGAGATGATCATGTGGTTTTTCTCCCTCAGTTTGTTTATGTGGTGGATTATGTTGATGGATTTCCTTATATTGAACCGCCCTTGCATTCCTTGGATGGAAACCTACTTGTTCATGGTGGATGATATCTTTTATGTGTTCTTGGATTCGGTTTGCAAGTATTTTATTGAGTACTTTTACATCAATGTTCACAAGAGAGATAGGTATGAAATTCTTTTTTGTGGGGTCTTTGTGTGATTTAGGACTTCATAGAATGAGTTTGGTAATGTTTCTTCTGTTTCATTTTGTGGAATAGTTTAAAGAGAATTGGTGTTAGCACTTCTTTGAAGATCTGGTAGAATTCTGGATTGAATCCATCTGGCCCAGGGCTTTTTTTTGGAAGGGAGACTGTTGACTACTGCTTCTATTTCCTTGGGGAATATAGGATTTTTCAATATTTCTACTTGATCTTGACTTAATTTAGGTACATGGAATCTATCGAAAAATTGTCCATTTCATTTAGATTTTCAAATGTTGTGGCATATAGGCTTTTGTAGGAAGACCTAATGATTATTTTGGATTCCTCAGTGTCTGTAGTTATGTCCCCCTTTCCATTTCTGATTTTGTTGATTTGGATAGGTTCTCTCTGCCATTTTGTTAGTTTGGCTAAGGGCTTGTCTATCTTGTTGATTTTCTCAAAGAACCAGCTCTTGGTTTCATTGATTCTTTGAATAGTTTTATTCGTTTCTAATTGATTGATTTCAGCCCTGAGTTTGATTATTTCCAGCCATCTGCTCCTCTGGGGTGTATCTGCTTCTTTTTTTCCTAGGGCTTTCAGTTGGGTCATTTAGTTGCTTTTACGAGATATTTCAAGTTTCTTCTTGAAGGCATGTAGTGCTATAAACCTTCCTCTTAGCTTTGCCTTCATTGTTTCCCATAGGTTTGGGTATGTTGTGCTTTTATTTTCATTGAATTCTAGGAAGTCTTTAATTTCTTTCCTAACCAAGCTGTCATTGAGTAGCAAGTTGTTCAGTTTCCAAGTATGTGCAGGCTTTTTGCTTTTCTTTTGTTGTTGAGGTCCAGCTTTAGACCATGATGGTCAGATAGGATACAAGGGATTATTTCAATCTTCTTGTATCTGCGGAGGCTTGCTTTGAGACCAACTACATGGCCTATTTTGGAGAAGGTTCCATGAGGTGCTGAAAAGAAGGTATACTCTTTGTATCTAGGATGAAAGGTTCTGTAGACATCTATTAGGTCCATTTGATTTAGGGTGTCTGTGAGTGCCCTTGTTTCTCTGTTTTGCTTCTGACCGGATGATCTGTCCCTTGGTGAGAGTGGATTGTTGAAGTCTCCCACTATTAGGGTGTTGTGGTCAATGTGTGATTTCATTTTTAATATTGTTTGATTTACATATGTAGGTGGTCTTGTATTTGGGGTATAAATGTTCAAAATTGTGATGTCCACCTGTTGGAATTTTCCTTTGATGAGAAGGAAGTGCTCCTCCTCATCTTTCTTGATTAATTTTGGTCAAAAGTCTATTACATTAGATACTAGGATCGCTACCCCAGCTTGTTTTCTGAGTCCATTTGTTTGAAACACATTTCTCCAGCCGTTTTCTCTGAGGTAGTTTTAATCTTTGTTGCATAGGTGTGTTTCATGTATGCAACAGAATGTAGGATCCTGTTTCCGCAGCCATTCTGTTAGTCTGTGTCTTTTTATTGGAGAGTTGAGTCCATTGATGTTGATAGATAATAGTGACCAATGACTGTTAGTTCATTTTCTTGTGGAGTTGATGTTCTTACTATGATTCTTTGCTTTCTTTCTTTTAATTTTTGTTGGGAAATTATCTGTATCCTGTATTTTTTTTTTTGGTGTAGATGTTTTATTGGATTGGAGTTTTCCTTCTAATGTCTTCTGTGGGGCTGGGTTGCTGTGTAGATATTATTTAAGTTTAGTTTTGTTTTCTCCATTCATGTTGATTGAAATTTTGCTGGGTATAGTAGTCTGGGTTGGCATCTGTGTTCCCTTAAAGACTGCATGACCTCTGCCCTGGCCCTTCTGGCTTTCATAGTTTCTGATGAAAAGTCTGGTGTGATTATGATTGGTTTATCTTCATATGTTAATTGTCCTTTTTTCTTGCTGCCTTTAATGTTTTTTTTTTCTTTGTATTGTAGGTTTAGTGTTTTGACTATGTTGTGATGAGAGGTATTTCTTTGCTGGTCTAGTCTATTTGGTATTCTGTAGGCTTCATGTATGTTTATGGACATCTCTTTTTTTTCAATTGGTAAATTTTTATTCTGTGATTTTCTTAACAATAGTTTCCAGTCCTTGGGTCCTTGAATCTTCTTTTTCATCTATTCTTATTTTTCTTAGGTTTTGTCTTTTCATGGTGTCCTTGATTTCTTGGATGTTTTGTGTTTGGGACTTTTCAGATTTTACTTTTTCTTTGAGTGAGGAATCAATTTCAGCAAGTGTATCTTCAGCTCCTGAGATTCTCTCTTCCATCCCTTGTATTCTATTGGTTATGCTTACCTTTCCTCTATGTTCTCCAGCTCCAGGGTTTTCTCTGTTTGTGTTTTCTTTATAGGTTCTAATTCTGTTTTCATGCTTTCCACCATTTCCTTCATCTGATTGAATGTGACTCCTATTTTTTTTTGTTTCCTCTCTATATGTTTCTAATTGTTCCTCTACATCGGCAATTATATTATTCTGCATTTCTTTGAGAGCTCTGTTCATTTCCTGTTTTTGTTCCTCTAATAACTGCATGAGCATAAATTTAAAGTCATTTTCCTGTGTTTCCACTAAATTAAAATATCCATTGATTTTACGGGTTGCTGGTGGGACCATGGTGTCCTGATTTTTGTTGGGTGAATTCTTAAGTTGATCTTTGGCCATTTCCTTATACGTAATCTTCACTGTTTGTTCCTTGAGTTTGAACTTCAGACTGGAATCATCCTTCTCTGGTGTCTTGGGTATTCTTTAGGAAGATCAGGGAGGTCCAGTGGTTTGAGAGTGTGTGTTGTTGCTTCACTTGTAACTGAGGGAGAAAAAGCTTTGGTGCAGAATTTTTGTTGTGGGAGGAGTAAGTGTGTTTGTGTGTGTGTGTGTCTTGAAGGGCAGTACTAGAGAGTGTAGGTACTTGGGATATAGGGGTTGGGAGGAAGTGCAGGAGGGGAGGTGGATGTTAGCGTGGTTAGCAATCACAGATTGCTTGCACAAAGTGCTTGCACAGGTTTCCTGAATACCCAGTGGTCTACAGTCTGTGGCAGGCTCTGCAGGTTGGACTCTGAGGTCTGTGGGTGAAGCTGTGAGCAGGACATGTACTCTGTTGTGCGCTCTGTGTACCCGGCCTTGGGCTCTGTGCTAGAAGCTGTGAGCACAGCAGGCTGGGCTCTGCTCTCTGAGTTGGGAAGTGCTATGTGCTTCCTCTGCCACCTCCCCCTCAGGCAAGGCTGGAAATCAGGGTTAGTGGGGCAACTACAGGGGGGTTGAGTGTTCTCAGTCTCAAATCTCAAGAAGGGAGATATGAGTGCTTGGAGCAGGCAGCACTTTGCTCCTTGCAAGGTGCTGTGTGCACTCTAGGCTGCTTCCTCTGTTTCAACTGCTGGTTGCGGTACCTCTGCTGCTGCCTCCCTGCTGGCTGTGGCATGTCCACTGCTTCCTCTGGTGCAGGCTTGGCTACCTCCGCCTCTGCTTCCACCCATTAGGGGGAAGTGCTCGGGAATTGATTCCCCAGGAGAAGTCCACGGAGACATCCACTGTTGACCTGTGTCCTATTGAACTCAGATCAGGGTTTTTCCCCCTTCTCCCCGGACTCCTTGTACCGTTGTTTTGGGTTCCTCAGTCTCTGGACACACCAATTCGGAGTTTCAGCTCCTCTCCATATGGTGCGGGGTTGTCACTGCCATCTTGGATTCCCCAACAGTTTATTTTTTTCTAGAGTTGTTTTGTACATATTTAAAATATTTATGAATACTTTTTTACATAGATAAAATAGTGCTGTTCTGAATCTTGTTTTTACGTTTTCATGTATCTTGAAGGTCTGCCTATATCAGTATCAATATATATATATATACATATTTATCAAATATGTTATGTAATATAACTAAGCTAGGTACATCCTCACTTGTTTACCTTTCTACTACATTGTTGTTTTTCTCCCCTTTCTGCTGTTTAGATTCCTTGTTGCCTTTGGTTTTCTCTGCTATTAAGAATGATAAACCCAGTGTTGCATCTTCATATTTACTTGTTTATGTAAATATGAATCTATGATCAAGTCTTCAAGCTAAGACCACTGGGTTGAATGATATAGATATTTACAATCTTGATAAAAATGGCAAATTATCCTCTAAAAAGTGTAGCTTCAATCTGTGTTCCAATCAAATGCACCTGAGAGTTATTCAGTGGTTATGCTCTCAAGAATAGTTTCCTTTAAAAAAAGTGTGTTCACATCTTAAATTTGACAAGGGAAAATGTTGTCATTACTTTGATTTGTCTTAAACAATTATGTACAAGTTTGAGTAAAATTTTCATATTCACTAGTCATTATTTCTTTTTCTTCTCATTACAGGGATTTTATTAGTGATGTTATCAGTGATTTTCTGTTGCAAATATCTGAATGTATATCTGATGAATGCAGTTTTGTGTGTTTAGTGCCAGTTACTAGAGAGGTCAAAGATCAAGGATCATGTTTAACCTTCAGTTAATACTGTCAAGCAGTTCACAGAATAAACTGTTTCTGTCAGAGATGTGAAGACTTTTACCTGTTTGCTTGTTAAACTTTACTGAGACAATTAAATAGCTCTGGTTGATCTCAAACTCATGACTCCAGCTTGCTTCATCCTCCCAAATCATAGGATTATTGAAGTGCATCATTATATTTAGCTTTTATTTATTTTATATTATTTATTACAATTTATTCACTTTGTATCCTGGCTGTGGCTCCTGCCCTGCTCTCCTTCTAATCCCTATTTTCCCCCATCTTCTCCCCCAATGCCTCTCCCTCAGTCCACAAATAGCAAGGCCCCCTCCTCTTTTATCTGAGCCTAGTCTGTCACATATCATCAGGACTGGCTGCATTGTCTTGCTCTGTGGATTGGCAAGGCTAAACACTGAGGGGGAGATGATCAGAGAGCCTGCCACTGAATTCATGTGAGAGAAAGTCCCTACTCCCCTTACTAGGGAACCCCACTTGGAGACTGAGTCTATGGGCTACATCTGAGCCGGGGCTTTAGGTCCTCTCAATGCATGATCCTTTATTGGAGAATCAGTCTCTGCAAGAACCCCAGGGCCCAGATTTTTTTTTTTTTTTGGCTCAGTTGGTCTCCCTTTGGAGTTCCTGTCCCTTCAGGTCTTTCTATCTCCTCTTCTTTCAAAATATTCCATGCACTATCTCCAAAGTTTGGCTATGAGTCTCAGCCCCTGCATCAATACTACAAACTGTAGAGTCTTTCAGAGGTCCTCTGTAGTAGACTCCTGTCCTGTTCCCTGCTTTCTCCCTCTTTGTATGTCAATCCTGCTTGCCATTGTGAGTGAGGATTGAGCTGTATACAGGGTATTCTTTGTGGTTTAACTTCATTAGGAGTATAGATTTTAGTATGTTTATCCTGTATTATATGTCTAATAACCACATATGAGCGAGTATATACCATGAGTGTCTTTCTGCTTCTGGGTTACCTCACTCAAGATGATCATTTCTAGTTTGCACCATTTGCCTGCAAATATCATGATTTCCTTGTTTCTAAGTTTTGAGCAGTATTCCATTGTGTAAATGTACCACAAATTCTGTATACATTACTCCTTGAGGAACATCTAAGTTGTTTCCAGATTCTGGCTATTACAAATGGAACTTCTATGAACATGACTGATCGAAGTCCTTTCTGTATGGTTGAGCATATTTCAGATATTTGCCTAGGAGTGGTATAGATGGATCATATGGTAGTGCTATTCTTAATTTTCAGAGAAAGCAGCAGATTGATTTCCAAAGTGGCTGTACAAGTCCTCTCCAGCATGTCTTGTCACTTGCGTGTTTGATCTTAGCCATTCTGATGGGTGAAAGGTGAAATCTCAGGATCATTTTGAATTGCATCTCCCTGATTACTAAGGACTTTGAAGATTTCTTTACAGGTTTCTCTGGCATTCTATATTCCTCTATTGAGAATTCTCTGTTTAGCTCTGTACCCCATTTTTTTAAATTGGATTATTTGGTTTGTTAGTGTTGAACTTCTTGAGTTCTTTATATGTTCTGGATATTAGCACTCTGTCAGAAATAGGGTTGGTGAAGATCCCTTCCCAGTCTGTAGGCTGTCATTTTGTTATGATGACAATATCCTTTGCTTTACTAAAGCTTGTCAGTTTCATAAGGTTCCATTTTGATTGTTGATCTTAGAGTTTATGCTGTTGGTGTTCTGTTCAGTAAGTTGTCTCCTGTACCGATGAGGTCCCCAGTTTTCCTCCTAACAGGTTTAGTGTGCCTAGTTTTTTGTTGAGGTTTTTAATACACTGCACTTTAGTTTTGTGCAGGGTGATAAGTATGGATCTATTTGCATCTTCCTACATTCACATTTCTAGTTAAACCAACACCATTTATTGAAGATGTTATCTGTTTTCCACTGTATGATTTTGGCTTCGTTATCAAATATCAGGAATCCGTAGATGTGTGGGTTTATTTTTGAGTCTTCTATTTGATTCCATTGATCTTCCAGAATGTTGCTCTGTCAGTACCATGCAGTTTTAATTTTTGTTGCTCTATAGAACAGGTTGAGATCAGGGATGGAGATAGCACCAGAGGATCTGATTTTGTGCAGGATTGTTTCAGAAATTTTGTTTATTTTTCTATATGAAATTGAGACTTGTTCTTTCAAGTTCTGTAAATAATTGTATTGGTACTTTGATGAGAATTATATTGAATCTGTAGATTGCTTTTGGTAGGATGGCCATTTCCACTATGATAATTCTACCAATCGATGAGCATGGAAGATCTATCTTCTGATATCTTATTCTATTTCTTTCTTCAGAGACTTGAAGTTTTTTTCAAATAGATTTTTCACTTGCTTGGTTAGAGTCACACCAAGGTACTCCATGCCATTTGTAGCTTTTGTGAAGGGTATTGTTCCCCTAATTTCTTTCTCAGCTCTCTTTTCTTTGGTATACAGGAGGGCTACAGAGATTTTTTAGTTAATTTTGAGTTCAGCTAATTTGCTGAAGATGTTTTTCAGCTGAAGAGTTCTATGGTAGAAGTTTTGGGTCATACTTGTACACTATAATATCATCTCTAAATAGTGATACTTTGACTTCTTCCTTTCAAATTTGTGTTCCTTGATATTCTTTATTTGTCATATTGCTCATATTGAGACTTCAAGAATTATGTTGAAGAGATATGGAAAGAGGAGGCAGCCTTTCCTTGTCCCTGATTTTAGTGGGACTGATTTAAGTTTCTCTCCATTTAGTTGGATGTTGGCCATAGGCTTGCTGTATATTTTCTGTTTAAGTGTGTGCTTTTTATCCCTGATCTCTCCAAGACTTTAAATATGAATGGGTATTGGATTTTGTCGAATGTTTTTTCAGCATCTAAGAAGATGATCATGTGGTTTTTCTCCTTCAGTTTGTTTATACAGTGGAATACATTGATGGCTTTCCATATATTGAACCACCCCTGCATGCCTAGGATGAAGCCTACTTGGTCATGGTGGATGATATCTTTTATGTATTCTTGGATTTGGTTTGCAAATATTTTGTTGAATATCTTGAGGTCCTTGGTCATAAGAGAGATAGGTCTGAAGTTCTCTTTAATTTGGTGGTCTTTGTGTGGTTTAGGTATCAAGGTGGCTGTGGTTTCATTGAATGAGTTTGGTAATATTGCTTCTGTTTCTGTTTTGTGGAATAGTTTGAAAAGAATTGGAGTTAGGTCTTCTTTGAAGGTCTGGTAAAATTTGGTGCTGAAACCAACTGGTCCTGGGCTTTTTATGGCAGGAAGATTTTGCTGACTGCTGATATTTCTTTGAGGGATATAGTATTAATTTAATCTATCAAGGAACTTGTCCATTTCATTTAGATTTTCAAATTTTGTGCCATATATGCTTTTGTAGTAAGACTTAATGCTTGTTTGGATTTCCTTTGTGTCTGTTCTTATGTCTCCCTTTTTTCTTCTGATTTTGCTGATTTAGATAGTTTCTGCCTTTTAGGTATTTTGGCTAAGGGTTTTTTTTCATGTTGATTTTCTCAAAGAATCAGCTCTTGGTTTCATTGATTCTTTGAATTGTTGTTGTTTCTAATTTATTGATTTCAGCGCTCAGTTTGGTTATTTCCAGCCATCTACTCCTCTTGGGTGTTTCTGCTTCTTTTTTCCTCTAGAGCTTTTAGGTATGTCATTAAGTTGCTTGTATGAGATGCCTCGAAGTTCCATCTGGAGGCACCTAGTGCTATGAACTTTCCTTTTAGCACTGCTTTTATTGTGTACCATAAGTTTGGGAAAGTTGTACCTTTCTTTTCATTGAATTTTAGGAAGTCTGTAGTTTCTTTTTTTATTTCTTCTCTGATCCAGTTGTCAGTGAGTTGAGAGTTGTTTAGTTTCCATGTGTGTGTAAGCTTTTTGTTATTTCTGTTGTTGTTGAGGTCTAGTTTTAGGCCATGGATATCTGAGAGGATACAAGGGATTATTTCCATCTTCTCATATCTGTTGAAGCTTGCTTTTGTGTCTGACTGTATGGTCAATTTTGGACAAGGTTCTATGAGGTACTGAGAAGAAGTTATACTCTTTTCAGTTTGGGTGAAAAGTTCTGTAGACATCTATTAGGTCTATATGATTTAGGACCTCTGTGTCATTATTTCCCTATTTAGCTTCTGTCTAGATGATCTGTCCCTTGGTGAGAGTGGAGTGTTTACATCTCCCATTATTAAGGTGTTGGGGATCGATGTGTGATTTGAGTATTAATAATGTTTTATTTACGAATGTAGGTGCTCTTGTATGTGGGGCATAGATGTTCAGGATTCTGATGTCTTCCTGCTGGATTTTTCCTTTGATGAGAATGAAGTGTCCCTCCACATGTTTTTTTTTTAATTAATTTTAGTTGGAAGTGTGTTTTAGTAGACATTAGTGTAGGTACTCCAGCTTGTTTTCTGGGTCTGTTTGCTTGAAAAACCTATTCCTCCCCTTTACTCTGAGGTAATGTCTAGCTTTGTTGCAGAGATGTGTTTCTTGGATGCAGAAGAATGTTGGGTCCTGTTTCTGTTACCATTCTATTAGTCTGTGTCTTTTTATTGGAGATTGATTCCATTGATGTTGATAGATAACAGTGACCAATGAATGTTTGTTCCTTTTATTGTGGACTTGGTGTTGATTGTGTGATTCTGTCCTTGTTTCCTGTTGATTTTTTTGTTGTGAAGTTATCTATATCCTCTATATTTTGGAGATGTTTGCTGCTGTACATTGGAGGTTTTTTTCTAGTATCTTGTGTAGGGCTGTGTTGCAGTATAGATATTATTTAAGTTCAGTTTTGTCATGGAATATTTTGTTTTCTCCATCTATGTTTATTGAATGTCTTGCTGGGTATAGTAGTCTGGGTTCACATCTGTGTTCTGTTGGAGTTTGCATGATATCTGCCTAATCCCTTCTGTCTTTCATAGTTTTTGTTTACAAATCTTGTGTTATTCTGTTACGTCTACCTTTGTATGTTACTTGGCCTTTTACTATTGCTGCTTTTAATATTTTTTCTTTGTTCTGTAGATTTAGTGTTCTGACTATTATGTGATGTGAGGGGGTTCTTTTCTGGTCTAGTCTATTTGGTGTTTTATAGGCTTTTTTATGTTCATGGACATCTCTTTATGTTGGAAAATTTTTCTTCTATGATTTTCTTGAAAATACCTTGGGCCTGGAATCTTTTTTGTCTATTCTTATTATTCTTAGATGTTTGCGTTTTTACAGAATCCTTGATTTCTTGGATGTTTTGTGTTTGTAACTTTTCCAATTTTATTTTTTTTCTTTGAGAGAAGCATCAATTTCTGCAATTGTATCTTCAGTGCCTGAGATTCACTTTTCCATTTCTTGTATTCTGTTGGTTTTGCTCTTCTTTGTGGTTCCTGACCTCCTCTCTCTACTCCCCAGCTCTAGGTTTTTCTGTGTTTGTGTTTCTAATTCTGTTTTCATGTCTTTCACAATTTCTTCAATCTGTTTGAATATGGTTTCCTATATTTCCATGGTTGTCTCTTTTTTGTTTTTCATGTCCTCTTTATGTGTCTCTATTTGTGTGGTTATGTTTTGCTGTATATCTTTGAGAGTTTTTTTTTTCGGTTCCTCTTTATGTACCTCTAATAACTGGTTAAGCATAGATTTGAGATCATTTTCCTGTGTTTCTGATGAATTAAAATATCTATTTATTTTGGGGTCACTGTTGAGGCCATGATGTCCTGATTTCTGTTGCATGTGTTCCTAATAAAGTATCTTGCCAGTTAATGGTCTGTAGCGTTCACTCTTTGTCCCTAGAGCCTGACTGAAGACTGGGTCTATCTGTCCCTTTAGTCTGGAGTATTCTTCAGGAAGATGAGAAAGGTCCACTGGTTTTTTTGTTTTTAATTTATTTATTTTTATCTCAATCACAGGTTGGGTACTTTGAATCCCAGGCATAGCCCCCTCCCCCATTCCCTCCTACCCTCCCACT
>CM053742.1:21808334-21825862 GCA_028658305.1 Pachyuromys duprasi | reverse complement strand
ATGTTTCTTTCTGCTTTTGGGATACCTCGCTCAGGATGATCGCTTCCAGGTCCCACCATTTGCCTGCGAATTTCATGATTTCCTCCTTTTTAATTGCTGAGTAGTATTCCATTGTGTAAAAGTACCACAATTCTGTATCCATTCCTCAAGTGAGGGACATCTGGGTTGTTTCCAGGTTCTAGCTATTACAAATAAAGCAGCCACGAACATAGTTGAGCAAATGTCCTTGTTGTGTACTTGAGCATCATTTGGATATATGCCTAAGAGTAGTATAGCTGGGTCTTGAGGAATCACTATTCCTAATTGTCTAAGAAAGCGCCAAATTGATTTCCAGAGTGGTTGTACAAGTTTACATTCCCACCAGCAATGGAGGAGGGTTTCTCTTTCTCCACAACCTCTCCAGCATGCATTGTCACTAGAGTTTTTGATCTTAGCCATTCTGGAGGGTGTAAGGTGAAATCTCAGAGTCGTTTTGATTTGCAGCTCCCTGATGGCTAAGGACGTTGAACATTTCAGGGGGACTGTTCTTATCAGCTACTTCCTGGTACCTATAACATCTTATCCAAGCTGTATGATTAAAAAGACCAGGTAGAAACGACAAGTGTCTAAATAAATAATCCCCCACATGGTGAAATGAAACATAAGTAATCTACCTCTGGCCAAGAAGCCCCCTACTCCACAATTACTAGTGTCTGAAATTCTATCATTAAAACTTTGTGTCCTTAATTAAAATGCAAATATTCTCTTGTGATAGATTTTTTTATTCACTCACATCATAATGCAGATTTTTGCTGTCTTGTTTTATTCAATGCAACACACACACACAATTTAGCAACAGTACACACGTACACACACACACACATACACGCCAGCAGCAGCATGGTACACACAAACAAGTCTATAAAAGCACTTTTGAGAGGAGGGTAAGAATGAGAAGAAGCCATCATCAAGGGAAAAAAAGGCATCAATGAGGGGCATGTCAACAGGAGAGGAGCATGGAGAAGGTCAGTTATGACTCATATTCTAACAATGGCACTTTAATATACCAAGCTACTTAATCACAAAATACATCATGCCACTCTCCTCCCTCTGAACCTCAGCAATCTAAACTCTCTAGGTTTACTGGACATAATTGTAGGAGACTATTTCTATTAGATAAGTTCACATGACTTGTTTAGGGCTAATTTCTTCTAAGTGTTTCTGAGAATTTTTGCTTAAAGGAGTATGTAGATGTTACAATTTTCTTTTAAAGAGTGTAACAGCTTATTCTAATGTCCAATATGCCTCCTCATCCCCTGTCGACCTCAAAATTTGATGTCTTTCTAGGTAAACGTACTTTGAGGAAGAAATGGGTGAAAAAAAGAAGGTCAAGATGAACTTCAGAATGCTTTTGATCTAGGGATATGACATATAAAATAAATTCAGTGTCCCCAATTTTATCTGGCTGGAAAAAAATATTGAGGATCTTAAATAAATGTGACAGGTAAACTTGAGACATTGGACTAAGTAGTTTGGGGGTTGCTGTCAGTGAGCAATGGAGGTTAGGAAAGTAATTTTCCTGGTTTATTAGACTCTTTCTCTTTGGGTCCAGAACATTCTTTACATGCCTTGGTCACTTCAGGCTGAGCTTCTTCCAAAGTTGTTTTTCATTTCTCGTTTTGTATGAAAAATTGACCATAAAAGTCTTTGCGTGTTCCTTTTGTTTATTGTTAATCTATCCCCAGAGTTGAAGGGAATAAAATAATGAATGGACTTTGAAATTGAGGGAATAACCTTATTAAAGGTGTAAATTCAATGGAAGATGCTATATTTGAATTAGTATCCATTCATAGCTAACTGAGAGTTAGTGTGATACTCCTCCATATAGAACCTCTGAGCACAGTGGTAAAAAAACAAATAATAAAGGTTACAGAACAGAAAGGTAATAAGGTACTGAATCCTTGGCTGTGGAGTTGTTTTACAGCCAGGTCTAAAAAGACCCCCAAACAAGAAATGGGTAACAATACCAAAATGTTATTTTCCTTAAATGTATCTGAAATATGGTCCCAGGATTTAGAACTTTCAAATCCTTTATCAACTGAAAAAAGAGGATGTAGGAAGAAAAGAAGGAAGAGCATCAGGAGGAAGAGAAGAAACTGATATTAACAAATTACATTTTCAGAGTACTTATTTTGTGCACAGTGTATGCATTATATCATTTAAACTTAACAATAACTCTAATAAAGCCTCAACTCTACTTCTAATTTGAAAGAGAAGAAAACCAAGGTGCAGCAAGTTTAGTAACCTGCTAAGTATCTCTCAGTAGAACATGAAGGCGGAGCCAAAACAGTTTCTTCTGCACTATTGAGTGACATAACAGTGCCTTTCAACTATTGCCTTTTGTCCACAAATATCCCAACTCTGGACTTATATCTCAGCCACAGTTGGCCCTTTTTATTTTTCTATTACTGCCTGGGTTCTGTTCCTCTATATCCTTTGAGGTCAGCTCTGAACACTATCTTACCACCTTCCTTTTCAGTTGACTGATATAGAGCAAGTGAAAAAAGTTGAGAACACATATCTTGCAAGTCAGGCACTTTCTCACTTGTTTTTCTCCTTTAATCTGCTGATCTTTGAGGAAAAGATTCTCATCCCCATTTGACAGATTGACAAACTGTTGCCAAGATGAGTTGAGAATGTATTTCAGACAAGTCAAAATTTGTACATAAGCCTGCTGACTCAAGAGTTCGGAAAAGCATATGAGACATGAATAATTTAAACTGTTAGGAAAATTTGCATATTAAAGGGACCTTGCATGTATTCAAAGGACAAGTGACTAACTAATATTGGTAGCTTCATGTAAAAGAAAAAGGCAGATGAGAAAAAGGCCTGCAGATAAGAAGCCTTGGATTCAAAGTACCTAACCTGTGATTGAGATAAAAATAAATAAATTAAAAAAAAGAAGCCTTTTCCAAGGGTCTTTTTCACACTTACACAAACAGGAGCTTGTTTTTTAGCCCTCTTCTGTCCTATCATGAGCAAATATAGCACTAGTAAGGCTAATGCTGTCACTGAAGTGCTGACTTCCTGCCTGGGAACACACTGCAAATTATTATTTCCTGTCCCAGTCTTTCCATAAAGGTGGGAACTTCAACACACATTTGAAGAGTTAAACAGAACAGTGTGGAATTGGCAAAGATACTTGAGAAGAATGGGTAAGCCCTGAAGGAACAATGGGAGGTAATCTTGTCCTCTCATCCAGCAATGGGGCCTATCATGGAACAATGCCTTCTCTTTTGTCACCCTGACACTGATGAGTCATTAAGCTCTTTATTTCTAATTTCAATAAATTAATATAAGGACTCGGGCTTTTTAATACAGAATATTATATTTATCCAGTCACTTAATGAAAAATGCATCATTGAAACTTTGCAGTACCTAAGCACTCAGGGCATCGTACATTAATTTTATTAAGTTGTTTTGCCTTCAGGGTACCAAGCATCTACTCTCGGTTTTATTAGATGAGAACCCATCAGGCGTGCATGTTAATTTTATACTGAATCTGAAAATTTCAGATGCACATCACCTCTATTACTTTAATGAAACTTCTCTGATGCTATACAGCACTCTCTATTCTGTCTTCACCAACCACATCCTGACAAATATCACCTTCAATATTATAGGATGCCAGAGAAGAAAATTCTTTGCTTTCTTATATTGAAGCTCTGGCTGATCTGCATTATAAGATTTTGGATCTGTATAAAGAACTGAAAACGGATGCCTATAGCCTTTAACTTTTAAAAGGCCCTTTTAAAATTTTCTTATAAATAGAAGCTTCACAATAGTCTTCTTTTTGCAAATTATTTATTTTTTGAGATTATAATAAAATTACATCATTGCTCCATTTTTTTCCTTTCAAACCCTCTTATCTCTTTCAAATTTAATTCTCTTTTAAAAATTGTTTAACACATGTATGTATCTGTATACATGTATTGTATATATTCATAAATGAGTAAATATAACCTGTTCAGTTTGCATAATGTTATTTGTATGTATTTTTTCTGAGCTTGCCATTTAGTATCGGATAACCAATTAGTGTGTTCTTTCCTGGGGAAGACCATTTGTATCACTCCCAGCATTCCTTAGCTTCCTGTAGTTCTTTGTGTAGAGTGGAGGCTTCATGGGTTTTCCCTTGTCTGTATTAGCAAGGCTATTAGTGTTTTCCTTGTTCAGGTCATGTTTCAGTAATTGTGTTGGTGAAACTTTATGGGCATAGCTACTGATTTTACTAGGAGACACAGTCTCTTAGCAAACTTCCTGGTCCCCCAGATCTTAAAATCTTTCCACACCCCATTCTGCAAAGTTCCTTGAGTCTTGTGTGTGTGTGGGGGGGGGGGGTTATTTTGTAGATCTACCCATTGTGATTGAGCTACATAACTCTACGTTTTGATTGGTTGTCTTTTTATAGTCTTTGTCTGTTGCAATGACAAAGTTTCCTTGATGAAGATATACGGACTCATACTTAGGGTGTAGTTAGGAATCATGCTTATTTAGTACAGTGTAATATACTTTTCAGAGTTCTTTGAAGATAATCAGCATACTGATCTGATAATTGGCATATTCTTGATTGCATGTAGGTCATATATTCACACCAAAAAGCTTTATTTGGCGCTTTCTTAGACAATTAGGAATAGTGATTCCTCAAGATGCAGCTATACCACTCCTAGGCATATATCCAAATGATGTTCAAGGACAACAAGGACATTGGCTCAACTATGTTCATAGCTGCTTTATTTGTAATAGCCAGAATGTGGAAACAACCCAGATGTCCCTCAGTTGAGGAATGGATACAGAAATTGTGGTACTTTTACACAATGGAATACTACTCAGCAATTAAAAAGGAGGAAATCATGAAATTTGCAGGCAAATGGTGGGACCTGGAAACGATCATCCTGAGTGAGGTATCTCAAAAGCAGAAAGACATACATGGTATATACTCACTTATATAGACCTATAAGATAGGATAAATATACTGAAGTCTGTACACCTAAAGAAGATAAACAAGAAAGAGGACCTGGGGTAAGAGGATTAATCCTCACTTAGAAAGAAAAACGGGATGGACATTGGATGTAGGAGAAAACAAGTAGCAGGACAAGACTCTACCACAGAGGGCCTCAAAAATACTCTACCTAGCAGTGTATCAAAGCAAATATTAAGACACATAATCAACCCTTTGGCAGAGTGCAGGGAATCATATGAAAGAAGGGGGAGTTAGTATGACCTGGAGAGGACAGGAGCTCCAAATATAGCAAGGCACAGGGGTCTTTTATGAGACTGTTTCTCCAACCAAGGACCATGTATGGATATAACCTAGAACTTCTGCTTGAATGTAGCAAATGGTAGCTCAATTACCAAGTGGGTACACTAGTAAGGGGAACAGAGATTATTTCAGACATGAACTCAATGGCTGGCTCTTTGACCCCCACCATCCCCTGAGGGAGGAACAGCATTGCTAGGCCACAGAAGAGGACATTGCAGCCATTCCTGAAGAGACCTGATAAGCTAGAGTTAGATGGAAGGGGAGGAGGTCCTCCCCTATCAGTAGACTTAGAAAGGGGCAAGGAGGAGATGAGGGAGGGATGGCAGGGATAGGGAGGGAATGCAGGAGGGGGCTATGGTTGGGATACAAAGTACATAGCCTGTGATTAATATAAAATAAAAATGTTAAAAAAAACAAAAAAGAAAAAAAAGGATAGAAGCATCCCCTCTGATGTCCAGTTCATCCCTCATGAATATCCAGTTATAGACTGTTAAATTTTGTGAAGTGTTTCACTGTTTCTATAAAATTCTTGCTAGAAAGTACCTTATGGGTTTCGGGTTTTTCACTAGTTAGAAAATGTGCCAATAATTGTCCCCATCATATAGGACGTTACTAGAGGTAGACTAAGCTTCCATATTTGTTTTCCTTCCCACCACCGATTACCATAAATATGAAGAAGACATAATCAAATCCAATAAAATGAAAATAAGTGTAGCTATATAATATAAATCTGGAGTAGTCTTGTTGAGGTGCAAGGGGAAGAAAATGAGATTAATGGAGAAAAGCAAGGCATAAAGCACACATAGCAGAGGATGTATAAAGGAGTTGGGTATGAGTCCAGATGGTTTCCAAGCCAGAAACATGTAAGCAGAATCCATAAGTCTCAAGGGGTATGGGGAGCAACCATTTTTATTATGGTACCCCATTACAAGCTGTTAGGAGATTTTTTTGTCTTAATTCTCTTTTTAAATATGCTAGGAAGACAGCAGCATAAATGTTTTGTTTTTGTTTTTTCCCTATACTGAAGCAATTATTATGAACTCTTGGACTGGAGAAGCAAGACAGGAACACCAAATGGTTGGGCATACCCAGGAGAAACAGAAAGATCTATGCTCAGACAATGACTATTTAAACATTCCACTCAGCAACAATTCATGCCTTTTCTCAAACTCTTCATGAGTGTGGGTTGTGACAAAAAGAAATGACATTTATATGCAAAGTGAGGACCTGTCACTCCTAGGTGAACAATAAGCAAAAATCAGCAGACATTTAGTAGAAACCAGGACTGTGAATTAGAGACTCCGAATTCAAGAATCAGAATGAATTTCCCTAAAATAGATAAAATATGTTAAAAATGAACAAAGAAAAAATGAAGAGATAATGTTGAAGAAAGAGAAGTCTTTAAATGAAAACTACACAGCAATTAACAAACAAACAAAAAACCCCACAAAACCCCTTAATCTTACTGACACAAAATAATGCTACATAATCTAAGGAGACAAATAAGAGAATTACTCTGAGTGATTGTTATGTATTATATTCTTTATATATTAGAATAACATTGTACCACATAAATATGTAAAATGACTATGAATCAATTAAAACTAAACATATTTATTTAAAAGACGTCCATACTTAAGGTCTATCATGATAAAATTCCATAAGTTAAAATCTTTGAAAATTTCCAAAAGAACAACCTACATAGAAGTAAGAAACAATCTAATATACAGTTGCATATTGACAATATCCAGTATTAGCAAATGTTAATTATCCTCAAATTTATGAGAAAACTAATTTAAAAGCACAAATAGTATGGTAAGGAAGACTAAAATTTAAGTATTATGAGAAGGACTATTACAGAATGAAGACATTTTTCAGACATGCAAAGACAGTAATCTTATGAACTTCAGTTTATATTTGAATGAATTAATGGGAGACTGTATTTTAGCAAAATAAATAAATTTAAAGATCTGATTTAGAATAAAAGGAACTACAATCAGAAAAGAAAACAGCAAAAGTTATGAGTAAATCTAAGTAATTATTATTGTAAAAGCAATATGAAATTAAGTCACAGAATCATCAAAATAGGGAATTCCATGGCTCAAAAGAAAATAAAATAGGACGGAAAGTGTCAGTATAGTTATGACCTTTTTCCAGAATATGGAACTAAAAAACAAAACAAAACATAAATTTTAAGAACAAATTGGTAATATATGTTAGGAATTTTTAATAAACTAGAATGTGGAATAATTTTTTGGTCTAAAATAATACAGAACACAAAAATAGAGAAACAGTACCATAATTTGCACAGAAAGAAATCTGAAGTGGAGTCCAGGATGGTGGGAACCAACACACACTTTATCTGAAAGGCAGAGGAACCAAAACACAGAAAATAGTGAGTGGAGGGGCTGGCTGCTGAAACCAGAACATCAACACTGAGGCTTCCTGGGCCAGAGGGGATAATCTGTGAGGTGGGACAGTTTGGATCCAGGTGTCTCATGGATGTCTCTGGGGTCTGAGAGTGTTGAATATTCTATGACCTGAACTGTCCCTTGTCACAAGAACAAGTCTCAAGTCTCTCCGCTCAGTGGAGGCAGCAGTGGTTGCTCCCAGCACCAGCCTTCCTGTTCAGTTACTGAGACAGCAGAGGCTGCTGCTCCAAGTACATGTCTCCTTTTCCTGCAGCCAAACAGTGAAACCGCTGAGCTGACAGATACCCTACACTTTCATTTGCACCCGTGGGACCGAATTTGAGAATAGAGAACAGGGGGAAGCCCCGTGCTTTCTGAATAGGCCTGCAAGCAAGTCTTTTTGCCTTCAAGTGATTGCCTGCAGAGCCTTCGGTCCCTCTACTTTAGTAGCCAGACATCAGATCCTTCCCAACCACACCAGTACTGTGGGCAATACAGATATGCTTAGGACAGCATCTTCAGCATTGAAGCCTGTGTTCTGTGGGTCTCAAAGTGGAGTCAAGGCAAACAATTCCTAGAGCCAAGATGGTGAAACACAGACAGAACTGAATACCTGGAGGATAGTACAAGAGGCCTGTGGCCCACTGAGGCATTTAGGGCACCTGCATATACACATTGAGACCATAAACAGTGCCAGAACCCCACCTGAACTTATGCTCCACCTTTCAAGGCATAAACACACTATAGCACCCTGTCCTTCAGGGCACACATCCACGAACATTCCAGGGCTTGCACACATGTGCTTGTGACAATCTTTTCTTAGCTACAGCTGAAACACCAACATCTCAAACCTGCAGACCTCTGTCATCTTCCCGAAGAATATTCCAGACTCCAGAGACAGATGGACCCAGTCTGAAGTACAGAATCCAGGAACAAACAGTGAATGTTACTGATAAGCAGATGGCTAGAAGCATAAGAACACATCCAACAAAAACCAGGACATCATGGCTTCACCAGCAACAGCCAAAATCTATGATACTTTAATTCATCAGACAGAGGAAAATGATTTCAGCTCTATCCTTATCCAGTTTTTAGAGGCACATAAAGGGAAAAAGAAGAAATCTCTCAAAGAAATACAGGCACATACAGCCAAACTATATAGAGGCAAAAGTAGAGGCACAAGTAGAGGCATATAAAGAGTAAAAGAACCAAAAAAGAGAGACCATCATGGAAAGACAGGGATGCATATTCAAACAGATGAAGAAAATTGTGCAAGACATAAAAATAGAATTAGAATCAAAGAAGACAACAAAAACAGAGAAAACCCTGTAGAACTTAAGGAAAAGTACAGGAAACACAAAGGTAAATATCACCAACAAAATACAAGAGATGGAAGAAAGAATCCAAGGTGCTGAAGATACAATTGCAGAAATTGATATATCTCTCAAAGAAAAAGTAAACTCAGAAAAGTTTCAAACACAAAATGTTCAAGAAATCAAGAATGCAATGAAAAGACAAAATTTAAGACTAATAGAAATAGACAAAAAAGAAGATTCAAGGCTCCAAGGTCCAGAAAATACTTTCAAGAAAATCATAGAAAAAAGATTTACCAACTTAAAGAGAGATGTCTTTAAACAAAAAAAGAGGCCTGCAGAACACTAACTAGACTAGACCAGAAAAGAAACTTGTAACGTCATATAATAATCAAAACACTAAACCTACAGAACAAAAAAAATATTAAAACTGGGAAGGGAAAAAGGCTAAGCAACATATAAAGGTAGACCTATCATAATTACACCATACTTGTCCAAAAAACTATGAAAGGCAGAAGGAACTGGGTTGATATCATGTAGCCTCTAAGAGACCACAGATGCCAACCCAGACTACTATACCCAGGAAAGCTTTCAATCAACATAGATGAAGAAAACAAAATATTCCATGACAAAACTAAACTTAAATAATAACTACACAGCAACCCAGCCCTACAGAAAATAATAGAAGGAAAACTCCAATCCAACGAAATCAAATACACCCAAGAAAACACAGGATGTAGATAACTTCACAAAAAAAAATTAAAAGAAAAGCATTGAAACACAGTAACACTACCAACGCAACAGGAAAGGAACTAATATTCATTGGTCACTCTCAACATCTATAGACTCTATCAACACTATCAACATCAATGGACTCAACTCTACAAGAAAAAGACAAAGACTAACAGAATAGTTGTGGGAAAAGGATCCAACATTCTGCTGTATCCAAGAAACACACCTCTGCAACAAAGATAAACTCTATCGCAGAGTAAAAGGCTGGAAATTCTTTTTTCAGCAAATGGACCCAGAAAAGAAGAAGGGGTAGGTATAGTAATATCTAATAAAATAGACTATAGAAGAAAATTTAAAAAAAATGAGGAGGGGCACTTCATTCTCATCAAAGGAAAAAATCCAAAAGGAGGACATCATAATCCTGAACATCTATGCCCCAAATACAAGAGCACCTGCATTTGTAAATGAAACATTATTAAAGCTGAAATCAAACATCACTCCTAGCACCTTAATAGTGGGAAACATCAACACTCTACTGTCACCAAAGGACAGATCCTTTACACAGAAACTACCTGAGTGAATAAGGACACTTACAGAAGTCCTAAATCAAATGTATCTAATAGATGTCTACAGAACTTTTCATGCAAACTCAAAAGAGTATGCCTTCTTTCCACAACTGAACAGAACATTCTCAAAAATATTAAATATTCCTAATATCCTCCAAGGAAATGGAAGCAGTCATCAAAATCTCCCTTCAAAAAACTGGCCCACGGACAAGTGGTTTTAGAGCAGAATCCTACAAGACCTACAAAGAGGAACTAATTCTAATGCTCTTCAAACTGTTCCACAAAATAGAAACAGAAGGAACATTACCATGCTCATTTTATGAGGCCATAGTCACCTCGATACCTAAACCATACAGAGACCCAACAAAAAAAGAGAACTACAAACCTATCTCCCTTATGAACACTGATGCAAAAATACTCAAGTAAAGACTTGCAATCCAAATCCAAGAACGTATCAAATGTATCATCTATTATGAGTAAGTCGGCTTCAGCTCAGGCATGCAGCAGTGGTTCAGTATACAGAAATCCATCAATGTAATCCACCATATAAACAAACTTAAAGGAAAAAAAACCACATAATCATCTCCTTAGATGCTGAAAAAGCATTTGACAATGTACAACACCCATGCATGTTTAAAGTCTTGGAGATATCGGGGATACAAGGCACATACATAAACTTAGTAAAGACAGTATACATCAAGCTTATAGCCAACATAAAACTAAATGGACAGAATATTAAACCAATCCCACTGTAATCAAGGACAAGGCAAGGCTGCCCAGTCTCTCAATATCTCTTCGACATGGTATTTGAAATACTAGCTAGGGTAATAAAACAACTGGGATGGACATTGGATGTAGGAGAAAACAAGTAGCAGGACAAGACCCTACCACAGAGAGCCTCGGAAAGATTCTGCCTAGCTGTGTAACAAAGCAAATATTAAGACACATAACCAACCCTTTGGCAGAGTGCAGGGAATCATATGAAAGAAGGGGGAGTTAGTATGACCTGGAGAGGACAAGAGCTCCACAAGGACCAAATATAGCAGGGCACAGGGGTCTTTTATGAGACTGTTTCTCCAACCAAGGACTATGTATGGATATAACCTAGAACCTCGGCTTGAATGTAGCAAATGGTAGCTCAATATCCAAGTGGGAACCCTAGCAAGGGAAACAGGGACTATTTCGGACATGAACACAATGGCTGGCTCTTCGATCCCCTCACCCAGGAGGGAGGAGCAACCTTGCTAGGCCACAGAAGAGGACATTGCAGCCATTCCTGAAGAGACCTGATAAGCTAGAGTTAGAAGGAAGGGGAGGAGGACCTCCCCTATCAGTGGACTTGGAAAGGGGCAGGGAGGAGATGAGGGAAGTATGAGAGGGATAGGGAGGAAAAGCAGGAGGGGGCTACGGCTGGGACATAAAGTACATAACTTGTGATTAATATAAAATAAAAATGTAAAAGAAAAAGATAAATAAATAAATAGATAAATAGATAGATAAATAAATAAATAAATAAATAAATAAATAAATAAATAAAACAACTAAAGTAGTTCATTGGGAAACAAATTGGAAAGAAAGAAGTTAAAGTATCATGTGCAAAGGATATGAAAGTATCCATGAGTGGCCCCTGAAAATTCAACCAGAAAACTCCTTCAGCTGATAAGCACCTTCATCAAAGTGGTTGCATACAAAAATTCAAAAGAAACAGTAACCCTTATGTATTCCAAACACAAAATGTTTGAGAAAGAAATTAGGGAAAGTAGACCCTTCATAATAGCCACTAATAACACAGTACTTTGGTGTGACTCTAATAAAGCTAGTGAAAGACCTGTTTGAAAAAATACTTCAAGTCTCTGAAGAAAGAAATTAAAGAAGATATCAGAAGATGGGAAGATCTCCCATGTTCATGGGTCAGTAAGATTAACATGGTGAAAATGTCATGCTGCTAAAAGCAACCTAGAGATTCAATGAAATTCACATCAAAATACCAACACAATTATTTACAGAACTTTAAAAAACAATTCTCAATTTCATTTGTAAAAACAAAAACTCACAATTGCTAAAATAATCCTGTATAACAGATCCCTGATCCCTGATCCCAAGCTGTACTACAGAGAAATAGTAATAAAAGCTGCATGACAATAACATTGAAACACAATGGTCATGATCAATGGAATTGAATAGAATCCCGGAAAAAAACCACACAACTACAGAAACTTGATTTTTTATAAAGAAGCCAAAACCATACAATGGAAAAAAGTCAGCATCTTCAACATATGCTGCTGGTCTAACTGGATGTCTAAGTCTAGAAAAATGCATATTTATCACCCTGCACAATCTAAAGTCCAAGTGGATCAAAGACCTCAACATAAAACCAGATACACTAAATCTCTTAGAAGCAAAAGCTGGGAAGAGACTTGACCTCATTGGCCTAGGACACAACTTCTTGAACAGAACACCAACAGCACAGGCTCTAAGATCAAAAATCAATAAATGGACCTTCATGAAACTGAAAAGCCTTTGTAAAGCAAAGAATACTGTCATCAGAACAAAACAACAGCCTACAGACTGGGAAAGGATCTTCAACAATCCTATATCTGACAGAGGGCTGATATCCAGATTATATAAAGAACTCAAGAAGTTATAAAGCAACAAATCAAATAATCCAATTAAAAAATGGGGTACAGAGCGAAACAGGAAATTCTCAATAGAGGAATTGAGAGAAATACTTAAAGAAATGCTAATTGTCCTTAGTCTTCAGGGAAATGCAAATCCAAACAACCTTGAGATTTCACCTTATACCCATCAGAATGTCTAAGATCAAAAACTCAAGTAACAGTACATGCTGCAGAGGATGTGGAGAAAGAGGAACCCTACTCCATTGCTGGTGGGAGTGTAAACTTTTATAACCACTTTGGAAATCAATCTGGCACTGTCTCAGAAAATTAGTCATAGTGCTACCTCAAGATCCAGTAATACCACAAATAGGCATATGTCCAAAATGTCCAATATGATCAAGTATCCAACAAGGACATTGCCCCAACCATGTTTGTTACAGCTTTAGTCATAATTGCTAGAATCTAAAAACAACCCAGATATTCATCAAGAGAAGAATGGAAACAGGAATTGTGCTACATTTACACAACAGCATATTAGTCAGCAATTAAAAACAAGGAAATCATGAAATTTGCAAGCGAGTGTTTTGAACTAGAAAAGATTATATGAGTGAGGTATCCCAGAAGCAGAAAGACACACATTGTATATACTTACTTCTAAGTGAATATTTGACATATAAAATAGGATGAACATACTAAAATCTACACACATAAGAAACTAAGAAAGAAGGAGTACCCTGGGTAAGATGATCAATCCTCACTCAGATAGGCAAACAGGAAGGAAATTGGAAGAGGGAGAAAATAGGAAACAGGACAGGAGCCTACCACAAAAGGCCTTTGAAAGACTCAACCCAGCAGGGTATCAAGGCAGATGCTAAGACTCATAGCCAAACTTTGTGCATACTGCAGGGAATCTTATGAAAGAAGGGGAAGATAGAAAGACCTGGAGGGGACAGGAGTTCCACAAGGACAGCAACAGAACTAAAAATCTCAGTGCACAAGGATCTTTTCTGAGACTGATACCCCAATCAAGGACCATGCATGGACATAACCTAGAATTGCTGCACAGATGTAGACCATGGCAGCTCAGTCTCCAAGGGGGTTCTCTAGTAATGGGAACAGGGACTCTCTCTGACATGAGCTAATGGCTGGCTCTTTGATCACCTCCTCCTGAAGGAGGAGCAGCCTTACCAGGCCACAGAGGAAGACAATGCAGCCAGTCCTAGTGAGATCTGATAGGCCAGTGTCAGAAGGAAGGGAAGGTGGACCTCTGGTATCAGTGGACTTGGGAAAGGGCACAGGAAGATATCAAGCAGAGAGGGTGGTATTGGGATGGCCTATAGCTAGGATTCTAAGTGAATAAGCTGTAATTAATAAAATTAATTACCATATGTTTCTTTCTGCTTTTGGGATACCTCAATCAGGATGATCCTTTCCAGGTCCCACCATTTGCCTGCGAATTTCATGATTTCCTCCTTTTTAATTGCTGAGTAGTATTCCATTGTGTAAAAGTACCATAATTTCTGCATCAATCCTCAACTGGGTTGTTTCAAGGTTTTGGCTATTATGAAAAAAGCAACTACAAACATAGTTGAGCAAATGTCCTTGTTGTGTACTTGAGCATCTTTTGGATATATGCCTAAGAGTGGTATAGCTGGGTCTTGAGGAATCACTAATCCTAATTGTCTAAGAAAGCAACAAAATGTTTTCTAGAGTGGTTGTACAAGTTTACATTCCCACCAGTAATAGAGGAGGGTACCCCTTTCTCTGCAACTTCTGCAGCATGTGTTGTCACTTGAGTTTCTGATCTTAGCCATTCTGGTAGGTGTAAGGTGAAATGTCAGGGTCCTTTTGATTTGCATCTCCCTGATGGCTAAGGATCATTTCTTTAAGTGTTTTTCTGCCATTCTATAATTCTCAACAGAGAGTTCTCTTTTTAGCTCCATACCCCATTTTATAATTGTATTGAGTGAGGTATCCCAAAAGCCGAAAGAAACACATGGTATGCACTCACTTATATAGACCTATAGGATAGAAAGGTCATGCTGAAATCTATAAACCTAGAGAAGATAAAGAAGAAGGAGGACCCAGGTTGGGACGATCAATGCTTGCTTAGATGGACAAATGGGATAGACATTGAATGTAGGAGAAAACAAGCAGCAGGACAGGAGCCTACCAATGAGGGCTTCTGAAAGACTCTATATAGCAATGTATCAAAGCAGATATTAAGACTCATAACCAAGCCCTTGGCAGAGAGTTGGGAATAATATGAAAATAGGGGGAGTTATTAAGACTTGGTGAGAACAAGAGCTCCACAAAGACCAAATAGAACAGGGCACAGGGGTCTTTTAAGAGACTGTTTCTCCAACCAACGGCCATATATGGATATAACTTAGAACCCCTTCTCAGATGGCCCATGGTAGCTCAGTATCCAACTGGGTACCCTAGTAAGGGGAACAGGGACCATTTCTGTCATGAACCCAATGGCTGGCTCTTCGACCTCTCCCCCACCCCCGGGAGGAACAGCCTAGCTAAATCCCAGAAGAGGACATTGCAGCCAGCCCTGAAGAGACATGATAAGCTAGGGTCGGATGGAAGGGGAGGAGGTCCCCCCCCAATCAATGGACTTGGAGGGGGGCAGGGAAGAGATGAGGGAGGGATGGGGAGAGTGGGAAGGAATGAGAGAGGGGGCTATGGCTGGGATACAAAGCACATAACCTGTGATTAATATAAAAGTGAATAAATTACATTTAAAATATATATAAATAAAATTAATTAATTAAAAAGATAAAAAAATAAAAAAGGAGATTAAGACATCTAACACAAAGAACTTAAGGACATACCTAAAAGCCCCAGAATAAAAAAGGAGCAGACACACCCAAGAGGAATAGATGATTGGAAATAATCAAATTAAGAACTGATATTAATGAATTATAAACAATGAAAAGAATTCAAGTAATCAATGAGACCAAGAGCTGGTTCTTTTGAGAAAATCCACAAGATAGATAAATCATTACCTAAACTAATCGCAGAGAGAAGCTATCCAAATCAGCAATATCAGAAATGAAAATGAGGGCATAAGGAGAGACACAGAGGAAATCCAATCACTACATCTTAGTACAAAAGCCTATATGCAAGGTGGATCCAAGATGGCTGCCAGGAGAGGACACCGTGTCTGAGGAGTAGGACAGCAGAAACAACGCAGCAACCAGGAGACTGAACTCTTGAACCTAAAACACCAGCATTTGTGATTGCCAGGTGAGTGGAATGCCTACAGTGGGAAATCAAGTGGGAAAATCCTAGGGACACCCAGCTATTCCCCGGAAAAATCTCCGGGTGACCAGCAGCGCACAGCTCTGATCTGAAGGAGCAGCCTAGCTGGGCGCCCCCAGACCCTATACCAGACTGGGTCTCACAGCCTCTGGGCCAGATGGAGGAGGAACCGCATACCCTTTTGATTGACCTGCACACTGCGGTCCGCCAATAAACACCTCAGTCCCTGTGTGAGTCCATGGGCCAGTCAGAGAAAGACCCTGTGGGCATACACCAGGCACAAACCAATCGCCTCCACTGGAAACCACAGCAGTCCCTGTGTGTGCCTGTGGGTACACAAACCAGACTGAGAAGGACTAGGAGACAGTTTTGACTGGCCTGCACACTGAGGGGCACACACTGCTCAGGCCCGCCAGCAACCACCTCAGTCCATGTGTGTGTGGGTGTGTCCACAGGCAGTTCTACTTCTACCTGCGGGCATTCCGCAGGTGCACACCAATCGCATCCGCTGGAAACACCTCAGACTAGGAGGGCCTAGGAGACAGTTTTTTTTTTTTTAACCGGCCTGCCTGCACAGGTCCGCCAGCGACCACCTCAGTCTGTGTGTGTGTCCACCAGCTGCTCTGAGAAGGCCTTGGGCACCATTTCAGACAGGCCTGCATACAGCGGATGCACACTGCTCTGCAACGGCTGCAAACAATCCAGAACCACTGTGTGTGCCCCAAATATCATCTCAGACCTTGGTGCACAGCCCCTGGCCCTGAAGGGGGCGCCAAGTCTCTAGTCCAGGGGAGAGCCCTTAGCAGCAAGCCCAAGGCAGAGCACAGTGCCCCCAGCTGACATCGCAAAAAGGGACACTCAGCATCTAGCACAGAGAGAGGAGCAAAGCCTTCAGACCAGAAGGGTGAACAGCCTGCAGTGCTCACAGGTTCAAACACAGAGCACGAAGCCAGGCACACAGAGCCCACAACAGAGTTCAACTGAGACAACACACACACACTAACAAACCACCGGAACTCCCTGATATTCTTGAAGAATACTCCTGACACAAGAGATTACTAGAAGGAAAACTTCAGTCCAACGGAAACAACTACACCAAAGAAAATATAGGATACAGATAATTTCCCAATGACAACAACAACAACAACAAAAAAGCAATGAATCACAGTAAGACCACCAACTTCACAATAAAAGGAATTAAATGTCATTGGTCACTATTATCTATCAACATCAATGGACTCAACTCTCCAATAAAAAGACACAGACTAACAGAATGGCTGCGGAAACAGGATCCTACATTCTGCTGTATCCAAGAAACA
>CM053742.1:21752886-21807834 GCA_028658305.1 Pachyuromys duprasi | reverse complement strand
AAAGGAGATCAAGGGGAAACAAATTGGAAAGGAAGAAGTCAAAGTATCACTATTTGCAGATGATATGATAATATACATGAGTGACCCCATAAATTCAACCAGAGAACTCCTTCAACTGATAAACACCTTCAGAAAGTGGCTGGATACAAAATCAACTCAAAAAAATCAGAAGCCCTCCTGTACACCAAAGACAAAAGGGCTGAAAAGGAAATTAGCGAAGCAACACCCTTCACAATAGCCACTAATAACATAAAGTACCTTGGGGTGACTCCAACCAAGCAAGTGAAAGACCTATATGAAAAAAATTTCAAATCTCTGAAGAAAGAAATTGAAGAAGATCTTAGAAGGTGGAAAGACCTCCTGTGCTTATGGATGGGTTGGATTAACATAGTGAAAATGACCATATTGCCAAAAGCAATCTACAGATTCAATGCAATCCCCATCAAAATACCTTCACAATTCTTCATAGACCTTTAAAGAAAAAATACTCAACTTCATATGGAGAAACAAAAAACCGAGAATCTCCAAAACAATTCTCTACAACAACAGATCATCTGGAGGTATCGCGATCCCTGACCTCAAGCTGTACTACAGAGCAATAGTAATAAAAACTGCATGGTATTGGCATAATAACAGAATAGTGGATCAATGGAACCAAATAGAAGACCCAGAAATGAACCCACACACCTATGGAAACTTGATTTTTGACAAAGAAGCCAAAAGCATTCAATGGAAAAAAGACAGCATCTTCAACAAATGGTGCTGGTCCAACTGGATATCTGTATGCAGAAAAATGAAAATAGATCCACATTTATCACCTTGCACAAAGCTAAAGTCCAAGTGGATCAAAGACCTCAACATAAAACCAGACACACTAAACAGTTTAGAAGAAAAATTGGTATAGACCCTAGAACTCATTGGCACAGGAGACTACTTCCTGAATAGAACACCAACAGCACAGGCTCTAAGATCAACAATCAATAAGTGGGACCTCATGAAGCTGAAAAGCTTCTGTAAAGCAAAGGACACTGTCATCTGAACGAATTGACAGCCAACAGATTGGGAAAGGATCATTACCAATCTTACTACTGACAGAGGGCTAATATCAAGGATATATAAAGAACTCAAGAAGTTTAAAAGCAAGAAACCAAGTAATCCAATTAAAAAGTGGTGTATGCAGCTAAAAAGAGAGCTGACTGTAGAGGATTATAGAATGGCAGAAAAACACTTAAAGAAATGCTCAACGTCCTTAGCCATCAGGGAGATGCAAATCAAAATGACCCTGAGATTTCACCTTACACCCACCAGAATGGCTAAGATCAAAAACTCTAGTGACAATGCATGCTGGAGAGGTTGTGGAGAAAGAGGAACCCTCCTCCATTGTTGGTAGGAATGCAAACTTGTACAACCACTCTGGAAATCAATTTGGCGCTTTCTTAGACAATTAGGAATAGTGATTCCTCAAGACCCAGCTATACCACTCCTAGGCATGTATTCAAAAGATGCTCAAGTACACAACAAGGACATTTGCTCATCTATGTTCATAGCTGCCTTATTTGTAATAGCCAGAACCTGGAAACAACTCAGATGTCCCTCACTTGAGGATTGGATACAGAATTGTGGTACTTTTACACAATGGAATACTACTCAGCAATAAAAAAGGAGGAAATGATGAAATTCGCAGGCCAATGGTGGGACCTAGAAAGGAACATCCTAAGTGAGGTATCCCAAAAGCAGAAAGAAACATATGGTATATACTCACTTATATAGACCTATAGGATAGGAAGGTCATGCTGAAATCTACATGCCTAGGGAGGATGTACAAGAAGGAGGACCCAGGTTGGTATGATAAATGCTCATTTGAATGGACTAATGGGAGGGACATTGAATGGGGGAGAAAACAAGCAACAGGACAGGAGCATACCAAAAAGGACCTATGAAAGAATCAGTATAGCAATGTATCAAAACAGATGTTAAGACTCTTGGTTAAGCCCTTGACAGAGGGCTGGAAGTAATAATAAATATAGGGGAAGTTAGTAAGACTTAGGGAGAACAAGAGCTCCACAAAGATCAAACTGAGCAGGGCACAAAGGTCTTCTATGGGACAGTTTCTCCAACCAGGGACTATGTATGGATATGGCCTAGAACCCCTGCTCAGATGTTGCCCATGATAACTCATTGTCTAACTGAAGACCCTAGTAAGGGATACAGGGGCTGTTTCAGTCTTGAGCTTGATGGATGACTCTTCGACCCTCCCCCATACATGCCAGGGAGTAACAGCCTGGCTAGATCCCGGGGGAGGACATTGCAGTCAGCCCTGAGGAGACAAGATGATCTGGGGTCAGATGGAAGGGGAGGAGATCCTCCCCTGTTGGTGGACTTGGAGGGAGCAGGGAGGAGATGAGGGAGGGTTGGGAAGGGTGGGAGGGAGTGAGGGAGGGGGCTACGCATGGGATGCAAAAAGCCTAACCTGTGATTGATATAAAAATAAATAAATTTATTTAAAAAAGCCTATATGCCCAAAAAGATGAAAATCTAAATAAAATGGACAATTTCTTGATAGGTTTTGTTTACCAAACTTAAATCAATATCAGATAAATAGATTAAATATTTCTATATCCTCCCAAGGCCAGGTGGTTTCAGCACAGAATTCTACAAGACCTTCAAAGAAGAGCTAGCACCAATTCTCTTCAAACTACTCCAAAAAATAGAAACAAATGTAATATTACCAAACTCATTCTATGAGGTCACCGTAACCTTGATATATATACCACACATTAGATCCAACAATAAAAGAGAACTTCGAACTTATCTCTCTTTTGAACACAATATTCAATAAATATTCAACAAAATACTCACAAACCAAATCCAAGAACACATCAAAGTTATCATCCACCATGACCATGTACTCTTCTTTCCAGGCATGCAGGCTGTTTCAGTATACAGAGATCCATGAATATAATCCAACATATAAAAAACCTGCAGGGGGAAAACCACATAATCATCTCCTTAGATGCTGAGAAAGCATTTGACAATATCCAACATCCATTCAAGTTTAATGTCTTGGAGAAATCAGGAATACAAGGCACAAATCTAAACATGTTAAAGGTAATATACAGCCAGCCTATAGCCAACATCAAACTAAATGTAGAGAAACTTAAATCAATCCCACTGAAATCATGGACAAGGCAAGGCTGCCTACTCTCTCCATATCTTTTCAATATAATAGTTAAAGTCATATCTAGAGCAGTAAAACATCTAAAGGAGATCAAGGAGATACAAATTGTAAAGGAAGAAGTCAAAGTATCACTATTCGCAGATGATATGATAGTACACATGAGTGACACCAAAAATTGAATCAGAGAACTCCTTCAGCTGATAAATGCCTTCAGCAAAGTGGCTGGACACAAAATTAACTGAAAAAAATCAGTAGCCCTCCTGTATAGAAAAAGACAATAGGGTGTAGAAAGTATTTAGTGAGTCTACACTCATCACAATAGCCACAACTAATATAAAGTACCTTGTTGTGACTGTAACTAAGCTAGTGAAAGGCCTGTTTGAAAAAATATAATAATTTTTTATATGAGTCACAGGTTAATTACTTTGTATTCCAGCTGTAGACCCCTCCCTCTTTCCTTGCCAATCCCATCTTCCCTCCCTCATCTCCTCCCTGCACCTTTCCAAGTCCACTGATAATGAAGGTCCTCCTCCCTTTCCATCTGACACTAGCTTATTAGATTTCTTCAGGACTTGTTGCCAAGTCGTCCTCTGTGGTCTAATAAGGGTGCTCCTCCCTCGGGGGGAGGTCAAAGAGCCAGCCATTGATTTCATGTCAGAAATTGTCCCTGTTCCCCTTACTAAGGTACCCACTTGGATACTGAGCTACCATGGGCTACATCTGAGCAGGGGTTCTAGGTTTTATCCATACATGGTCGTTGGTTGGAGAAACAGTCTCATAATAAAAGACCTCTGTGCCCTGACATCCTTGGTCCTTGTGGAGCTCCCATTCTTTCCAGGTTATACTAACTCCCCCTTATTTTCATATGATTCCTTGCACTCTGCCAAAGGTTTGGTTATGAATCTCAGCATTTGCTTTGATACACTGCTAGGTAGAGTATTTCAGAGGCCCTCTGTGGTAGGCTCCTACTTCCAATGTCCATCCCATTTGTTTTTCTAAGGGAGGATTGACCATCTTACCCTGGCTCCCCTTTCTTGTTTATCTTCTTTAGGTGTACAGATTTTAGTGTGTTTATTCTAACTTATAGGTGTAGTATCTATTTACTTATAAGTGAGTATATATCATATGTGTCTTTCTGTTCCTGAGTGATCATCCTCACTCAGGATGATGTTTTCTAGATCCCACCATGTGCCTGCAAATTTCATGCTATCCTTGTTTTTAATAGCTGAGTAGTATTCCATTGTGTAAAACTACCACAATTTCTGTATCCATTCCTCTGGTGATGGACATATGGGTTGTTTTCAGGTTCTGGCTTTCAGTTCTCTTAAGAAAGAAATTTTAAAGAAGATATCAGAAAATGGAAAGATTTCCCATGCTCATGGATTAACGTAGTGAAAATGGCCAGCCTGACAAAAGCAACCTACAGATTCAATGCAGTTCCCATCAAAATTTCACCACAAATTTTTACAGACCTTGAAAGAACAATTCTCAATTTCATATGGAAAAACAAACAAACACACAAAAAACAGAATTGCTAAAATAATCCTGTACAACAACAAATCATCCATATGTATCTCTATCCCTGATCTCAAGCTGTACAATAAAATAACAATAACAATAAATACTGTATGGTACTAGCATTGAATCATAATGGTAGATCAATGTAATCAAATAGAAGGTCCAGAAATAACCCCCCCCCACAGACGGATACTTGATTTTTGATAAAGAAGCCAAAATCAGACAATAAAAATAGATAGCATCTTCAACAAATGGTGCTGATGTACCCGGATATCTACATGTAGAAAAATGTAAGTAGATCCATATTTATCACCTTTCATAACACGAAATTCCAAGTGGATCAACGATCTCAACATAAAACCAGACACAACAAATCTCTCAGATGCAAAGCTTCGAAGAGCCTTGACCTCATTGGCACAGGACACAACTTCCTGAACAAAACACCAACAGCACAGGCTCTATTTTCAACAATCAATAAATGTGACCTCATGGAACTGAAAGTCTTCTCTAAACCAAAGGGCATTTTCATCAAAACAAAACCACAGCCTACAGACAGGGAAGTAATCTTCACCAACCCTATATCTGACAGAGGGCTAATATCCAGAATATATAAAGAACTCAAGAAGTTAAAAAGCCACAAATCAAGCAATCTAATCAAAAATAGGGTATGAAGCTAAACAGAGGAATATCAAATGGCAGATAAACACTAAACTAAATGCTCAGTGTCCATAGTCATTAGAGAAATGCAAATCAAAACGACCCTGACATTTAACCTGATACCCAACAGAGTAGCTAAGATCAAAAACTCAATTGACAACACATTGTGGAGAGGATGTGGAGAAAGGGAAGCCCTACTCCATTGCTGGCGGGAATGATAACTTTTACAACAACTTTGGAAATAAATCAGACACTTTGAGAGGCAATTAGGAATAGTGCTACCTCAAGATCCTGCTATACCATTCTTAGGCATATATCCAAAATATGCTCAACTATACATGGACACTTGCTCAATCATGTTTGTAGCAGCTTTATTCATAATAGCCTGTATCTGGAAACAACCCAGATGTCTATCAACTGAGGAATGGATGCAGAAATTTTCATACATTTACACAATGGAATACTACTCAGCAATTAAAACAAGGACATTATGAAATTTGGAGGCAAATGTTAGGAACTAGAAAAGATCATCCTGAGTGAGGTATCCTAGAAGCAGAAAGACACACATGGTATACCCTCACTTATAAGTGGATATTAGAGTTATAGGATAGGATAAACATACTAAAATCTGTACACCTAATGAAGCTAGCAAGAAGGGAGACTCTGGGTAAGATGCTCAATCCTCATTCAGAAAGGAAAAGGGGATGGACATTGGAAGAGGGAGAAAACAGGGAACAGGACAGAAGCCTACCACAGAGGCTTTCTAAAAGACTCTACCGAGCATGCTATCAAAGCAGATGTTGAGACACATAGCCAAACTTTGGGCATAGTGCATGGTATCTTATGAAAGGGCAGGGAGATAGAAAGGCATGTAGGGGACTGGAGCTCTACAAGGAGAGCAACAGAACCCAAAAATCTCTGCACAGGGTTCTTTCCTGGGACTGATACTCCAACAAAGGACCATGCATGGAGATAACCTAGAACTACTTCACAGATGTAGCTCATGGCTCAGTGTCCAAGTGAGTTCACTAGTAAAGGAAACAGGGTTTGTCTCTGACATGAACTCAGTGGCTGGCTCTTTGATCCTCTCCCTTGTGTGTTGTGTAGCTGTACCAGGCTGCAGAGGAAGACAGTGCAGCCATTCCTGATGAGACCTGATAGGCTATGGTCAGATGGAAGAGGAAGGGGACCACCCCTCTCTGTAGACTGGGGGATGGGCATGGGAGGAGAAAGGGGAGGGAGGGATTGGGAGGGGACAAGGGAGGGGGCTACAGATGGGATACAAAGTGAATAAATCGTAATAAATTTTTAAAAAGTGGGAAAGAGCCTTGAACACATTGGCACTTGAACTCACTGACTCTGAAAAATTGAATATAACCTAAAAGCATAAACTGAAAGTATTTTGAAAAATGTTAAACAAAAAGAAAGTACTAACCCACAAAATCTTAACAATTTACTTGGAAAGAATGCCAAAACAGGCAAACTTTGGGGAAAGTCTGTAAAAGAAAACCAGATATTAGTACAAATAAACAATGAATGGAGAAGTATCTATGTCTATGTCTACATCTATGTCTATGTCTAGATCTAGGTCTACATTTATGACTATGTATATTAAAGTCATGTTAGATTTAAGAGCATACAATTTTATGTCATTAACATTTCAAATTTGATAATGAGGGTTTTTTTTAGACAGCATTAACTGTTAAAATTGAATCAAGATCTAGAACATCTGACCTGTCTAATGATCAGGAAACTAGTCATATATCTACTTCTTTAGAATACAGGGAATCTTATGAAAAGGGCGAAATAGTAAGATCTGGAGAGGACAAGAACTCCACAAGGAGAGCAACAGAACCAAAAAATCTGAGCACAGGGGTCTTTCCTGAGACTGATACTCCAACCAAGTAGCATGCATGGAGATAACCTAGGACCCCTGCACAGATGTAGCCCATGGCAGTTCAGTGTCCAAGTGGGTTCCATAGTAATGGGAACAGGGACTGTCCCTGACATGAACTGATTGGCCTGCTCTTTGATCACCTCCCCCTGAGGGGGAGCAGCCTTAGCAGGCCACAGAGGAAGATAATACAACCACTCCTGATGAGACTTAATAGACTAGGATCAGAAGGAAGGAAAAGAAGACCTCCCCTTTCAGTGGACTTGGGGAGGGACATGCTTGCAGAAGAGGGAGGAAGGGAGGTATTGGGGTGGGAAGAGGGAGGGGGCTTCAGGGGGAATACAAAATAAATAAAGTGTAATTAATAAAGAATTTAAAATAAAAAATACATAGGGCCCCAGAGCTCAGAAAGACACAATTTATCACATCTTCAGGGAATAAAGAATTCTCCTGCTCTATGAAATATGGGAATTACATCCACAACTCACATTTTAAGTCTAGCAAGAATTTATGCCAAAATTAAACAAACATAGAAGGAAAAAGAAAATTATGTAGCCAATCTTACTTATGAAGATACATGAAGAATGCTGAATATAATAATAGCAATTCAAATTCAGCAATATAGTAAAAGAAAAAATACACCATGAGTCATGATCACTAAGGATTTTCCCATAAAATAAATATGGCTTATATTAGGGGACTTATTAATACAATTCACAACATTAACGGACTGGTAGATAAAAATGATGCAATCACCTTAATAAATGCCTGAAATTATTTCATGAAACTTAATATTCTCAGTATGCCACACAATATTCTGCAGATCTTATTTTAATATTAATAAAGCAGTACTTTTTTCATTCAGGAGATTGAAATTATAGTTGAAACACATTATTTCTCAAGTTATGTTCTTCCTTCTTGATTGCCTCTCATTCACAGTCTGAGTCTGTTACCTCTAGTTAAATAACTAGAAGGATTTTGACTATTTTCCTTTTTTGGTGTTAATATTTTTTAAATTTTCTTTTCTACCTAATAATTTATTTGTTGTTTTATAAGCATTTCTTTCCTAGTTCCTCTGGGAGCTTAAGTACAAGACAGTCATGTTTACATTGTTAACCATGTAAATCTCTGATTAAATTGACACTTCAATGACTATAATAATGAATTTAGAGCCATGATAAAAAAGTAGTTTCCTAATGATAGCCCACATCTTTGTCAATATAAGCACAACCACTGAAAGATTCAAAACTGCCTGACATGAGGCCCTGAAACTTCCTGCTCATATAAATCTTTCAAAATATGCATGGACAGTTAATGTTGGTGTGGTTAGCACCCCTACTGGTAACAAATGTTTAAAGTAAAGTCTGAAGGAATCAAATACATGTAATCAATGACAGGAATCTCTCATAAACATAAAGCAAACAACACATTTAATGATTAAAAAAGAATTTCCATAAAAGTTAGAAACAAAAAATCAATTATTTTTGCTTGTATTTGACATTGTACTGGAAGTCGCAAATAATTCCATAAATAAAGATAAAAGTAAGACATAGAAATATTGTGAAGGAATAAGTAAAATTTTTCTACTTATCCTGAAAATTTAGAAGAAAGCAATGACAATTCAGTAGATCCAATTAAAATTTTTGTTTATTTTTAATTTATAGGGCCAAACAACATCAAACCCAAGGGAACTCAATATTTGTTTTACAAATAAAATAAGTAACTAATTTCTGAATGTTACAGGAAAAAGATTACATTCATAATAGAAAATGTACTTAGGTAAAAATGTAATAACATAATAACATAGCTAACTTCAAATAACCCTTATAGGCCATACTAAAATATTTATAATATTGTATGCAAGGTCATAAAAATTTTTTAATGACCTAAGGTATATAATATCTACACATGGAATGAGTCAGTTATAAAAATATCACTTATGATTTAATGACTATAAATTAAAAGTATATATGATCAAACTATAGGTAGTAATGTTTATAGAATTTTAAGTAGATCCTAAATTTAATCAGGAATAGAAACTACAGAAACAGCAAGGCAAAAGAAAAAAACATTTATTCTATCAGTTATCAAATGCATCAGAAAGCTACAGTTATTCTAATAATTTTGTACCAATACAAGAATAGCTAAAGAGATCTATGAAGCAGAATGTAAGGCCCTAAATCAGAGCTGTGCAAATAAATGGAAAATTAGTACATGAAAATGATGTATCTGAAATCAGTGGGGAAGACCATGACCTTCTCAATATACACCTTTAGGTCACTTGAAAATTAGAGATGTCTATACATGTGTTACATGAAGATAGAGATAGATAGAAACAAAAATAGAGATCATACCTTATAACACAAACAAAAACAAATTCCTATTGAAAAAAAAGTCTTTAATAATGACATGAAAACAAGTGTTAGATAGATGGCTCAGTATGTAAGAGCTCACCATGTTTACGGAGCACCAGAGTTCAGTTCCCAGCACCATGTATTGTAGCTCACAGATGTCTGTAAATCAAGCTGCAAGGTGGCTGGCACATCTGACCTCTGCCTGCACCTGCAATAGTATGCACAAGATACATATGAGCACACAATATTATAACCTTTTCTAAAATTGTAAAACCACTAATTTACCAGAGGAAAATATATAGCAGAATGAATAAGCAATGGAAGAAAAAATATTTCAACCAAGGAATCAAAAATTGAAATAAAATTTAGACAGGATCAAGAGTCTTTAACTTCTGTACAATATTCACCATAAAGATGCAAATGTGATTGTGGTATGAAATAACAATTACAATCAAGATATTGCTTACATTTATTGATATATGAGTTTATATTAATATAAAAGTATAATTTTCGTTAGCAGGGCAAAAATACATATAAATTATTGGAACCCAATGGGCAATACATATGAATGAGCAGTTTACTAACAAAAGTGAAAGACAACAAACACAGGAGAAAATGCTTAGCCTTAAAATTAACTAAAGAAAGCTGTCCAACCCTTAAGTGTTGCAGCTGAAAATATCTTACTTTCTCAAATATTGATAAAGTTGTAAAACTATTAATGGATGTGTAACTGGCACTAGGAGTTTAGAGAAACGTTTTACAGCTTGGTCTACAGAACTGAAATATTAAAACGCAGAATGCTCAAATCAATTGATAGTATGTGCAATTTAAAGCAATGAGACAGATGTATATGTAACTGATATAAAAAAAAATTCTGGATACATAGTGTTGGATCAAAAAATCAACTTAATGGGCGGGCAAATGAAATGGCTCAGCAGATTGTCACCAAATACGATCCTGGGACCAGCATGGTAGAAGGAAAGAACCTGACTTACACACACACACACAGAGAGAGAGAGAGAGAGAGAGAGAGAGAGAGAGAGAGAGAGAGAGAGAGAGAGAGAGAGAGAGAGAGAGAGAGAGAGAGAGAAGGGGGGAGAGAAAGAGAGAGACAGAGAGACAGAGAGACAGAGAACTAGGTAGAGAACAATCACAATAAAAATTAAAAAAAATAAACTTACAGAAAATGCAGTTTGGTACTTTTTTATTTTAAAATAAACATATCAAATAAACACAACCCACACATATATTTATGCTTCTAGACACATAACAATCATCTAGAATCAATCATACATGGCATATGTATTTTCTACCTTGGAATTGATATGAATTTGGGAGCTGAATGGAGACTTTGGTATTTTTTAACATTACTACTACAATGAGAAATGTTTCAAGTCTGGTGAAAACTGAAAATACAATAAAAAAGAACAAAAATTAAAATGTACTAGAAGGACAGATAAGGACTCTTGTCCTACCCTTCTTTTATAACTAGCAAAATGGAGCTTGAGAGAAACTGTGTGTTTCAAGGTCACACAGTTGATTAGTTACAGAACTAGAACTGGAGTCTAGGCTTCTGTTCTCCCAGGCGAGAGAGTGTCATGTAGGAATTTATCTTCATTATACTTGAAACCTCCCTTGTTCTATCCAACAATAGAAATCATTTTGTGATGTTACCAGGATTTTTATTTTGAGGTTATTAGATCAGTACCTCTTTTGTAAATGCTACATACACCAAACAGAACCTTCTGGCCCCTGTAGAATGGAACACAACAAAAGAACATTTTCTCAAACACCTAGAAACCTTAATAGAAATTACTTTCATAATCACAATACTGGGTATTTTCTCTGTGGCAGTCATTGGGAGAACAATTCACAGTAGACCTATCTAATAACTCACGGTACTGAATGACTACTTTTATTAAATACGTTTCTGTTAGGTTTTAGTGTTTGTTTATATCCAAAGCCCTCCATATAATTCTAAGTTTTTTTTGAATTATACTTTCTGAAACCTTCCTTAGCTCTTGAAATTTGTCTTTAATCACTGAAATTTTAGATTATTTCTTGGATCAATACATAGACTCTCTACAACATGACTTGAAACAACCATTTTGTTAATTTTTTTTACCACTCCTCAGTAATTCTTGCTTCTAGTAACACAAGACTGTATACTAATATCCTTGGAGAAAGTCTTGTCCAATTTTACTACTAAATTGGATACAATATTGACAAGCTGTGTTCTTTTCATGGTTTAGAGTGCTATAAATCATCCATCTACCTATTTCTACTCAAAAGAATTGTTTAGTGGTTAAGGGAAAGTCACAACTTTTAGAACAAGACTTAGATGAATTCCTTGCCGGGTGCTGGCACTGCACACCTTTAATGCCAGTCCTCAGGAGGCAGAGGCAGGTGGTTCTTTGAGTTTGAGGCCAAGAGTGAGTTCCAGGACAGCCAAGAGTACACAGAAATCTTATCTCAAAGAACAGCAATTAATTCTGTTTAGACATTTGTATTATTTTATTCAACTTATTTACAGAACTTTAACTTGATCATCTGTGACATAGCGTTAATACAACTTCTTCATGCAATGGTTTTGAATATAGCAGGTATTTCAGCATGGTGTCTGCAGCATGGTAAGCCTTTATTATCACCATCCAGAATTCACCAAACCTCTTCCTATATTCACCTTATCTTCAAACATGTACAACAGCCCACATGGTCACCTGCACACATGTGCTGATAGTGTGAGCTTGCCTGTTCAAAAATAGGGGAAATGCTGAGTGATTTCTTTGCTAATAACTAATCAGAACCAGGCTATTTTTTTACCCAGAGTGCCATATTAATGTCTCCCCTATCTTTGTATCACCAAGATCATGGAGGCACACCTTAAGTTCTCAGCTTTCTACTGCACGAGTTCAAGATGTTTAGTGACCGACTTCAAAGGAATAAGACTTGATTAGAAACAAATAGTCTTCTAGATGTTGGGAGAAATCACACAAGTCATATTACACATGTGACACATTTGGAATTTGTCACAAAAGGTAAAAATCCCCTCTATTTTCAAATAATTACTAAAAGCCAAATTTATTGTAGTCTATTTTTTTTTTCCATTTAAGTTGTAAGTCAGTAAGGCCTAGAACTGGAGGCTCTGTGTTTCAGTTTTTGAAAAACAAATTGATTATGGGCATAAGAAGTTCAAAAAGGACTTAGGTCTCCAAATTGAATGGCTGATCTTTATTTAAATGCAAATATCTTGCAAAGGGTTCAGCATTAATTAGCTTTCATCCATTCATGTCACAATGTTAGTTTCTATATCAATCCTATTTTAAGAAGAACAACCAAAAAAAACCAGCTTTCAGAGAAGGGAGCTAGAGAAAAGGTCACAGTAGTGCACCCAAGTGCCCACACAGGGAAGAGGGACACAGGAAGAGGCCTATGTAAAGGACGGCACTTACTGATCATTTTCTGAGGCAGGAGTATTTATTTACAAAGGAAGTTAATAAAAGATGCATCCACTTACTATTTTTAATGCACATGGGCAATCTCTACACTTTACGTTTATATGAAATTGTTTTTGGTAGAGGGGATCACATTAGTCAGTTGTTGACTAATTTCCTAGAATATCACCAAGATTTCAATAGAAAAGGGCATTTGAGCATCATATTTTTCCTGAAAGATTCTAAATGATGATTCATATGACAAACGTACCTTCCCGTCTTCCACCAAAATAACAACTCATATTTTAAAAATAAAATTGAGAAAGATATTTGTTATTGTGAAGGACAAAGAATGGTATGTGGAAAGGGAGCTTGTACTGGAACCCAGGAAATGTAGAAACATAACTTCCTACAAAGATAAAGCCCTTACAACCTGTCTCGCCCCTGACTCTTTTCAAAGTTTCCATGGTGGGTATATACCATGAGTGTCTTTCTCATTTTGGGTTACCTCACTCAGAATGATCTTTTCTACTTCCATCAATTTGCCTGAAAATTTTTTAATTTTCTTTCTAAAAAAAATAGCTGAGTAATATCCCATTGTGGCAATGTAACACAATTTCTTTATTCATTCTCCCATTGAGGGATATCTATGTTGTTTCCAGATTCTGGCTATTATGTATAAAGCTGCTATGAACATAGTCAAGCAAATATCCTTGCTGTATGGTGGAGCATCTTTCAGGTATATACCCAGTAGTGGTGTAGCTGGGTCTTGGGATAACCATATTAAAATCCACAGATGTAAAGAAGCTAAATAACAAGAAGGACCCTAGGGAGGATGCTTAATTCTCATTCTAAATGGCAAATAGAATAGACAATGGAAGTGGTTGTAGACAGGGAACAGGAAGGGAGCCTACCATAGATGTCCTCTGAAAGATACACCCAACAAGGTATCAAAGCAAATTCTGAGACACACAGCCAAACTTTAGAGTTCAGGGAGTCATATAGAAGAAGGATGGGGGAGGATAGAAGGTCTCAGAGGGGACAGGAGCTCCACAAGGAGACCAACAAAGCAAAAAATAAATAAAAAAATAAAAAACTGTTTCTATGGGGCCTGCAGAGACTGATGAATAAACCAAGGACCATGCATGGAGAAGATCTAGACACTCTACTCTGATGTAGCCAATAGGCAGCTCAGTCTCCATGTGGATTCCCTAGTAGGGAAGCAGGGGTTGTCTCTGACATGGACTCTGTTATTCAGTCTTTGATAAATTTCCTCTGGTGGGGTAGTCTTGCCAGGCTACATGAGAAGAGGATCCAGGCAGTCTTGATGAGACCTGATAGGCTAGGGCCAGATAGTAGGGGAGGAGGGCTCTCCCTTTCTGTGGTCTAGAGGAGGTAGAATGGAGAAAAAGGGAGACAGTGGGGGACCAGGAAGAGACAAAGGAAAGGGCTACAACTGGGATATAAACTGGATAAATTATTTAAAAAGGTTTCCATGGTGCAAATAATCTCTTTCCATCTTGTGTTTCCAATGTCTATTAAGGTCTCTGAATCCTCCAGTATACTACAAGCCTCAGCAATGTAGGGACTATGACTTCATCATCAGTAAATCAACTTTTCATAGTTCTTAGCACCTAAGAGGTACTCAAATTGAAAAAAGAAAACAACAATGAATAAGAAAATTAAGGATTAAAAGAGTCAACAAATAATCATGAAGCAAGGAAGAGGGGAGAAATACAGGGTTCAGGTTATCTAAAGCCTAGATTAAGAATAAGATGTTCTTCCAAAAGGAAACAAGATGAAATACCTGTCATTGCTTTCAGTGAAAATAAAGTAGAAGCTCCAAGGTAAACAACCACTACAAAGCCACTGGGATTACAGTAATCAGAAGGAATCATGAAAGATGCTTCTTCTACTTTCCCACATCTACCAGAGTACCACACTAACATATTGTCCCACAAAGATGTGGCCAAGGCCTTATAGATGCCTATCAGAATAGAAGAAGAAACCAAAATGGACTTGGAACAAGGAGGCTGGGATTCAAAATTAAATCCTGATTCCCACACAAACATTCCCCACTCTACGACTCTGCCTATATATACTCTTGGAGGCTAACAGTCACTAGGACAAACAAGTAAGAACCTGTTCCCAGCCCTTATATTCCCATAATACACAGCTATCAGTCTTAAACTGAACCCCATTCCCTGAACTCCATTGCCCAATCCACAACCTGGCCTGCTTTCCTGGAGGCCCTCCAGCACAAGTCATGATGCTGCTAAGGACTTTAGGGTCAACTTTAGCACTCCGAACCCCAGTGACAACACAGGTCACAAAAATCCCAGCAACTATATTCTACTGCATATGAAAACTAGCTAGTCACCAGAACCCCAGGACTCTCAGACCAACAGACAGAGAGAAAACAAAAACCAAGGAAAACAACATCCCCAAAATGCCCATCCAGCAATGATAACCTCAGAAGTTAGCATCTAAACCTATAATAACTGCAAAACCCCGATGGCTAAAGGCCAGCATAAAAACACAATCAACAACAGCCATGGAAATATGGCACCACCAGAGCCCAGATATACTACTGCAAGAAGCCCTGGATATCCTAACACAGTGGAACCACAAGAAAATGACTTTTAATCCAATCTTATGAAGATGGTAATGACCTTTAGAGGAAACGAACATTAAAGAAATACAGGAAAATACAGTAAAACAAGGTGAAGGAATTGAAGAAAATAGTTAAATACCTAAAAATGGAAATAGATTCAATAAAGAAAATGCTAACAGAGGGAATCCTGGAGATGCAAAACCTAGGTAAGAGTATCAGAACTAGAGACACAAACATCAGCAACAGAATATAAAAGATGGAAGACAAAATCTCTTGTGTAGAAGATAAAATAGAAGAAATTGATAAATCAAAAAATGTTAACTCTTAAAATTCCTGATATAAAACCTCCAGGAAATCTGGGGCAGTATGAAAATATCAAAATTAAGAATAATAGGAGTACAGCCTTTCTGCTGCTTACTGGGGAACACAGCCAGCAGAGTTCCATAACCATCCCTCTGGAAGAGGCCTGTTAGCCCCTGCATCATCCAAGCCAGTAGGTCACCAGGAAAAGCCAAGTTAGACTGTTCCCAGGCTTTCTCCTGCCTTATGGGGACACAGCCAGTAGAGGTGAACTACATGCTGCCTACACCACACCCAGCTCCAAAATCTTCCCTCTGAAGGAGGCCTCCTGACCTAGAACAACAAAGTTGAACCCTGCCCAACCTTTCTTCTGCCTACCAGGGGACACGGACAGCAGTGAGCTGCACAATATTACACCCCACCCCCCCGAACTTCATAACCTTCCCTCTGAAGGAGGCCTGTTAGCCCCAGGAACATCCAGGCTAGACTCCAGCCAGCCTTTCTTCTGCCTGCTGGCCCAACTTGTGACACAACTGGTAGAGGAACATCCAGGCCTGCTGGTCCCCAGGAACACCCAACCAGCACAAGTGAGCAGCCTGCTAGTCCCTGAAGTCCACTATCAGGTTCAAGACTCTGCTTCCTCCCCACAGTAACCTGTCAGCATCACAAACATATAGCCAAGACAAGGGTCAACCAGACAGCTAAAGGCCAGCATAAGCACACAATCAACAAGAGCCAGGGCAATATGGAATCACCATATTATAGTTATTTCTATAAAAATTTCTTTGTGTTTTATTTTCTTTCTTAATCTGGCTATCACACAAACTGGGACTCTATTCCTTTACCTAGCCTGAAATCTCTATTGTTTTCCCCGCTTAGCAATTCCCTATAAGATGCTTTATTGGCATACAACAGTACAATTGGGGAGCAGTGTTTACATAACATTGAGACAGGAGAGTATCAAATCAAGGATTACACCAAAAAAGGGGGAAACAGAATTTGAATTTGAATTATAAAATAATCTTATACCTACACTCACCCATTCCACTACAGAAAGCCCTGGCACCCTGACACAGCCAAAGCAAAAGAAGACAACCTTAACTGCAACCTTATAAAGATGACGGAGGCCATAAAAGAGCACATGAATAAATCTCCAAAAGAAATACAGGAAAATTCAATCAAACAGGTGAACTAAATGACTAAATTCCTTAAATACAGGAAAATACACATAAACAATCGAAGGAAATGAATAAATCCTGTAAAAAATACAGGAAATTGTCATTAAATAACTGAAGAAAATGAATAAAATTGCCCATCTTATAAAAAGTAATCTACAGGTTCAGTGCAAGTCTCATAAAAATTCCAACACAATTCTTTACAGACCCTGAAAAAGTAAATCTCGACTTCATATGGAAGAACAAAACACCCAGGATATAAAAACAATAAAAGAACTTTTGAAGGTATCATGATACATGATTTCAACTTATACAACAGAGTAATAGTAACAAAAATCACATGGTGTATTGGCATAAAAACAGAGATGTCAACCAATGGGATCAAACTGAAGACCCAGAAATAAACCCACACACCCTTGAACACTTGATTTTTGACAAAGAAGCAAAAATCATAAATTAGAAAAAAAAACAAAGCATCTTCAATAATTGGTGCTGGTCTAACTGGATGTTAGCCTGCAGAAGAATGGAAATAAATCCATATTAACCTACACAAAACTCAAGTTCAAATGGGTCAAAGACCTCAACATAAAACTAGATACACTAAATCTGATGGAAGAGAAAGTTTGGAATAGCCTTTAATGTCTTAGTAAAGAAGACAACTTGCTGAACAGAACACCAACAGCTCAGGCAGTAAGACCAACTTAATAAATGGGACCTGATGAAACTGAAAAATCTTCTGCAAAGCAAAGGACACTGGGAACAGAACAAAGCAGCAGTCCACGAATTGGTCTTCACCAACCTTACATCTGGCTGAGGGCTGATGTCCAAAATATAAAAAGAAACCAAGAAATTAAACATCAACAAACCAAATAATCCAATTAAAAATGGGATACAGAGCTAAACTGAAAATTCTCATCAGAGGAATCGCTAATGGCCAAAAAGCACTTAAAGAAATGTTCACCATCCTTAGCCATCAGGGAAATGCAAATCTACCTTATACCTGTCAGAATGGCTAAGATAAAAACAAAAAAAAACAAAAAAAACCCACTTAGGTGACAGCCCATGCTGGCAAGGATGTGGAGCACAGGAAACACTCCTCTATTGCTGGTGGGGGTGCAAACTCACACAACCACTTTGGAAATAAGTCTGGCATTTTCTCAGAAAATTGGGAATAGTTCTACCTCAATACCCAGCAATCCAATTCCTGGGCATATACCTAAATGATGTTCCACCATACCACATTGACACTTGCTCTATTTTGTTCATAGCAGCTTCATTCTTAATAGCCTTAAATTGAAAACAACCTATATGTCCCTCAACCAAAGAACAGATTAAGAAAATGTGGCACACTTACAGAATGGAATATCACTCATGTACAAAAAATGATCTCATCAAATTTGCAGGCAAGTGGATGGAATGAGGAAAGATCATCCTGAGCAAGGAAATCCACAACCCAGAAATATAAACATGGTATGTATCACCTTTAAGTGGCTATTATCCATAAAGTCCAGGATAACCATGCTAAAATCCACAGACCCAAAGACGATAAGTAAGAAGGAGGGTTGAAGGGGGGAACTACTTGAATCTTACTGAGAAAGGGAAATAGAATAAGGTGGAGAGAGAGAGGAAACTGCCTGGAGGGTGGGGTAGTGAGTAGGGAAGGAGATATCAAGTGGGGGTGGGGGTGGAGGGAGAGAGTACTGATACAGAGAACTTTAATTGGTGGTGGGGACAGTATCTCTTGGATGAGCTAAAAGACTAAGACAATGGAAACTCTAGGATCTTTGAGGGTGACCCTAGCTAAAACTCCTAGCAATGGGGGATATGGAACCAGAAATTGCCATCTGCTGTAACCAGAAAAGACTCCCAATCAAGGGACTGGGACAACAACCCAACCACAAAACCTTATACCCACAATTTCTTCTGCCAACAAGATGTACAAAGGTAAAGATGGAACAAAAATTGAGGAAAGGGTCAATAAATGACTGGCTCAGCTTGAGAGCTCCCCATGGGAGATAACCCATCCCTGACTCTATTAATGATATTCTGTTATACTTCCAGACTTGTGCCTAGCATAACTGTCCTCTGAGAGCCTTCACCATGCAACTGATGAAAACAGATGCAGAGACCCACAGCCAAATATTAGTCAGAGCTCAGAGAATTCCATTGAAGAGGGGGACAAAGATCGAAGAAACTCGAGAGGTCAAGGACACCACAAGAAAAGATACAGAACCAACTAACCTGGGCCCATAGTCTCCCCCGAGTTGGAACCACCAAACAGAGTATAATTTGGACGAACATAGGCCCTCAGCATATATGTAACAGTGGTACAGCTTGGTCTTCATTTGGGACTCCTAGCAACAGGAACAGGAGCTGTCTCTGACTCTTTTGCCTGCATCAGGATCCCTTTCCCCTAACTGGACTGCTTTGCCTAGCCACAATAGGAGATGTGCTTAGTCCTACTACAACTTGATATGTCAAGGCAGGTTGATATTCGTTAGAATATTCTTTTTTCTGATCTTTTCTGAGGGGAAAAATGTCGTGGAGCATAGTGGGGAGGTAAAGGTGAGAGGAAGGAGAGCAGGGAAGTGAAACTGATAATTTTTTAAAAGTAGAGAAAAACATAAAACTACATTCGATATGTAAGAGCAAAAATGTGACATGTCAGCAAAGTTTCTGAGAGCATGTGTTGTAGGAAGAATGGAGAAGATAGGATCCATGATAAATTAAAACTATCTGGGGAAAAGTAAATAATCTGAGACTTCTTAGTACTCATGAGGGACAAGAAAGGGTAGGAGATAGAGACAGAGAGCTTGGCAAGTGGAGAATGTAGTTTAGTGGTCAAAGAAAGTTGGGAAAGTCCTCAGAGTAAAAATAAGTGTGTCGGCTACTAGAAGCTCTCATGGAACAGGACTATATACTCCTAAGAGGTATTAAACAAAGTTTCTTTCCATGTTCCACTTACAAACAAAGCTTATATTCTGCTTCAACTTTCTCAGCAAAAGCCGTGCCTCTCAATGCTTATCTCGGTGGACTAACATGATTGGTTTCAAAATTGTAAGAAGATAAGCCATCTTGATGAGAAGAAAGGAAAGGTATTGGAGGAATTAATTACCGTCCACACCCACCATACCATGGCCCTTAAGATGACTGCAAGAGTTTCCAGAGATTTCTCCCTCCTGTCTTTTGGTATATTATTTCTTTGTAGAAGGTTAGTAGGAGAAGGGAGTAAAGCAATGAAGAAATTACCTTTATATATAATTTATCATATATATATATATATATACTTTATACTATATAAAGCATACACACACACACTAGCAGATTGTACTAATATATCAGATCACAGAACAACTTTAGATGTATACTGGGCTAGCCTACATCCTTTTCATACTCCATTATGCCCTTATAATGCAAAGACCTCTTTTGGGGAGGTCTTATTCTTTATCAAAAAGCCCTCCTTCCATTCAGAGGCCTCCTTTGGTTATTTGATAGCCACACTGTTGCCATGGAAACCTGCCCCTCATTTGTCTCTAAATCACCTGTTCTGGAAGGATAAAGCTTCAACTCCCATTTCCATTACATGGGATTACATCAATCAGTTATGCTAATATTCTATAGTGTTTCTGATAAATCCGCTAGAAATAGCTTCTGAGTTTTGTCAAAAGAATTCAGTTCTCGGTCTAGGCATTGTATACCATGACCACACCTGCCTACCCCCTGTGAAATCTGTTTCTATATACTTGAGGCCAATCAGATGGTGGTTATAAAATTTTAGCACTCTCAAGTGAATATGATCCATTAGATGTCAAAGCTGAAGCTTCTGTGTTGTTGTCAAACTACCAGTGGCTTTTTGAAAACAGAAACTAGAAAATCAAATATCCTCAATTAATAGGATAGGTGAAACATTAGCACAAAAAGTTGATGAAGTCCTAGCCATGTGCAACTAGGCTAGGGACCCTTTGTGTCACATCATATGATAATAGATACAAGAGAAAGTGCATGTTCTTGATGTCTTGGATTCTGTATGAAAACATGGGAAATCCAGTGGTTTTTTTTTTCATCTTTCTCCCATTGCTGAAAGCTTCAGTCACTAAGAAAGCAGTTGTGTGCAGAGATGTGGGATGAGTTGCAAATCACACCTGTGATGTCTCTCAGCTCTCTAATCCAGCTTATCTGGGAGCCATGATGGAATGAATATGCACATATTTCTCACTGGTCTGTCCCCTTCTGCCCCTTCAGTTTTTCTCATGCCAAACACACGCCTGCATAGCGCAAATCACTCTTACTGCTGACTCCAGATTACTGATTCTGAGACCATTATTCTCCCCTACTCCCACTTGCCTGTGCTTCCCCATACAGAGTGTTGTGCCCTGGCAAAAACCTCCTATAAACACTTAATACAAACAATAAAGTAGCACATTTGCATTTTCAATTCAGAGGGAAATTGGGTTAAGGGAACATCAATGCCTGAATCATGGCCAAAGAATAGGAACAGAGTGAAGGACAAGGTCTTCAGAGGGCTGCCAGAATCAGTGGCTGGAGGAGGCTGGACTTAGGAGACAAGGAGAGCCAAATAGACAAGAGGGTTATAAGAGAAGACTGTAAAGAAGGGGGTTTGCATTACCCTGGCTCTAATTTGTGACATGTTTATAATTCAAAATTCCATTCCTCAACACTGAACGAGCAGTGACACCCCCATGGGGAATCTCATAAAGAATAGGAAAGATGAAGAGAGAGACAGACCCTTGAGAGTTACAGAGCAATTTGTAGCAAAGGAGCTTAGAGCTACTGCAGTGCAGTGAATTTTATTAGTGAACATTATCTTTCAAATGGCCTTAATAGCTTAAGACATTGTTACCAACAAAATACATATTGCAACTTTTTTATAACATTTTTCACTATAGAACAAAGAAAAGTATGCCTATCATGGACTCCATTAAAGCAGCTTTAGTTACTGAAATATCAAAAACATCTTGTCATTAGGTGTTCCCAAAGCAAGAAACCTGAGAAAAGTGTTATTGCTATGCAAAGGGTAATAAAAGCAACTGACAAAGTGCGGTATTTTCTTTCCTCTGCAGCAAAGATTCTAGTGACTTTCAGCAGCACATAGAGGCTGGGATCCCCTCATGGCCAATAGCCACAGATGGGAAAGACAAAGGTGAGAATAGCTTGCGGTAAGGTCAATTGCTCCATCATATTAAATTTAAGGAAAGAGACGTGAGTAATTTGACAAGCCTACAAAGAAAATATCCATGCATCTAAATGTGAATTTATGTCTTTTTTTTTAAGATGAGGGGCTTTCAATTGGGTTTATCCTTGGTACAATTTGACTAAACTCTGTTTCCAAAGAATAAAAGCAGTGCAAAAGGAAGATGGAGGCAAATAAATATACTGAACCCTCCCTTGCCCCATCATACTTCTATGATGATAAAAGAATCAAGCCTACTGTTTTGCACAGTAAAGCACAGCAACTCTTAGTGGAGGCATAGATAGTAAAAGTAAACAGGCAGAGCTGAATTTTCATCAGTCAAATTACTAATGAGAATTACAAAGCATTTTGGTCTTGGGATATCTTTTACCAATGGTGAAATGAAAACGAGACTGTTATTTTTGGTGACTTATTTTATTTTCATTTAACTTATTTGTATGGTTCATGTATGTTATTTTTATTTATAATTTATTCAATACTTAGAAATAAAATTTTATGACACACACACACACACACACAAAGAATCAAGCCTACAAGTTTGAGTGGAGTCTCCTAGCAACCAAGGTGAAACTAAAAAGATGATGTTTACATTTGTCCTGTGATAATACCATTCATTCTGGTCTTCATACTGATTTCTGAAAAGTGTGACCCATTTATCCCCTAATCAATTACCAATTGTTGCAGGAAGGCAACTGACCTAGTGACTTAAAGGAATCTCTAAAGGCAAATATTTTCCGGACAGTGTTAACTGAAGGTTCAGTATACATCTATGTAGCTATCAGATCAATAGTTTTTATGGACAGCTCATTGCAGTTACGCCATTACTTTTTGCCTGAGGATCTCCAGGTCCCAAAACATCTTAATCTTCCAAATCAGCCACCGTGCTGAGATTTGTTTTCTACGTGTTCCTGACCTTTCCTGACTCTGATAGCCTGGTGTAGTGCCAACATTTCTGCTCTAAAATACCTCAATAAAAGTCAGCTTGTAATTTTTCAGCACCATCATCACTCTGTGGGGATTTCCCAGACTTCCATTCAGGTCTAGTTATGTTGATCATTTGCTTACTTTTTGGGAAGTGTAGTTTTCTTTGCTTCCTCAGTTTGGAGTAAGCTGGAAGTTACCTTGACATCCCCAGTATGCCATTATCCCACATTCTCCTTTAGTAAATTCAAACTCTTACAGGGTATATCAATCTCTGGCTTGGATAGACAAGGAGGATGCTTTTTTTCATTCTTCTCATTGTTTGGTAGAAGAGAACAAACACATCCATGAAGAAAAACCAATTTTATTCCTGGTGTCAATCTTGGAGTAGCATTTGTCATGAGTTTTTATATAAGGAGTAGCACTGAGCAATAAAATACATGATGTCCCCAAACAGGAACAAAATATGGAGAGCCAGCTGCTAACTCTACAAAGAACATTAGTTCACAACTCTGCATCTGGTGCTCACAAATCAAACCCTTGCTGAGCTTATAGTGCTGCTGCTGATACTCCAAAAACCATGGGAATTTAATCTGAGACACACACCCTAAACTCACATTCAAATGGATCATTCTACAGGTTTCAAAACTATAGGCCCCAAACTCCCATTATATACTCACCTCAATAGGTTTTTAGCCCACCCTTCCCAACTGAAATTAAAAGTGCCCCTCAAGGTAAGCATCACTGTGCAAGTGTGCAAAGCCTTTTGAGGACTTCCATATAACACACAGCAGTATTAAGGGCCAATGAACATAAGTGTTCAGTAATCAAGACATGGCCCTGTAATTTAATTCATGGTTTCTCTGTTTAACACCTATCATAAATGTTCTATACCCCTAAGACTGTTCCATGGGGAAAACTTTCCTCTGTCCTGGTGTGGGGTAATGTGAAGGCTCTCCTAGAGAACCCTTCTGCTTTTCTGCATTCTCTATTCATTATAATATGCAGCTACACTTCCAAAGCAGCAAAAAGACCCTGACTGGCAGAAAGTTATTGGGGAAGAAACATTGGATATGAGCTAGAGGAGAGGTTTAGCTACCTTTCTTTGTTTCTGGAAGCAAAATAATCCTTGCCTCAACTTCCTTCTGCCTGAAAAAAAGAAACTTTTAATTAAGAGTATATGTCTATATGTGTGAGTATATACCCTGTGTGTCTTTCTGCTTCTGGGATAGCTCACTCAGGATGATCCTTTCTAGTTCTCACCATTTACCTGAAAATATTATCATATCCTTGCTTTTTATTGCTGAGTAATATTCCATTGTGTAGATGTACCACAATTTCTGTATCCATTCCTCAGTTGAGGGGCATCTGGGTTGTTTCCAGCTTCTGGCTATTACAAGTAAAGCTGCTACATTAAGCCATTAAGTTGCTTGAGTAAGATGTTTCGAATTTCTTCTTGAAGGCACTTAGTGCTAGGCTTATAGTCAAACTTTGGGCAGAGTACAGGAAATTTTATGAAACAAGGGGGAGATAGTAAGATCTGGAGAGGACAGGAGCTCTAGAAGAAGAGCAACAGAAACAAAAATTCTAGGCACAGGGTTTTTTCTGAGACTGATACTCCAACCAAGGGCCATTTACGGAGATAATCTAGAACAGATGTAGCCCATGGCAGTTCAGTGTCCAAGTGGGTTCCATAGTAATAGGAACAGGGACTGTCTCTGACATGAACTGATTGGCCTCCTCTTTGATCACTTCCCCCTAAGGGGGGAGTAGCTTCACCAGGCCACAGAGGAAGACAATGCAGCCACTTCTGGTGAGACCTGATAGACTAAGATCAGAAGGAAGGGGAGGGAGAGGACCTTTCCTATCAGTGGACTTGGGGAGGAACATGGGTATAGAAGGGGGAGGGAGGGTGGGATTTGGAGTAGAGAAAAGAGGGAGCTGCAGGGGGGATACAAAGTGAATAAATTATAATTAATGAAAATAAAAAAAATGAACAAAAGAAGACCTTCCACCAAATGCTTGGCCCTACCCCTTCTTATCCTCATCAAGATCTTGTTCAAATAATGAGGATGCCACACCCTGTGCCCATATCTTTAATCGTTACACCAGAACTATTAAATATTAGGCAGAGAATGTTTGTTTTTAGCTCACAACTTTACAAAGTTAATCCTTACTGTAAGAAAACATCTCACAGTCCCAACAGCATACTTTGATTACCTATTTTTGGTCCTTTAAATTCATCTCAAAAGCTCTTCTACGCATGCTCTTTGCTCAATTTCTTCAATATGACCGACTTACTCTCATTTTTACCTCCTTACATTTGATTCTATCTTGAAAGTAATCTCCACCATCAAAACTTTTCATTACCAAAACTATTTTCTCATTGCCTTTTCCTTCTGAACTTTCTTCTTTGTTTATAATGATCATTATTCAACAAATCCTTATTGCATAATTTTTTACTTCAAACTTTCCTCCATGGTATCTCTCACCTGTCCCTTTTTCTAACCATGCCCCCTGCCATAGTAATTCAATACATACTGTCTCAAGCTTATGTTCCAGATCAGTTTCTTTTCCACAGTTGATCTCATGTTTCTATAGTTGTAAGACTAATTCTTTAGAGATTTTTTTTCTAGTTTTAATCATCTGAAGTCCAAATTTCTCTCCATGTTAGCAATCCCCAATACTGTGACTGACATCACTATTCTTCTAGTGACAAAAGACCCACATTTAGTATTCATTATATAACTCCTAGCTTACTGAAACGATTGTTTTTTTTTCCATTTCCACATCCAGATAGTCAAGTTTTCTTTTCACTCATATTATCTACTAGTCAAGTTTTCTTTTCCCTCACATTATCTACTTGTCCATGATCTTCCCTGCATTTCCTAATTTGAGTTCTTGTTGCAGTATCCCACATCCAGACTAGTGTATTGCAATAGCCTCTCAACTGTGTCAACCATAAGACTCCATATGGTTTCCTGTTGCTTATTTGATGTAGCCTTTACTCTTTTGGATTCTGGGAAAGATACTTTACAGTACAGCTGCAGTTGCCTTTCCCATAAGTGCTCAATTATCCTATTCCTATGTCCTGTACTCCAGACATACCAAACTTTCATGTACATCATTTGATGACCCAAAAGAGGTATACTGGTCAATTGTATGCATGAACTCTTGACTCGTTAATGTTTTGAGTAGAAACCAGTCTCTGATGCATCATAGCTGTGTAACATCAGATTTTACCTGGCCTCTGCGGTGTCAGATTCTTCATTTACAAAATCAAAAGTGAAATATGTAATCTAGTCTTTTTGATCTGTAGTTGGGTAATGCTTCTTGGACTGCTTAGAGTGGTACCTAGTACATATAAAACATAAAATATTCATATCACTGATGAATTCATTTTTACCTCTCTTGATAGAGGATCTTCAATTATATATACTAAAGTATTTTACACCCATAATTCTATTCTAGAAATATTTCTCTGCTGCTTCCAATTCTAGTACTTTGCAATATCCTTCTTGGCTTTATATAAAACCCCTTTCCTTGTATGATACACTCAATGCTCCTTCATACTCATCTGTGTTGTCATATTGCCTGTGTTGTCCACAGTACCTTCTGCGGTACAGAAAAGGTACTTGGTAATATCAGTTACCTAAGTAGCTGGAGACTACATGCTCAAATGGGACAAAGAAATAAGGAAGAGGGTTCTGAGTTTGGATAACCCCAACTGGGGAGATAATAAACTTGCTAGTAGTGCCACTGGCACCCATTTCTTTTGCTTTTTTCTCTTGTCTCATACTCCCACACACCTTCTTGGTGCTTTACCCTATACTAGGATCCTAAGTTTTGCACCATGGCCATTATTTAATCCTGCAGATAGCACTTGAGAGGAATAAGGTTTCTATGGAAACCTTAGATTTTTATTTCTTTGTCCTTTTACTTAAGCTTTGGTGAAAAGTACCCTCCTACCTACTGCAAATTCCTACAATAGAGGTTCATTATAATTATGATCAATTCACCATCTAGATTCTGTGATGAAAACACAGAACAGAGAATTAGACTCCTTTATGTAACGATACTTAGTTGCCTGCCCAGATCCCAGTCATTACTCGTTATCAATAGCATTCTTCAACAGTTAAAGATTGCCTAGTCCAAACTTTGCTTTTAGTCTACCAGTAAACTTTGAGAACCAATCATCCAATTTTCAAAATGCCTTTCCTTGGCAGCTCTTGTGTAAGTCCTGTGAAAGACAAAGATATGTCCAAGTAAGATCGCCACTAAGGTTTATTTGTGTTCTTTGAATTTTCTACTGTTCAGCAAATCATATGAGATATAGTCAGATCATTGCCCCCAGGAAATGTACTGCCTGGTAAAATGAGTCTTCTGTGAACTTTGAATATTACGTGCCACTTGACAAAAAAAATCATGCTTCTCCTGAACTCCCAAGTCCTCATCTTTGCATCATTCTAGCATTCCACTTGCTTTTCTTTGTAGTGAATGAAGTCCATAATCTTTCTTTTAAGTTTTCATCAAAGAAACATAAGACATGGAAGAAAAAACTAATTTTTGTTGAATATATATTTAATATGGACTTTGTGCAGTAAGTTCTTTCACTTAAGCTGCACAGCAACCTAATGATACATTATATTGTCTAAATTTTGAGCATGGGGTAGATGTTATCTACTGAACTTAAACAAGTTGTATAAGGCCACTCATATAGTAGGAGGACAGATTGGGATTTGATGGTTCCTTTATGATATCACAGTGTGAGCCCTCTCTACTCCTCTACTATTCCTGTGCTAATTAATAGTTGCTTTCAAGGAAAAAATATCTTCTCTTGACACTTGAATAATGGGTATAGGACATTATTAATTAATTTTGGTATCAAATGAATGTTTACAGGGCCACCTGTAATCTGAAATGCCCCCTCCCCAACAGATGTCACAACACTTTGTCCAACTGTCCAGTCTCCTCAGATTCAAGATCTATGTACAGCCAGCACTTTTGAGAACTCGAACCCGTTACCTAGATTTTTTGTGTGTTATAGACACCAGATTGAAATATTTTGCTTTTTATTCTAAAAAAATAAAGATAAAGGGGAAGTTCTAGGGTGTACCTCTTGCTGTTCCAGGAAATATTCTAGCAAAAATGAAAACATTTTTGGCTCCTAATATCTTCCTTAGAGAAAGATAACTGTACTGGGGGAAACAAGAAGTATGATTTTTGAAGGTGTCTCAACATTAAGGACATAATAGCATCCCTGATTTTCTATGAAGCCCAGAGAAATCAAATATCCATATTGAAAGACCATGATAAATGTGAATAATGGTAAATTTAAATGACAGATGACTCACTTGATTTGTATTTTGCCTGGACATTGTGGTATACACCTTTAATCTTAGCAGATGTAGATTGATATCTATGAGTTCAAGGCTAGCCTGGTCTACAAAGTTAGTTCCAGAACAGCCAGTGCAACACACTGGGAAACCCTGTCTTCAAGAAAACCAAAAACAGAAAGAAAGAAAGAAAGAAAGAAAGAAAGAAAGAAAGAAAGAAAGAAAGAAAGAAAGAAAGAAAGAAAGAAAGAAAGAAAGGGAGAAAGAGAGAAAGAGAGAGAACGAAAGGAGGGAGGGAGGGAAGGAGGAAGAAAGAAACTTTGGACATTTAAATTTATAAGACTTTGGAACCAGAGTAGTAGTAATCTCATGCAATATTCCTCATTTCTGCAAAATTTCCTACAGGATTTCTTTTAGATAAGAAAGCTTCCTGAATGCAGTTGACATTGAGAAAGTTTTACCAAAGACTAAAATAATTGCTTTTAGTTAAACACTCACTACCTACTTTAAAGTGTACCTATAGTAAGATATTGTACATGCAGTAAACATTCAGTAAATATTTCTGTCTAAATAATGCAGTTATTTTCTTCTTGAGTATATACAATAACTTATATTAACAGCTTTGAAAAGGGTTTCAAAGAGGTAAAGTATTTTGATGAATAGTAACAACTCATTTAAAATCATCAATAATGATTTACATGAGGGGTGCTCAGTGTTCTTGAAGAGGTTAAGAATGACCCTTAAAATGTTGCTTACAATTGGCTCCTCTCAAATCACCAAGTTTAGAATTTAAGGTTTGGTGAGGCAAGATGATCTACCATTTCATTTAGCTTTCCCAGTTAAGTGGGGAAAATATTACCCCTGGGAAAGAGGCTTAAGGGAAATTGATTTTCATGAGTACAACATATTAAGCAAACAGGCAGGACTTGAATCCCTAATGGGAGGAAGTTTCAGCAGGATATTAATTTGAGCAGCAAGACCAGCAACTAAACTGAGAATGCCCTTGAAGGTGGAGCCTGGTTCTATGTCAGGATGAATCATCCAAATGAGCAGATGAGGAGGTCATGGTGGACAGCCTTTTAGAATGGAGAAACAAGAAGACAGTGAAAGGTAAGGAAAAAGTTTTTTTTTTTATAACAGTGATGAAAATTAAAATTTCGGATTTGAACTAAGAAGTGTAAAAGTCACATCAGCAGTTACTAACTCAGCTCTTATACTAGATATTTGAAAGAAATCAAGAGAAAACAAAATGAAAATTATGACAGTGTTTCCTGTTGAGTGAGATAACATATAAATAATATTGGAGTAATCATCTACACACAGGAACACATTTGTCAAAATATAGTGACATTCATTATAGCTCTTGTCAGCACTTTATACAGATTATTTCATTAAGTTATAGAAAATACATGTACACCTGTAAGGTCATTTAATTATCACTCCTATCCTTTACTTAATACATTAAAAATTGAAATAGCAAGATATTAAGTTGCTTGCTCTGAGTTAAACTGATAACATGCAATGTAGCCAGAACTCCAACTCAATTCTGCCTGACATGAAAGCTTATGCACTTAGCCATTATAGCATAACAAATCCTCTAGCAGAGTGGTCCTCAAACAGTGAGGCAAGCCCCCTTTGGGACTGAACAATCCTTTCACAAGGGTTATCTAAGAACATTGGGAATCACTGATATTTACATTATGATTCTTAACAGTAGCAAAATTACAGTTATTAAGTAGTAATGAAAATAATTTTATACTTGGGTGTCACCATAACATGAGGAACTATATTAAAGAGTCTCAGTATTAGGAAGATTGAGAACAATTGCTTTAGTGAAAAAAAAAAAAAGACCAAGTTAGTGTGAGTCATAGCAGCGTCTTAACATTTGTCACAGAGGGTTAGGAATCTAGGAACAAGAACTCTCAAGGAAAAACTTTAAGTTGTGATGGCTAGAATCCTCAAATACCAAAGGGTAGAGGGAGTAGATGAAAGAGAACTAAGTTTGTCTTCATCACCCAAGACAAATATCAGAATGAATACTAAAAGGTGCAAAAAGGAAATCTCCCTACTACTCAGATACCTGGAATAATGAGTATATGAGCAGATTAAATATTAGAGTGATGAATTGAGATATTTCAATCCCTTGCCATGTAAGTCAGTAGAATAAGCTTAGGCAGTCTATCAAATGCTATTTCTATCCCCTAAAGGCAAGAGAAACAGAAGAAACCAATTCAAAGAAAATGGAACTGTTTAAAAAGCAAACCCATTCAAGCCTCATTTTGACACATTTTTTTCTTAGGCTTACTACTGATTGGTTTCTGGACTTCATCATTTTCAGATGTTTTGCTACAAACTTATAGACATGTTGTATATTAATATTTGTTGACATTTAGAGAATTAATGTAGATTTATATTCAGTTCAGGATTTACCAAATTATATAGACTCCCTGCATTTTATATGCAATCAAAAGTAAAATCATGCTTTTAATAATATTTTTAGTTTTTAAATTGAAAAGAAAAATTTAAAACAATATATTCTGATTATATTTTCCCCTACTCTTACTCCTGTTTTTCTTTTTTTTAAATCAACCCCAGTAATTTTTGCCATTTTCACATTTAGGCTAAAGGTATGTCACATAATGAGACATCATATGTCATTCGGTCAGAGACATTTCCTAGCCTGTTTCATTGTGTGTCATCTTGACAAATAGAATAGAACAGGGAAAATATTTGGCACCAAAGAATATAGTTGAATTAGAAATTTCTGTCACTATGTCTCTATAATGCCAGTCAATTTCTGGGTCTTAATAATGTTAGTCTAAAGCATCTCAGCCACATCTGACTCAAGATCTCAAGGTGTAAAAACTACAAATAAAAGAATCATTCCCATGGACACCAAGGCTTTTCTAGCATCAATGTGCAATTTCTTTAAAATTGGGATGTCTATAATATTCTACGGGTTGTTTTCAAAAGAAACAAAAAGAAAGCTTTCACCAAAATGTTCTGCTATATGGAATAAACTTGAGTAATTCAAGAAAAACAATCATTTTATTTTGAGAGTTGACTAAAGTAATCAACTTCCCTCTGTACTGAGGGGGGGGGGTTAGTAGGGTAACAGTCAAAGGTATTTTCTTTGAGCTTGTGCAGATTCTGTCTGTGGATAATTTTCCTGCTCTTGTCTCTCTCAGATGTCACCTTAGGGAGGAAGTTAATATGTATTTGGAACAAAGGTTGACCTAAATTGTGAGAATTAAGCTGCAAACATCAACTTCTTTACTTGACTATGTTACCCCGATCTAGCATCAAGTAATTGACAAGTATAATTGACATAGTAATTGACAAGCATAATATAGATCTAACAGCGCTTCAAACCTACATTCTGTCTTAATATTTAGATGGGGGATTTGGAAGAAGGGAGAATACAGAATACCAGATTGGTACAAACAAAAGCAACTGTACACACACTTCAAATTCTACCTCACTTCCCCCTTACATTGCCGCACTTTGATTTCATTATTGTACTTATACAACCATTAATATCTTATGTGGTCATAGATGTGAATTTGGGGCCTTTTATATTGTCTTGCAAATAGCTTTATTTTTGATGATTGTAACTGTATAGGAATATTAATACAAATATAAATTTTGATTAAAAAATTCCAAAGAAATGGGTTCAGAGGACATGATTAATTAGGTTTTCTGAGTAACTAGAAGTTAAGAACAATGCTGTTTTCCATTACATTTATTTAACAGTTACATAAAGAAAGCTGAACCTACTGCCCCTACTTAGTAAATCAAGGAAAATAATACACTTAAATCATTCTATTAATTGTACATGTTTCAGAATCTCTGACCATGATTTTTTCATTAACTCCTAATGGTTATAACTATGAACAAACATGAAGAAGAGAGGAGAAAAAAGACTGAAAGTATTCTGACTACAAATGACCCCTGAAAATTGTTTTCTTGACTAACCTCATTCCATTGTCATCTACCTCTCTCATGCAAGGGCAAAATGAAATAAACAGAACCTTTTAGAGGAAAAATGAAAAACTAAAAGCTCTGAGTAATTTGGTCATCCTCAATGAGGATTCACACTGAAGAGATTTAGACAATCCCTACCAAATTGATCTCTCTTGTACATCATGTGCAAGATTGCTCCTGATATTCTGTTGTTAACCCCTGGCTTGAACAATTTTTACAGGGTGAGTAAAGGTTACACTGACCTATTCGGTCTCTTCACTGGTTGTTTTTGGAAATAAGGCCAATTATTAGTAATGCATTTGCTTAAGAGTTTGTTTTTTAATCACACGGAGAGCCCTGCCTCTCAGAGCTAGAGCTCTGTCTATCACTAAATAACTGACCTCAAGAGCCATCTTCTGGAAAGAGAGAGAGACAGAGGCAGAGACAGAGAGAGAATAAGAAATACTAAGAAAGAATGAAGAAAAATCCTTTACCCAGTCCATCTTCCTATCTTCAGGAAAGACAGTTTCTGAAGCTAAAATGTTGAGATTCATCCTCATTTTCTTCTTTTACTTCATGCCTACTTCTAATATATTTGCAGTGCAGTTTATTTCTTAAACTGTTTATTAATGTACATGCAGAGAAATGCAAGGACATCTTGATTGTACTGCCCTAAGATTAGGTAGCTCATCTTAACTCATTTGAGCTTATGCTTAGCTACCATGTCTTGCTTGGACTAGCACATCAGCTTTCTCATCAGTTTCCTGACTTTTACTCTGATTCTTTGATATCTTGCTATACTTTATACATCTGCTTTCAGCATAAAAACATAGCTTCCACCTCAGTTATATCCTGTTTAATCATGTCACAAAAGGTATGTCATCTATTTCTGAACATTATTCTTTGAATAAAGGTCCTATATGTCTCCCTCAAAGCGCTTATCACAGTGATGGTTTTATACTTGTTAGAATTTCACCTATTTCATATAGTGGTTCTCAAACTGTGGGTTGCAACCATTTTTGCAAATCTCTGTCTCCAAAATATTTATGCAGAGCAGTGGCAAAATTACAGTTATAAAGTAGCAACAAAATAATTTTATGGTTGGGGTCAGCACCAACAGAAAAAAACTAAATTAATGGGTCATAAGAGTAGGAAGGTTGAGAACCATTGGTTCAATGCCTAGTTTTAAAATTTTTATTTTTATTCACTTTGCATTCTGGTTTTAGCCCCATTCCTCTTCCCTTCCTAGTCCCACCCTCTCTCCCTCTGCCTCCCTCCTCCTTGACCATTCCTCAGAAAAGGGGAGTTCCCTTTCCAACCCACCCCAGCTCATCATGTTGCATCAGGACTGAGCATGTCCTCATTCCCTGTGGCCTGGTAAGGTAGTCCCAGCAGGTGCAAATGATCAAAAAGCTAGCAAGTGAGTCCTTGTCGAATGCAGTCCCCATTTCTCTTACTGGAGGAGTCATAGGAAGCCTAAGCTACCCATCTGCTACATCTGTGTAGGGGACCTGGGTCCAGTCCACACATGGTCTTCAGTTAGTGCCTCAGTCTCTACAGGCCCCTCTGGGCCCTGGTGAGTTGGCTCGGTTGGTCTCCTTGTGGAGCTCCTGTCACATCCAAGTCCTTTTCTTTTTCCTCCCACTTTTCCACAAGACTCCCTAGGCATCCCCAAATGTTTGGCTGTGAGTGTTAGCATCTATTTTGAGGCACTGCTGGGTAGAGTATCTCAGAGGACAACTCTGTCAGGCGGCTGTTTGCAGGCTTATCAGAGTATTGTTCATAGTGTCAGGGGTTGGCACTCTCCCACAGGGTGGGTCTTTGTTTGGACCAGGCATTGGTTGGACATTCCCTCAATATCTGCTCCATCTACTCTAGCTTTATCCATCTACATCTTGTAGGTAAATCTGGAAGGTTTTGTGGGTGGGTTGGAATTCCCCTCCCTCTCTTAGGAGGATAGTCTAGTTAGAAGGTGTCTTCTTCAGTCTCTATGGCCTCTGCTACTCGGAGTCTCTGCTTGAGTGCCCCTCATATTCTCCCAGGAGCTTACCCTGACTTAGCTTGTCACAGAGATGTCCCCACCCTTAGTTTTTCTTTCTTCTAAGGGCCTTCAATGTCCTCTTGCCCTCACTCTCTCCAGACCTGATATCCACTCTCTTATCTCTTTGTGTCCCATCTTCTACCTTGTCCTCTCTCTTCAGCTACTACCTCTGTCTATTCTATCTCTCCTTCCAAGTAAGATTTACATATCCTCACTTGGATCCTCCTTGTTATTTATCTTTTTTGGGTTGGTGCCTCATAGTATGTTTATCCTGTATTATATGGCTAAAATCCACTTATATAAGTGAGTACATGGAAATCAATCTGATGATTTTCCAGAAAATTGGGAATGATTTTTCCTCAAGACCCAGCTATACCACTCCTGGGTATACACCCAAAAGACACTCCACCATACAAGGACATTTGTTCAACTATGCTCATTGCAACTTTATTTGTAATAGCCAGATGTCCCTCAACCCAAAGAATGGATAAAGAAACTGTGGCACATTTGCACAGTGGAATACTACTTAGCTATTAAAAATAAAGAAATCAAGAAATTTTCAGGCAAGTGTATGGAACCAAAAAAGATCATCCTGAGTGAGGTAACCCAGGCCCAGAAAGTCACTGCCTCTTACCACTAAACTGTAACTTTAATGAACATTGTTACCATGTCTTCTTTGCTTATGGTTTCACCCCTTAGTGTCTATAGGTTCAATAATATGTTACATAGCATGTCTCCAGAGAGAATGAAACAATGAACTCTTCTGAACTACTTTTTCTCACCTATGGGTTTACTACAATGAAAGAGTGGACTTAGGGAGGGTATGTATTTGAACACACCAAAGAACATGCTTATAAGCCAAAGGGAAAAAAATTATTACTAATTAATGAGACTTGGGATTGAATGATAAACACCTAATGATGTTAATGCTGGTTCTGAATGCAGACTGGCAGTCTCCGAAGACAAACTAAAATTATAAGAGGACAGTGCAGTTTAATTCCCCAATTAGGAAGCATCTGTCAACTCCAGGGACAATATTAGCTGTTGATTGATTTTTTTTATACACTATAGTCACGGTCAGTGCTACTTCATGCAGTTCAAGTGTACTATATTCCTCTAGTGTATGTGGATCTTTCTTAACACAACCATAATATACTAACATCTAGAATGGTACAAAGGGTAAATTATGAAAAATTCCTTCATATATCAGAAGCGCTCTAAATAGAGTTCTTTTGAATAACCAGCTTGCTGAGTACAGTTAAAGAATGATTTCACACTCAAAAAAATATGATTTATCTGTAACCTTTTAAGGAAACACCATCATTACCCCCAAACAAAGCAGAAAAGCTGGCTGCTCCTTATTTTCTAGTCACAAACTGAACCTTCAGCCTGGAACATTGATATCATCAAGCCCCTACCTCTGGCTTTATATCTTCTCCCCATTTAGGCCACAGTAAATACTAATTTCTAATCCTATCATAGCCCATGTACTATGACCAGACAGGTGTTTCATGAATATGGGTCTTTGGATACCACAGTGGGGCAAGTGAGAAAGGAGAAGCTCTATCCATGACTCACTACTAATCTATCCTGGCTGCTGGGAAATTAAAAAAAAAACTTTTAAACTCACATCCTACCGCTTGTGAGTCAGGGATGTCATTTTCATTTATGAATGATGAAATATTATTTTTCTCTAACATTTCCAGTGAATAACTTTACATATATTTTCCCCCAATTTCCATAGGAAATTGATGCCATGGAAGCAATCAGCTACATATCTACAGAGCCCAGCAGAAATTTTTATTTTTCTTATAGGTAATTTATGACCAATAACTCTGAATTCATCTCCTACTTCTGAGGATGTTAGTGAAACTCACCCTGATTTGAGGATCATGGTAGAGGAGTTCCATAGGAAAGAGTTGTCTGATTTACTCTTATTTTAAGATTTGGTATTCACATTTCCAGTGAGTCTTAAATACTGTTTCAGAAGTTCAGGTAACATTGTTAAGAGTAGCTTCTGTTCAGTGTCACCCTTATATTGTGTTTGCTTTCTATTGTGAGACACTCAAAGGTAGATTCATCACCAGTAATATCAAAGAAAAAAGTGGTTACAAAATGGAATCACTCTTTTTAAGGGATCCTTAACTTTGGATCCTTTCATAGCCATTATGATTTGAATGAGAAATGTCCCCCATAAACTCCTGTGTTCCACACTGAATTCCTAGCTTGTGTCAGGCACTTTGTGGGAAGGTTGTTGAACCTTTAGGAACTGGAATCTCATTGGAGAAAGTGTTCAACTTGAAGCAGACTTTACATTTTATAGTATAACCCTCACTTCCTATCTCATTTATGCTTCCTAGTTCACTAAAATGCAGGGAGGTACAGAATGCATCCCAGATACATGTTCATGCCACCTTAGAGTATTGCTTTCTCCATCACAAAGAACTACATCTCTCATGCCATGAGTCAAAATAAGCCTCTCTTCCTTTTGGTCACTTCTTGTCAATTATTTCATCGTAACAAGGAGAAACAGAAGGAATACAGAAGATGCTAGGTAAGTAGACCTAGTAAAATATGTACAAAATGTCTTCTAGGGAAGAAGGGACAAGACTTTAGCTGATGTATTGGACAGTACTTCTGGTGCTCTTGCTCCTTCCAGTCATGTTTGCTCTTTTTTCCGGTTGTTTTTGTTTCTTTTCCTCAGATTTTGAACCTGAATCTCATAGGTATGGGTAATCTCACCCTGATCAAAGAATTTCTCCTTCTGGGATTCGGAAGACTCCATGGATTACAGTTTTTTCTTTTTGGAACATTTCTTGGAATCTATGTAATGACCTTACTGGGGAATATTCTCATTCTTACAGTTACTTCCTGTGACCGCAGCCTCCAAACTCCCATGTACTTCTTTTTGTCCAATTTCTCCTTCCTTGAGATCTGGTATACAACTTCCATTACTCCTAAGATGTTGAAGACCCTTCTCTCTGGTCCAGAGGCAATTTCTTTTGCAGGATGTGTGGCTCAGTTTTATTTTTTTGGTTCCATGGCAGTAGTTGAGTGTTTTCTCCTGGCAGCCATGTCTTATGACCGATACCTTGCTATCTGCAGCCCACTTCGGTACCCATCTCTCATGAACTTCCACACATGTCTCTGGCTTGCAGGTGGATTTTGGTTGGGTGGGTTTCTAACTCCTGTTGTCACTGTCACTATGACTTTCCAGCTGCAGTTCTGTGCATCCAATGAAATTGATCATTTCTTTTGTGACCTTGCTCCTGTGCTGAAGCTGGCTTGTTCTGATCCTAAGGAAGTAGAAAAAACTACTTTCCTCATGGCCTCCTTTGTCACCATGGTACCCTTTTTGCTTACTGTAGCCTCTTATATAAAAATTGTGGTTGCTGTCCTCAGGATACCATCAGCTTCAGGAAAGCAACGAGCCTTTTCCACATGCTCTTCCCACCTTATCGTGGTTACTCTGTACTATGGAACTCTGGGGACAGTGTATGCTATACCCACAGCAACTCAGGCCACTGCCCTAAATAAGGTCTTCTCACTGCTCTACACTGTGATCACCCCTATGGTGAACCCCATTGTATACAGCTTGAGAAACAAGGATGTTAAAAAGGCAGCACAGAGACTCCTGAGTAAGTGGATGCATGCTATGAAGACATAATGGCCTTATCCATACCCAGAAAGTCCTTTCTCTGTCAGCTTGTGCTTCTCTAGAGGGAGCCAGATATTTGACTGACAAGATGTGGTTTCAGGCAACTACTGCCCCATTTTTCCAGGGAAATCAGTAGTAGAATTAGGGATTTTTTACAGTCTAGTTTTTCTGGAGATTTCCTGAACAGAAATAATAAATTTATCAAGATAGATGTACTCTACCAGGCTACTCTACCATATATTAGGTTTTTTAAGAATAAATTTTAGAACAACAAATTTGATCATTCACAAGAAACAAGATACAAAACCAGCCTAACTGTCTCTCAATAAATAAATAAAGGTAATATAATATTCACTTATGTAAATACACATATGTGTACATTCATACATATATGACACACAAACACACACACACACACACACACAAGTATTTTCAACCTAAAGAAAGCTGAGCTTATGTTATTCACAAGAAAATAGATGGATTTGGATGGAGATCATCATGTAAGTAAATTAAACATGACTCAGAAAATTTTCACATTTTCTTTCATATATGGAATCTAGATTTTAAAATGACATAAAAATAGACGAGAGAGTGCTAGGGAGAAAGCAGAGCTCAAAGGGAGCAGGGGTGAGAGAGTGAAGAGTAAAGATTATCAAATTATATTTAAATTTGTATATGTAGATCTCACAATGAAACCTCTTATTGTGTACAATTTCTATGTGTCAATCATTAATAAGACCCAGTTTGCAATAACAACCTCTTGCCATAAAAGCTTCTTCCTTCCTCATTTTCTTTTTCTGTGTTTATAAAAGAAGCTAATAGAATTATTTGCCAGTATTTAAGTTTCCTGGTTAAATTACCTACCCATGTCTGTATGTATCCACATGCAAATGCCTCCAAGAATCTCTCCCTACATTACATATATACATGGTCATAGTATATGTTGCTCATCCTCCAGGACTTCCTATTATCTTCCCTTGGCTTCTGCTTAGCAAGGCCATTCATTGTATCTTGCCTCAAATTCATATTCCAACTAGAGTAGCTCATATTGTCTTGCTTCTTTAGATGATCTATTGACTAGTTCACTCATTTGGACAGTTAAATCTCTCAAAGACTGGAGCATCATGGTCCTTATTACTCTTTTGGTTGAAAAATATGTTTTGAATTGAAATAAAATTACAACATGTTTTCTCTCCCTTTCTTCCCTTCAACCTACCTCCAGCTACCTTCCCTTGAACTCCTGACATGTCTCACCCCCATTCTCAAGTTGGCAGCTTATTTTTCTTTATTGTTGTTACATACACACGTGTGTATGCATAGGTATGTATATATGTGCATGCACAAGTGCATTAGTACAACCTGCCAAGTCCATTCTTGATGGTGGCACATATATTGTTTCAAGGCTGACAACCTTACCTTCATTGGAAAACTCATAATACTGCATCCATGGCTCAGGGATATGTCCTTTGTCTTAACTTCTCCTAGCATAGCATTCCACACAGAAGAGTTGCAAATAATCATTTGCCAGTCAATGACTAGTCAAAACAATGAATGTGTGGTAGATAAAGTGAAATAAATCACTTTTTTGGCATATACTGACTACACTTTTTAAAACCTTTTTCCCCAGTAAATTTCTTAGTGTCATGGCCACCCCCACTTCTTCCTACAGGCATCTCAAATTAAATAATCTCAGCCTTGTCCCTTGCTGTCCCTCTTCCTATCCTTTCCAGAATATATAGGTGGATCATGTTAGAGTCCAAAACTAAACCCTCCATAGTGCCTTGGAGTCCCAGAGACGGGGGCATAGCTTCTCAGCTGGGACTCTAGCTAACTCTCAAGTTCACCCTAACTATTCATTTCCTCCCTTTTTCTGCTATAGCCACTGCAAACTTTTAAAGTAGACTCAAAGGCAAGAAGTATCCATGTTTGCCACATCTCCCCTCATGGTATCTAAAACTAGAGTGAGACAAAAATGTAGTTGTTCTGACCCTAGCTTATCAGGATCAGAACAGACTAGGGTTAGATAGTAGGGGAGGAGGACTTCCCTTATCAGTGGACCAGGGGAGGGGCATAGGAGGAGAAGAGGGAGAAAGGGTGGGACCTAGAAGAGATGAGGGTGGGGGCTATAGCAGGGAAGCAAAGTGAATAAATTTTTATAAATAATAAATAAAAATAAAATTGTGCTTGTTCCAAATGGCCTATTCAGTTCAATAGCAATGTATTTCATTACCTATATATCATTACCACTGGCTTCCAATTTTGGCATCAGGCTTATGAAGCCCTCTGGCTTGAGGAGAAGGTAATCTTGATTGGCTATCAGTGACGTGTGTATATGTGGTTTTAATCTAGTTTCCCATGTCACCTCTAGGGCCACAAGAAGCTCAGACAGCCATCCCCAAACCTCCACTTACAAATGAGTCCAAAAATACCAAGCAGTTTGGGAAACACTTTCCCAGCTGGTTCTTCCTACTCCCTTCCTGGCCACCCACAGAGCTCCCTGTTGTATAGCGCCTAATTGTCTCTAATCTAGTTTTAACTTCTTGTAATTACCCTCAATTATGAAATAGAGCCTGCAGAACACACTCTTTGTGGTTAAAACCTGGGTCTAGTGTAGAAGCGTAATTACTGCTTTGCCACTCAGGGGTTCTGCCTTCTGCTCTGATGCACAGTGGAAATGCCTCATCTGCTCCAGCCACACATAAGTGTTTTTAAATCCAGTTGAAGGATTTGTCTAGTGTGCTTGCCACTAAGAAAGATTAAAAATGTCTACCTCCCTCACACCAACTAAACCTAGAAATGTTTAACAAATTATCTTATCCCTTAGGATAAAGCCTTACTGTTCCATGGAAGTGAGAAGCCAAGGCACCTGTTACAAGATCCCCAAACATGTAGCCTATCTCCATCTCACCCCTGACTTAAGAATCTATAATTCTATCCAAAAATCTCAGCTTTTTCCTCCTGTCTCCATATTCCTTAAAGCCATTTGCCTCCTCAGAACTCTCACACATTATGTTCTTTGTCTCCTTCCTTCTCTCTTCTTTTTTCTTTGTTTTTGGTCCTTCCTTCCTTTCTTTTTTCTTTCCTTCTCAGACATAGCTCACAGTAGCTCAGTATCCAAGTGGGTTTCCTAGTAAGGGGGACAAGAATTATTTCTGACATGAACTCAATGACTGGCTCATTGAGCGTCCCCTCACCCCGAAGGAGGAGCAACCTTGCTAGGCCACAGATAAGGACTTTGCAGCCACTCCTGAAGATACCCGATAAGCTAGTGTCAGATGGAAGGGGAGGAGGACCTCCCTAATCTGTGGACTCGGAGATGAGGGAGGGAAGGGGGATTGGGAAGGAAAGAGGGAGGGGGCTACAGCTGGGATACAAATGAATGACCTGTGATTAAGATAAAAATAAATAAATAAAAATGAAATATAGTACCATGTAGTCAACATTACTGTAAAGCTCATAACAATAATCATCTCTCTGCCTTCGAAGTACTTAGATTTTAGGTATGCACCATCACACCCAGATCATGTCTCTTTTAATTTATACAATCTATTGGCTTCCACCCAGTCTTTGTATATTTGCTTTTAGAGCACTCAGAATTTTCACTACACATTTTCCCAACTATATTTAAATAAGCACATAAATATAATTTGCATAATATACATATGTATATATTCATATTTTCTACGGCATCAAAATTTCACCAAGGCATGATTCATGTCAGCTGTATCTGACTTCTATAATTCTATCACCAAGCGCAGCACTTATCACAGAGTGATGTGCTCAAAAATATATCTGTTAATAAAAAAAGAGCCATCTAAAGACATTTCATTTGTTTAATAAAGTGTTATATTGCTTTCACCAAAGATGTGATTATTTAATCTCCTTGTGGGCTAACTCATTCCACTCTGTTTCCCAAATCACGGTATAATCTAGGATACACAGACAATCACTTTACAAATGTATGTGTGTAGTTCTTTCCAGAACTGGAAAACTGCATATGGTGGAAAACAGAGAGTGTATCCCTAATACTAAGAAACATGTCATGGTGTATGTCCTGCTCCCAGTGTCAGTACAGCTTCTCTGCTGCACCCAAAATTCAACACTTTTCTATTACTGAGTACTGGTTGATGTACTTGCCTATGCAATGTGAATAATTTTTTTCTCTATTTAGCGAAACATTATGTTAATGCTTGAACAGAGTAATTAATAGCAAATCAGATTAAATTTTCATGTCTCTGTACAAGCCAGAGAGAAATTATCCCCATTAACCTGATCAGTACAAAATGTCATGCTAGATTAGAAGTGACACAGCTCCAATCTGTACCTAAAACCCCACCATTTGGGTCAGATGCTGTGTTGGTACTACATCATGTGCTCAGGAGAGACAGCAGATCTAGAATGTACAAACCTGGAACAAGAAGAGGTAAAATTTGGCTTCAAGTCTGGTCTAATGGAAGAGTGCCAATAGTTCCTGTATCAACAGCACCTTGGTCAAATCAGATCTCTGTACAAAGCTGTCGATGTAGGGCATGCAAAAGCAGAATTCTCTTCAGGGGAGTGATGGCAACCATATTCAAGTAAAAGGTTATTACTGTGTTTCAGAACAGTACAAATAGAACTACAAAGAGGTGGCCAGGAGGTAGTGTGGCCTCCTAGAAAGAGTATCATACATTCTATCAAATGGATTGCGAAACAGAGGATAACTATAGTGTAAAACATAAATACAGACAAACCACACACAGAACACCTCTGCAGGTTATTTAAAATTACAAAATAATAACAATTCCCTATTTTTCCTCTATAGGCTTTGTTAGTTAATTTCCTACCTCTCTCTTCACATATAAACACACACAGGGAGTATAAGCATATAGTATCAGTTTTTAGTATTCTTTTGGCTGGTCAAGGTTTGCTTTAACATACTCCATGATCTTCATCTGTATTTGAATTCTGCACCTGTTTTGAGCTCTCTGGTGTGCCAACATTTATCTCTTAAGTGTCTAACACATTCATTCCTTGATCATATTAGAAAGCCATTTATCACCCTGGTTACAATTCTGACCCAAACACCTTGTTTTGTCAAGCTTCCTCTGATAATTCAAAACAGATGTCATATCTTCCCTGTTTTCATTCATCACTCAAAATGCATTTATATCTTCACCAAATATTTACTTGTGTTTTGGGTTTCTTCCAAAACAAGTCAGCTTCTTTAAGCAATCTGAGTTCATCAGCCATCATTCTTACAGTTGCAAGACATAAAGATAATTAATGAAGCAAATCTCTGACATTTTCAGTATTCCCATCATTTGTGTGGAGGACTAGATGACCAAGTGATACATTAGCATGGGCACTGCCATTAAAACTTTTGGAGCATTCTCATTTATTCTCCATAGAGTTTAACCCTTAGTAAGACTCTCTTATCATGTAAAGTATCTCATTTCAAAGTTTATTTTATACTTTTGATAGTGATCTTTTGTTGTCAGCAATAGTTGTCTTTGTCATATTTTCATTTTTTCTGGCAATGACATGAAAGAACAATGTCAAACTGGTTAGCAAACTGAAAGTTTTGTTCTTGAGAGTTTAAAGCATGTTGCCAATTTGGCCTTGGCTGTAGTTTCAGACACTGAGTAACAACTTCCCTTTGGGCAGCATAAATGTAACCTCAAGGATGACTATTTTAGAAATTAGGACCCTTATGTTCTTTTACTTTCATATATTTTGTAATCATAGCTTAGACTAACTAAAAGTCACTGCCACACAGGACTGGAGTCAAGCGAGTGTACCCTAATTCTCATGTACCAGATAAAGCATGCTATAATATTTTGTTTATCCTATGTTGTGAGTATGAAGCCTTTGGTATTTGCTACTATGCTAGTCTCTTGAGTTGGTGCTGGACTTGAAACTTAGTCTGAGCATTTACTCCTAACTTGGTCAAGTGTATTATTTGCTGTCCTGAGCTGCTATTTCCCTGTTGATATAATGAATAAAACCTACCTCAAAGGAGTTGATGAAATGACACATAAAATAATTATCAAGCTACATGGCACATACTGAGGAATACTATTGATTGACAGAAATAGAATTAGTGAGGTCAAAATATCTTTCGAATCTGTAATAGAATATCACCATGATGTTTCTGCCATGAACTCCATGGCTGGCTCTTTGACCCTCCCCCATACATGCCAGGGAGTAACAGCCTGGCTAGATCCCAGGGGAGGACATTTCAGCCAGCCCTGAGGAGACAAGATGAACTGGGGTTGGATGGAAGGGGAGGAGGTCCTCCTCTGTAGGTGGACTTGGAGTGGGCGGGGAGGATATGAGGGAGGGATGGGGAGAGTGGGAGGGAATGAGGTAGGGGGCTACGCCTGGGATGCAAAGTACCTAACCTGTGATTAATATAAAAATAAATAAATTACTTAAAAAAAAGAATATCACCATGAATATTGACTCTTGTTATTCTAATATTTTTCTCATAGATTTTACTTCAAAACTGAGATTTCATTTCAGCCATCATCCAAGAAGAGCGTGAGATTATCAGAGACTCACGAGATATATACCTGTTTCCTTGGGACATTAACACAAACCAATCAGCCCTGAGTTGATAGTAGCATATGTCCTCCCCACTAACAAGAACTTGATAATTTCTTATCTTCAACAGTCACTGCTACTGTTAAGGATAGAGGGCTTCCATCAATCCTCTGCATCTTTGCATACCAGGCTGAAATTTATTCAAATGAACTTTCTTCTTAGTGAAATGACTATTGTGGTATTGTTATTCTCTCATTTTGTTTACAAATGTAAATAATCAACTTTATTTCTCAGTAATGGCTTAAAGCAATCCTTATTAGTAAAAAGAAAAATGTATCAATGTTCCAGATGTAAATAATATCCTTATCACTCTATTACTCTTCATTATTTGTACAAGGTAGTAGTTTACCATCTTTTTGATGATGTGGAAAACTCTATAACTTAGTTTACAAATGAAGCAGTTCTATATCATGAACTAGAGATATTAAACTTTTCAACTTATCTGTTATATGTAGCTAAAGGTGCCCTTCTTAGAATCCCTAATTTCCTATTATTTGTAAAACTGAAAATTAAAGATTATTCTTTAATAACCTTAGGGAAGCCAAAAGTGATGATATAAAATATACATACAACCAAGCCCATGAAGATGGAATGCCTTTCCAAGGTTCTTAATAGCACCTTAATATGCATTTTGGTTGCTGAGGTAAAGGTAGAATAGTAAATGTAAAAGGACTACAGGAGGTATAGGCAATATTATTAGTAGTCAAAGACTTTAGAGAGAAGACAACATGATTCTTGAAAAGTAAATAGCCCAGGGCCATTTATTGGAATATTAAAGAGTTGTACTTCTTATGTTCTTCAGGACATCTCTACATCTTAGTGAAATTGAGTTACTATTGTTGATAATGATAGCCTAAAATCAACCTGAGAAGGTAAAATTGTGCGGAGTAGAATTAACATGAAAAAAACAAGACTTAATATTTGAAGCAATGGAATTCAAAGATGAGTATTCTTTGGACCTGTCATTTATTTGGGGCATACATTTGAAAACATGACCATTGACAACCAGAAAAAAATTACCTGCCCACTAAGTTTTATCACACTAGAATTTTTCAGCCTGACTTCAAAGAACCTTTATCTAAAGGTTCTTGATCTCTCTCTCTCTCTCTCTCACACACACACACAGAGTGAGAGAGAGAGAGAGAGTTTTTAGAAACCTTTTCTTGTTATGTTCTGTCACGTCACTCATGTAAATATCAATAGTCCAGGTAGCAACTGAATTATTTCCAACATTAAGTTAATGAGACAACTGTTTTACTCTCTCTCTCTCTCTCTCTCTCTCTCTCTCTCTCTCTCTCTCTCTCTCTCTGTGTGTGTGTGTGTGTGTGTGTGTGTGTAGACAGGAGTTGTGATCAAGAGATGGAATCTGAAAATCCAAGGTATTTGTTAAGACCATCATTTACACACACGTAAAAGGATGCACAGTGCCAGACATTTTACAGAGCACCTTCCAGAAAAAATGGTGTTCAACAAGAAGAGAAGACATTGGCAAGGAAAGGTCATTGTTTCAGATTTATAATGAAGTCATGGAATTTCCTCTCACCTTGTTACCAATAATAAACAACTAGAGGTGAGTGGTATACAAAATAATGACCTCCCAAGGAGCTCTTATGCACTGATTTTTAATAACTCCCCCTGAGCCCATTTCTTTGTAGTTGAAAGGCCTTTAACTATGTTGTGTATGACCAATTAAAATCAACTGCTTTGTACTGAATGAAGTACTAACTTAATTCCAATAATTGGTGGGCAGATAAAGGAAGGGCTATGATGAGGGAAACAGATTATTGACTGTAAGAAAAGGATCTACCTATAAATCTAGCTACAAGGTACATAAGTAGCTTACAAGAGACTGTTCTCTCTCTCTCTTTCTGTGTATGTGTGTAATTTTTATGAAGACAATTCTGTGAACGATGTTGATTATCTATATTGATACATATATATCTTTGCACATATAATGGTAACAACTACAGCAAAATGAGTTGGCCCCTTAAAATTTGTCTTCAGTATTGATTTTTATGGAGTATCTTGTTCCAGGCAAATGGCAAACAGTAGTTGCCAAGTCAGCATGTTATGTTATACTCTTCTGGGTGGTACAGGTTTATATATCATTATTCTCCTTGTGTGTGTGTGTGTGTGTGTGTGTGTGTGTGTGTGTGTGAGAGAGAGAGAGAGAGAGAGAGAGAGAGAGAGAGAGCATTCATGTTTATGCAGGTACCTATAGTAAGCATGAGAAGATGTATATTTTTAATGAAGTCAGTCTAATTTAGACACATGTCTTACCAATATCTTGTCTTGACCATCAGTCTTCTTGTTCCAGGATACTGTTTACTATCTTCAACATGGAACCCATGGGTCAAATTTGGCTCCCTTAGAGATTACTCAGATTATTTTATCCTGTCCTTCTTTCCAGGTCAGAAATCCCATCGATCAATCTTGTGGTTTCAGCAAGAGCTACCACCTGTTCTTTGGCCCGTTCCACCTGGAGTGATTTGTATGAAACTGACCTATTGACCCTGATTAGACTATGTTAAACACTAGTTCTGGCAGAACAAAGAGTAAAAACAAGGTGACAAGGTTGGACTGCAGGGCTTTGATGGTGTGAACCAGACTCCCTTGGGGACAGTAGAAACCAGGTGATGGAGAGGCTTCCTGAAGTGAGAACTGCAGGTTTGGGGTACAAGAAATGTATTTGGCACATGCAGGGACATTGGCCTAGTGGGAAGAAATCAAGTGAAAAAATGAAGTAAGAACCAAAGTGAGGTTCATGAATGAGCAGAAGATTAAAAAGAAAATATGGAGTGTCTTGGAATATAACTTCAAAATGAGTCAAAATTCCCCACTGCCATCTCTAACAACATGTTACATAGTCATTTACTCAAGGCAGACTGTTTTCCAGACATCTTCCTCAACACACAGTGGGCACATCTCATCAACTAACATACCACTGCTTCTCTTATTTGGAAGTGTTGGGGGAAGATGGAAGGACCTGGAGGGAGCAGGAACCTCTCAAGAAGACCAACAGAGACAACTAACCTACTCCTGTGGGGACTTACAGAAACTAAGACATCAACTAAGGAGCAGGCATGGTCTGGACTTGGGCTGCCAGTACATGTGTAGCCAATGTGTAGCTTCATATGTGGTATGCTGCAAGTGGAAGGGGAGGGCTCTTTCTAATACGGTCTCTATTGCCTGCTTTTGGGTCACTTTCCCCTGGCAGGGCTGTCTTATCTGACCTCAGATGAAGATATGCTCAATCCTGATGTGACTTGATGTGCTGGGGAAGTTTGATATGAGGTCTGGGAGGGGGTTATCCCCTTTTCTGGGGCAAAATGGGAAGGAAGGGAAGAGGGAACTGGGTAGAGAGGACGGAGGGTGTACCCTTGGTATGTAAAGTAAGAAACTGAAATTAAATAAAAGAAAAGAAAACCAAAAAAGAGTAATCAAACCATTTTATACCAAAGAAGTAGCATCTTCCCTCAAGCTTCCTGTTGTACTTCTGTCAACACCTACTTCTTTTCAGTGTCAAGTTTCTTCAAAGGAACAGCTACACAGGATGTCTTCTCTTTTTTGCCTTTCTGCCATTCATTTGTATTACTCCAGTAGAGCTCAACACCCAACATTAAGAGTATCTTTCTCGATGTACTCAGTGATGTTGAGGTTATTGTATACAATGAACTCTCAGCATAACTTATCAGGTTCTTCCTATTTAAATATGTTGTTCTAAGTGCGTGGTTTGCTTCTTACATTTCTATCTTACCCTCATCTGCAGGCTTTAAAATTTTTTTATTTTATGTTTTACAATTTATTCATTGTATATCCCTATTGAAGCCCCCTCCTTTAACTCTCCCAGGACCTCCCTCCATCTTCTCCCATCCCCTTTCCCTAGTCCACTGAAAGGGGGTGTTCTCCACTATTGCCATCTGCCCATAGCTTGTCAAGTTTCGTAAGAATTTCATGGACCTTCTTCATCAGTGGTCTGTCAAAAATGTCTAAGTGGTGGAGTTTCCATGATTCTATTTCATGTTCCCCTCTCCCTCTCAATTTTGTCTCAGCATAATTGCACTCACTTTCATGCTTTTAAATGCCACTTGCATGCTGGTGACTTCTAAATTTATAGTATTGAACTATCTATCCCTCTAGATTTCCAAATCAGTATATTTAATTGCCTACTTGACATCCACTGCCAAATCAGAACACTCTTGTACAAAACTGGATGTATCATTTCTCCTTTCCAGCAAACCTAGTCCTACTCTAGAATTCTGTATTTCAGGGAGTAGTGCAAGCAAGTATTCAATTCAAAACCCCTAAAATGGAAATCATTATCATTACTTCCTCCGCATATATCATCAATAAACCCTCTCAATTCTACTTTTGAATATATCAAATACAGTTCAGTTTTCCTCTCTACCAGGATTCACCTAGCTCATGGTATCATAATCTCTGACAAACAGTAGTGTAATTGTGTTCTAATTAGGTTACCAACACCTATTATCTCTCTTCTGACATCAAACATTATTCTTTGTCCAGGAGTCACCAAGATTTAAAAACATAAAGTAGGTCATGTTATTCTACTAGAAACCATTCAAGAATCACAGTGAGGTCCAGTGAAGCACTGGATTAACTCACTGCTTTCTGGTCTTAACTCTGGTACTCTCTCCTTTGACCCACTACTTTGTAAACACACCTGCCTTCTTTTGTTCCAAGAACATTATAAAATCTTTACTACTACAAATGCTATTGTTAACTCTTCTCTCTGATATCCGGCCCCATCTTTCAAAAGAGCTATTTTTTTCATACAATGTATTTGACCGTGTTTTTCCCTCCTTAAATTTCTCCCCCATCTTCCCCACTTCTCTACCTACCAAACTTTACTTTCTTTTACTTTCTGTCTCATCTTACAGTCACTCTTTACCTGGAATATTCATATTTGTCCTCTGGATCTCTTTTCAGATACAATATCTTCAGAGACTCGCCCTCCGATAGTCTCAAAAAGACCCAAAATAAATTACCCTTGTTCTGTACCTTCCTAAGAATCCTGCACTTATTTTTCACAGTGCTTGAAGCAATAATAATCTCTTATGAGATTATCATAACGTTAGTGACACCTGAATCATGAAAGTAGTAATAGTTTTATTAGTAGGGATGGAAAATGACTCAGCAATTAACAAAATATTTGCTCAAGGTTTCCTAGGGCAAGCATTCTTCTGGGTACAGTAGACACAGTAGTGAAGTTTATAATGCTGAAAGTGTACCTAGGAGAAAAACTCAGGCATACTTCAGTAAAAATATCTGGGAGGGGTATAGTAAATTCAGTAAATATTTTGGTGAAATAAATTAATCTAGATATGCTAATTCCTTAAACTTAGGCATACTGGGACTCCTGTAGCAGGAGGAGAGCATCATTTGGTTCTACAATGTTAAAGATGGGAAAAGACAGGCAATTCTTTTTGAAGAAGATAATGATATATCTAAGGATAAAAAAAAGCTGAAACAATATTATCTAGACATTGTATACATAGGGTTTGGGTGTCAGTAACTATTCACAACAGTGATGTAGTAAGTTGCAAGATGCAGTCTAGCAGGAGATGAAATTAGAGGAGGCAGGATTAAGGCGATGGAAAGCACTGAGTCCCAAGCTAAGGAGCTTGTGTTCATCCCATATAAGTGTGGCATGACTATTTGGTCCATGGCACTGTGCTAAGTATAACTTAAAATGACTCTTTCTGTGTCTTTAAGGAGTTTATGATCTCATGGAAAGACAGAACCTATGCACAAAATGGTGCACAACAGTAATGTTCCACATCAAAGAAGAAGTATAAAATCCCTTTCTGGGGGAAGGTATAACAAGTCAGTCATAAAGGGTTCCAAGAGAAGGTGAAGCTCTTGTGTCTTTTTTTGTTGTTGTTGTTTATGTGCCCCACTAAAATGTTGTTGGTCCATTCTATTGTTTTTTTACACAAATTAATTTCTTTTAAAATTAAGGTAAAAAGGAGCCTTAGAGTTTCATTTAGACACTTTATAGGTAGTTCTTTCAAGATCTACATAGTCTGTAATGTTAAATGTAAATTTTGAACAAATTGACACCAAGGCTATTAAGCAATAATACCTGTGAGCTTGGAAACTGTCTGCGTTGTTCATTTTTCTCTTCTTGTCACCTAGCACACTTCGTGGATAATATTAGGCTTTTAATAAATATTTTGACTGAATATATGAACCCATGTACTCTCTCCCTTTTCAGACCAGACTCCTTTTTAAAATTTTTCTTCTCTCTTGAAGTGTGTAGATTCTATATGCCATTTGATGATATTCGGTAACTGGTAACAAAGACAAATAAAATAGAAATCCAAGTGAGTCCAGAAAGGCAAACTCAGGTATATGTCAGTAAAAAGACCTTGAAGAAGAGAGAGATAATGCAATAACTATCTGTAAATGTTAAAGGAAACCCAATCTAGAAAAAAAAAATGTACTTGAAGCAATCCACATGTCTAAACCACTGCTGAAAGTGTTTAAGGCACATTTCTTTAAAACTAGTCCACAAGTGGGTTTCCATTATTCTATTATACTTTATCTTTGTAATTCTAGGCTAAGTAAAGGTACAGTATTATCAAGCATTTAACACAGGCAGCCACTCTGCCAGAATTCAAGCCTGCATGTTGAATGAAATGTGTATGGCATATTCACACAGGAATTTCTCACATTGTTAAGAATTATCAGAGTTTCCACCTCTCCTTTAACTGCACCATATTCTAGTCTGTTTTATTTATTCTCCCATTTTCTTCTCCAACACTTTTGATTTGCTCCTTTATATGTCTGGGCTTGCAACCCTATTCAATACCACCAGCTTTTTCTTTGTATCTTATAGACCATGTTGTCTTTTCCTTTCTTTTCTTTTCTTTTTTTTTCCAATGGTAGAGACTGAACCCAGAGCCTTGTGCTTGGCATGAAAGTGCTCTGTTACTAAACTGAATCCCCAAACAACCTTCTTTTCATTTTGAAACTCAGAAAACTCCCATTACCAGTGTAGGACATTTCACTATGAGCTGTTGGTCACTTAAGTACCAGAGCCCTCCCTGGCCGACCAATATTACAGGCTATATACAATGATCTCAGTTTACCACTAGAAAATTGTAAGACCCTAATTGCTAAAGAAAAATCATCAATATTCCTCCCCACCTGTGGACCTCATTAACTATAATAATGACCTACTTACAAGATATGCCCACCAGTACACAAGTCGAAGGACTATTATGGGGTAACTAGCCACTCTAATAGAATTTGAAGTTTGGTACATAAGAAGGACTTCATTACACACCTAGTTATGAAACCAGAGCCGGGGGTTGGGAGAGATGTCCATTGGCCTTAACAGAGAACCAGCTACTGTTGTTATGTTAAAAAAATGTGTCATCAAAGTTTCTCCTAAAAGCTTGTTGACATGCATAAATTCTTCATTTCTCAGTCTTCCATTCTTTTTGCAGTAGATGGTTAATGCTGAAATTTGACAAAATTAAAAAAACAGAGAATAAGGGACTTCTGAATGTCAGGCCTTAGATGAAACTGTGTATCACCAAGTGTCAGTGAATATCATGAAAAGAATAAGTAGAAGGAATACAAAAGCCAGAGTTTGGGAAAGAGTGTAACAGTGTCCTTTAAAATTTTATTTTTTTAATGAATTATGGTTCATCCACTTTGTATCTCAGATGTAACCCCGCTCTCATCCCCTCTCAATCCCATACTTCCTCCCTCATTTCCTCACATGTCCCTCCCCAAGTCCACTGATAGGGGAGGTCCTCCTCCCATTTCTTCTGACCCTAGCCTATCAGTCTCATCTGGACTGGCTGCATTGTCTTCCTCTGTGGCCTGGTAAGGCTGCTACCCTATCAGCAGGTGGTGATCAAAGAGCCAGCCACTGAGTTCATGTCAGAGACAGCCCCTGTTCTAATTACCAGGGAAGCCACATAGAGACTGAGCTGCCATGAGCTACATATGTGCAGGGGTTCTAGGTTATCTCCATGCATGGTCCTTGGTTGGAGTATCAATCTCAGAAAATACCCCTGTGCCCAGATTTTTTTTCAATTCTGTTGTTGTCCTTGTGGAGCTCCTGTCCTCTCCAGGTCTTTCTATCTACCACTCAGCCCAAAGATTGGCTATGAGTCTCAGCATCTGCTTTGATACCTTGCTGAGTAGAGTCTTTCAGAGGCCCTTTGTGGGAGGCTCCTGTCCTGTTTCCTGTTTTCGCTTTCTTCTGATGTCTGTCTCATTTGCCTTTCTGAGTGAGGACTGATCATCTTTCCCAGGGTCCTCCAGGGTTTAGCTTCTTTAGGTATGCAGATTTTATTATGTTTATCCTATATTATATGTCTAATATCTACTTATAAGTGAGTATATACCATGTGTGTCTTTCTTTTGCTGGGATACCTCACCCAGGGGGTATCCTAGAAAACAGTGTCTTTAGGACATGGTATTATGATTGCACATATTAACACACAGCACTTGTGGTTACCTGCATAAAACTTGTACAATATCAAGTAGGACAAAACTCCAACATGAATCAGGAAGAGACATAAGGCCCCACACTTTCACAGGGAGATTATGAAAACTTAATGGATGCTGGGAGAGCAGTGTTATTTTCATTTAACATATTTTTAAATATAGAAAAAATATTCTTTGAATTTTTGGTGCATTTATACCATGTATTTAGATCACATCCATCAGTCATTATCTTCTTTCAATTCCACCTACTTCTGTCCACCCTGTCTCCTTCCCAACATAGTTTCATCTGTTTTTGTTGTTGTTTGTTTTTGTTTTGTTATTATCGATAACTACTAGTCAAAATATCATTGTTCCTATACTCACTTGTATGGGACAACCTCTGAGACATGGGCAACTAACTAGCAGCTGTGTCTCCAAAAAGAAGTGACTTTTCCTCCTTCATCAACCACCCACTCTCAGGGGCTCCTTTAACAGAGGTGGGGCCTTGGATCCCCTCCCAAATTCATGCTGGAATTTCTACTGGCTTGATTTCATGCATATATTTTGCAGAATATATTGTGCCATGAGATAATGTGTGCAACACCTAGGCTATGCCATGAAGTCAGCATTTCACAGACCTCCTCTTCATCAGCCAGCTCTTCAATTCTTTCTTCCCACTCTTTAGTGTGTTTCCTGAGCCTTAGTGTTGATGGTAGGGTTGATACAGATGTTAACACTAACAGTTTCTTATCTTCGATAAACAGTAAGGTGTCACAACACTGACCACTACCTACTTAAAATATACTTTATCTGAAAAAAGTTGAAAGTAACACAAATCTGTAGGTATAAACATAAATATTTAGAACATAGTTTGACAACATCACTATTTAATATAACAACAATTGGTCTCTTCATGGCTGATGATATCTCCAGCGATGATCTTAACACCAGGTTTACTGTGCCAGACATGAAATTTGTCCTGTGGAACAGGTCTCTTATCCACTCAGAAAACAGTTGGTTAGGCCCATAACTGGCATGTCATCAGTGGTCTCACCCAGTGCTGGACACTATATGCTATAATACCAACATATTTGGCCAGATGTATCAACAAGGGCGTCATTTTCTTCAGAGGTGTAGCCATTGATAAGCTGATAATTTCCCAGTAAATAATTCTCTATTCATACTCAATTCAATGTAACGTAATTTAAAACATTAATTAAAAACAGTGGACAATAAATAAATAAATAAACTAACATAGGTGGGACTTTGGAAGAAGAACTCCAGTAGGAGAAAAAAAGGGGATGAGATAGATACATGGGGATGAAAATGGCCAATATTCAGTATACACAGATACTACATTTTCCAAGAATAAAAAATAATCTGTGTAAAATGAATGGGACCAAAACAAACACTATCATTTTTTAAAATTTTTATTAACATTTATTAATTGTAATATTAACTGGTTTTAGTGTTATATTTCAATGAATAGGAGTGAAACACAAGGAGAGATCCAAGATGGCTGCCACTAGAGGACACTGTGTCTGAGGAGTAGGACAACAGAAATAACGCAGGGACCAGGAGACTGAACTCTGGGACCTAAAACGCCAGCACCCGTGATTGCCAGGTGAGCAGAACTCCC
>CM053742.1:21732124-21752386 GCA_028658305.1 Pachyuromys duprasi | reverse complement strand
GGGGAGGAGGGAGAGGAGGGAGGGAGTGGGAGGGTGAGAGGGAATGAGGGAGGAGGCTATGCCTGGGATGCAAAGTACCTAACCTGTGATTGATATAAAAATAAATAAATTAATAAAAAAAAAGGAGTGAAACACAAGCAAAAATTTGTTCTTACCTACTAGGTTGTGTTATTGCAGATATTAGGTGCATCAATCACATATTATGTACTTCATTAGACATTCCTTCCTATAAACTAGCACATAATTATTCCCCCTTACATTGTAAATATACTCAAGGAAAACCAGATTCTTCAAAGTTTATTTTAAAAAATCCACTTGTTTCTTAAAATAATGATTTAGGAGCTTAGCAAATATTTGAAGTTAAAATTAATAGTAACCTGCTCTGTTATGCTAACCTCACTAAGAGTTCTTCATGATTGTACGATTCATTTTGTTTCAAATTGTTATCATTTCAATTGCTTTAGCTGGCACCTGGCCTGCCAAGGGTACAACACAGACCAAGATCAAAGTCTCATCTATATCAAGATCACAACAATTAGTTGAGAAGAACAAGTGGAGAATGCCTTTTGCCTGCTAATAATGGAGGGTATGTGCAAGATCACAGCAAGAATCTTCCAGTAAAAGGTTAAAGTTAGTCCAAAGGGGACCAGGGTTACCAAAGATGTTACTACATGAAAACTATGTTAACTAGATGGGGATCAGAGAAGGGGGCTTCAACAGAGGTTTCAAGTCACAGAAGAAATGGTCAATCTCATTGCCTCCACAAAAAGTCAGGCTGGATAGCATAGCAGACTGGAAGGCAGCTGTCATTCAGAAACCACAAATCCCAGAGCCAATTGCTAGCCTCACACATAGAGTTCCATGTAGTAGTGTTGAATAGTGCAAGGGCCAGCAAATGGACAGGTACTAGACATATGACACTACCGCCAGGAGAAAACACTCAGTGTTCCCCCAGGGCCCCAAGGAAGTGTAGCTTAATTATATAACCCATCATGGAAATCACCCTATCTTCCCACAGCAAGTCCCCCAGCATCTGGAGTACAACATTGGATGTATAACATATCTCTAGGCGTGAAAAGTTCTCCAGAAAGAACTACATAGGATTCTGGAGTCCTTGTTGAGTGCGTACCAACACCACAAGGAGATTAGCAGAAACTGTGACTAGATAGACATTGTCAAATATCAGGAAGAGCAAGGGGCTCAGTTCTTTGAGGTCTGCAAACCAAAGAAAATCAGTTTCCAAAATAGTGGAATTTCCTAGCCCCACTGCAGGCATGTGTTCCTAAGACAGTCTTAGTTTTTCCATACCAGTATGTCAGATCACTCAATCAGATCCATTTCTATCAGTGGCTAGAGAGCTGCACTGATGGGCTGTTTCTTGATTTTGGTTCTTATTAGAGCCAGTTAAGTTTGCCTTTGGGAAACTGATTCTAGAAAATAGTGGATCTGTCACCTACACAATGTGAAACAAGAAGTAATCCCAATACCAAGAACAGCGTAGTGAAAATCTATTCCAAACCATAAAGGAAAAAAATGATACTGTGAGCAGGTTAACAACTGTAAATTTAAAACAGCAAGCAGATACCCCCAAATTCACATTCAAAGAAGTTGTGTAGAGGCCATAATCAGAACCTGTCATTTGCACAGAAGAAAATCACAAGGAAAATCCTTGGTAGTTATTGACAATACCAAGAATTGATGTCCCTCACAGCAGTTCAGATTTGTGGCCTTCTTGAGTAAAGCATGAAATAAGGGGCAAAATGCCAAGACTGTTACAGAGAAACCTTCCATCGATGCTTTGGGAGCATGTATACTTATTTGAAAACACCATCCCTGATACAGTTGCTTGAGAGAGTATGCTGTAAAAAACTAGGTGTATACCCTAAAGGAGAATAAGGACATTTATTTTTTAAAATTACCTCATAAAATGTTTGAATTTAGGCTTGAGAATGGAGCCTACAACATGACGTTTTAACTACTTGTTAGATTCATATTACACATACCTAAACAAAGATATACCATGCATGTAAATACAGATACACATGGATTCTGATGCATCCACACATTCAAAGAGAAAAGGTACATGCATATTCTTCATTCGCACTTCAAATTTGGGTTTATGGTGTCAGTCATGTGGAATATTTGCTCTACAAGATTTGCCTAACATTGTAGATAATGACTATGGGTTAGGTCACCAGATTGAGATAAACAGGCATTCTGTATGTATAGGAAACAATAGAATAGAAGCTAGCACTTTTTTCCTTCAACTTCTGTTATTAGTCTGTTTGTCAAGGTGGTGTTGGTATAATGTGGAAGTGCATAAGATCCAAAGCAACACTGACTGGATCAAATTTCACCCTCCCAATGTATTGGCTATGCAACCTCAGCCAGGTTACCTTACCTCTCTTAAGTTTGGTTGTCTCATTTAAGGGATATGTGTGAGTAGAAGTGTGCAACACATACAACATTAAATAAGTACTAAATATTTTTGTTTATGTGGAAAACGTATTGAGAAAACATGCTCATAGAAGGATTAACTAACATTACCAATCATTATATACTGAAATAAGAGAGAGCAATATAAAGCACAGAAGGAAATTTGTATAGTTGTTACTAATTTAAAACTTTTATTTGCATTTATTTATCTGGTGAGTACGTGTGTATGAGCATGTATTGTGGCATATGTGTATGGATATAGGACAATTTGTGGATGTCTGTTCTCTACCTCTACCATGTGAGTCCTAGGAATCAAAATCAGGTAATCGAGCATAGCATCAAGTGCACTAATCCACTGAACAATCTCCAGTATCCTGTTTTTACTTCTTAACTATTACCTCTCACCACTTAATTTAACCTCAAGATAATTTTAAATGTCATTAGTATATACTGATGTGCATATGTCACACATTGATGAGATTATGTATATAAAGTGTCCTCCATTTAGAAAATATGCAATAAATCATGTCTAAAACAATATTAACTTGCCTGACATCATCAAACAAACATGTAGCAGGGTGAATAGGCACAGTCCTGTGTGACTCCAACAGGCATAATATTTCCACCATGCACCTGGACATAGTGCCTTCTATAATTTATATGTGTGTGTATTTGCATGTGTGCTCTGTTTTTGTGCAATGGCATTTTAGAAAAATTCTCTCTAAAAGAGTCAAAAGACAAATTTTCCACAATGCTCTTGTGCCTTTTAGCTAGGCTTCTTCATCTATATCTATTCTGTACCAATACCCCACCACACACAAGCTGTGGTCACCCACACTGCTCTCTTTGTTTCTCTGGCTCCCATTCTTGTCCAGATCCTGACCCTTGCTTCAACCTTCTTTTTAAGCGAAAACTCAGGATTTTCATTGGATGTTCTCAGCACAGTCTCCTACTTCTGCCTCAAAAGCTTTGGCTGAGTCTCATTATCCACAATTTCTTTAAAACAGAGCACATCATTAACCATTTCTTTCAGTGATAAATCTCTAACCCATTCTGCTGCCAACTTTCCTTCTTCCTTTTTATCGATGGTATAGCCCGATATTTTTATGTGCTTCATAGTGACAACTCAATCAATAGGCAGGAATCTGCATAGATGGTAGTGATCCCATATAATTATAGTATCTAATAATGCTGTGGCCATCTTAGTTTATGTGTGCTTTATGATATGACACAATGGTGGAATCACTCAATGATGTAATTAGCAGTAGAACATATGCACATTATTAAATAGCATGATTTCTAATTTCTCCATACCAGATTTGGGTTCACTTAAGACTTAATGTTTACACAGGTCCAAATAGCTCTGAGAAGACTCTAGCAGCTCACTTTCTTCATGGATTCAACAACTCCCTCTCATATGGAAAGAGAAATTGAACGAAAGAGGCAAGATTTTCATTTGTTCATGAAACTAAAATATTATACTTGATTGAATATGACTTTCATATTCCTAACAAGCTAGATAATCAATCTTACAACTCAGATAGATATGTATACTTTTGGTAATTTTTTCATATATTTCTGGTTAAGACAACCTGAAGGGGTACTACTACTGGTATCTAGGGATAGAGGCCAGGGATTTTGCTCACTACTATACAGTGCACACAGGACATTCCCCACAGCATGTAATATTCCAGTCTAAAGTATAAACGGTGTTGTTTTAAAGGCCCTACAAGTACACAGAAAACGTGAATTTCCAATTTTCATGCAGATGTTTCTAGAAAATCATCTGGTATCAATCAGCTTGAGGTTGAGGAATCATTCTGGCTCTATTCTTTTTTTCTCCCCTTTTAAATTAATTTTTAAATATTACTTACAGTTTATTAACTTTATTAGCTGTATCCCGCTCCCTCATTTCCTCCCAATCCCACCCTCCCTCCTTGCCTCCCTGCCCCTTTCCAAATCCACTGATAGGGAAGGACCTCTTCACCTTTCATCTGACCCTGGTTTATCAGGTCTCTTCAGGACTGGCTGCAAAGTCCTCTGTGGCCTGGCAGGGTTGCTCCTCCCTGGGGGAGGGGGGAGGTCAAAGAGCCGGCCATTGAGTTCGTGTCACAGATAGTCCCTCTTCTCCTTAATAGGCTACCCATTTGGATACTGAGATACCATGGGCTACATCCGAGCAGAGGTTCTAGATTACATTCATACATGGTCCTTGGTTGGAGAAACAGTCTCATGAAAGACCCCTGTGCCCAGATATATTTGGTCCCTGTGGAGCTCCTGTCCTCTCCAGGACTTAATAACTCCCCCTTCTTTCATAGGATTCCCTGCACTCTGCCAAAGGTTTGGTTATGAATCTTAATATCTGCTTTGATACACTGCTAGGTAGAGTCTTTTAGAGACCCTCTGTGGTAGGCTCCTCCTGTCCTGTTACTTATTTTCTCCTACATCCAATGTCTATCTCATTTCTCTTTCTAAGTGAGGATTGATCTTCTAACCCTAGGTCCTCTTTCTTGTTTATCTTCTTTAGGTGTATAGATTTCAGTATGTTTATCCTATCTTATAGATCTGTATAAGTGTGACTCTATTTTCTTATTTTGTCTTTTAAATTCCTTCTTCCAAATGTACAAGAGAAAGGTCTACCTCTGAGGCACCTTGAATCTTAGTAAGAGTGCCATCATTTTCTTCTATGAGATTCCAGAGCACAGCAAAATAGAGTAAAGACATGGATGGTGGGCATTGTCCCAGGTTCTAAATAATATTTTGCCACTTAGTAGCTGCATAGCTACTTATATCTCTATTTAACACTTTGGCAACCTACAGCCACAGCCATTTTTGTTCAAATTACATTTTACAAACATTTTTGGTTAAGACTTTTAATAGAATGATCAAGAGAAAAATTTGAGTATAAAAATATGTTTGGCATTAGGATAAAATGCTGTAGACAAAGTAGATGTGAATATGCATTCCAGAAGCACAGTCAAGAGTAGGTGGTAAATACCAGACTGTTAAGAATTTGTCCATTTATGTTTTAATACCTGGTGCTGTTTATTTAACTGTGATCTTACACAGTAGGAAGTCACAGAAGATGTTCAAAGAATGATGCAAGAGTTTAATTTTAAACAGTCAATATTTACAAGGTTACAGAAAGTAAACGGTGTGTACATCTATTTGAACTCACGTGGAAAAAAATCCAGGTGTCAGTTTAAAACTGTGCAAGGGAAAGGGACAGAGTAAAGTACAGAGTTGAAATGGCCAGGTTACGGCTGAATCCCCTCTGTGTCCTTTCTTGCTTGATGAAAACAACAACAACAACAAAAAAAAAAAAAAACAGGAAGAGGAAAAAACCCAGTCACATAGAGATGTGATTAAAATGTAGCAGCCAGTCTTACTACACAAGACCATTTCTTTCTGGCCCCCACACTTCCTGCCAGCTAACGTCTAAGTGTTTTTCCCCTGTTCAAGAAGTTCTTCATGCTCCCCTAGCCTTCTTTCAAACCAATACCCATTTTCCCCTTTTATTAAATAATGGCTCTCTTAGTCATCGCTGCAGGTTTCCTGGACTTGTACAACCTGCTTATGACTCAACCTGCTTTTAGTGAGTGGGCCTTTAGACACAATGCACGATTATCAGGCAGAACTTTGAAAAAATATATTAAAAAGAAAAGTTTTAAAACACAGCTGTAGGGTGACATGTGTATGTGTGTGTATGCACACACATGCCTGTGCACATACAGAATCTGCATACATGGGGAAGTTCTGCTCTGCTGGGAGGACTATCAGAAAAATTAACAAATCAGTTAAGCAAAATAATCTTGTTATCGATGACAAATATGAAGCTGGTATGTGTTTGGTTGCCCAGTAATGGAATTTAAGCACATGCAAATGCACACACACACACACACACACACACACACACACACACACGCACACAGAACAAGAGAAACAGAGACAGAGAGACAGAGAGAGAAAAACAGAGGGAGACAGAGAGAGAAAGTCAGAGGGAGAGAGTGAGCAGATGGTGAAACTATAGTATAGAAACAAGAGTATGCTTGATGACTTCCACCAGCCTGATTCTATACTCACACTGACATCAGAGAATACAAGTTTAAAATAGAAATGGCAGGCAACAAAATGGTTTGTATTCACCCAGACTGGTTTGCAGAGCACAGAGCTCCCTGGCCTCTGATCTGGTAAATATCAACAAGTTCCCTATAAGTCTAGCCCTCCATATGAACCTTCCTTGTCAGAAAACAGCTTATCTACACTTTGAATAAAGGTAAGAGGTCATCGTTCCTTAGGACAAACCTACAGCTAGTGATTTTGCATTCCTGTTGATCCTTTGGTAGCTGTGTGGCCTTGAGTGATATTGTTAACCTCTCCAAGATAGTTTCTTTAGCACTAAGATAAAAATAATTCCATCTCCCTTAACTCAAGTACAAAATGGATGGTGAGGCTTAGGCAAGATATCACTGTAATGTGATGTTAATATTTTTTCATTTATTAAATTTTATGTGAAGAGTACACTTTTCATGTGTATGGTAGTCAGGATGACAACTTGAATTGTGGGTATTGAAGCCACCAGACCCGATAACCAGCCTGTACTCACTTGGTCATCTCCTGAGAGGACCTGTTCTTCATTTGCTAACCTGTAATTATTAGAAAGAATTCAAAATTAGAATCTCTTTACATTTTACATGCTTTTATGGACTTCTCAATAATATTGTACAACTTGGACCTGCATTTTTTTCTGAGTGTAGCCTTTGTAATCATTAAAGAAAGCTGGTGTACTCCTGCTCACCCCCAAATACCAATCAGGTAAGAAGTACAATTAAACAGTGGAAAATTACAACACCAGTCGACTCATACTTCAGTTCTCCACATTTTTGTTTATGAACTGATGTCCTTTGCCACCTTTGGAGGTTGTCAGCTCATGGAAATGATGTTTCTTGAGTTTGAAAATGTGAATAAAAATGTTTGTATTTGCTCTTGTATTCCCAATGCCAGTCAACACTTAATGCCCTTTTGATGTGCTCAAAATAAGTGGATGAAAATCTGCTATAGATGCTGTATTTCCTAAACATGATGGCCTGAGTCCCCACATCCTGCCCTCTGCTGCACATTCTGTGGTACACACAGGAAGAATCTCCGGGCCCAGACTCACGATTCCAGCCAGTATTTACAGTGCTCCTTGTTTTGTTTCTTTTTTTCATATAAACCCTTAGGAGTCACTGTCATCAACTGATTGATGCATATACACATTCTTTCTTTTTCTTTTCTTTGCCCTGCCCCTCTGGGTTTTTGTCAATGGCAAGGATTAAGGTTACAGGGAACTAAGAAGCCTTATTCTAATTTCTCTTTTAGACAAACTGATAGTTTGACCGCATATGTGTTTATGAAATTGCAGCTTTAAGTTGTTACCAAATAACTTCTTTTAATGAAGGGGGAAATGCATTATTCAAAGTTAAAGAAAGGAATATGCTGTTGTGTTAACTAGAGAAAATAGTTTGTCTCTTTTCTGTTCTTGTTCTTATTATTTAGTTTGCTTTTCCTTCTTTCAGGCACTCTTTGTCTGTTTGTTTATTTTAATTAAGCATATTTTATCTCCTCTCCATGATGTTGGTGAGCAGAGCAAACAGGAAAGACCTTGACTTGTTTAAACTGAAGGGCTATGTCAGAGTAGCCTTAGCTCCAGGTCAATTCAGTCTTTTCCAGCCTGAAAATAAAACTCTCTTTTTGCAAAAATCTTAAATATGTAAAGAACAAACTAAGCAGGGTACAGGGGTCTTATATGAAACAGTTTCTCCAACCAAGGACCATATATGGATATGGCCTAGAACCCCTGCTCAGATGTGGCCCATGATAGCTCAGCATCGAACTGAAGACACTAGTAAGGGAAACAGCGACTGTTTCAGTCTTGAACTTGATGGCTGACTCTTTGACCCTCCCCCATACATGCCAGGGAGTAACAGCCTGGCTAGATCCCAGGAGAGGGCATTGCAGCCAGCCCTGAGGAGACAAGATGATCTGGGGTTAGATGGAAGGGCAGGAGATCCTCCCCCGTTGGTGGACTTGGAGGGGGTAGGAGGAGATGAGGGAGGATGGAGGAGGGTGGGAGGGAATGAGGGAGGGGGCTACGCCTGGGATGCAAAATACCTAACCTGTGATTGAGATAAAAATAAATAAATTAAAAAAAAGAAAACAGAGAAATCTGACTAATAAAGAAACTGTGTATAAATGATAAAGGATCTATAACATTATGAATTGCCAGCCTATAACAATAGGCATGGTGCCTATAGGTTGGTTGAATTGTTAGCTAATTCTGAGACATTTTCTGTACAGTCAATAAACATTGTGAGGAAGAATAATCTTTCAGAAGAAAGGAAAAAAGGAAAAAAGTGAGGAAGGGAGGGAAGTACAGAGGCAGGAGGTGAGTTTCTAAGTAAACTGCATAAAAGAGTAAGACATTTAGAATTCTAAGGTTCGTAAGTGACTGATAGTGCTTCTGCATTTACACAGTTTAGCTGACACATTTGGCATTCCATTTTGAATATTTGCTGAATAAAATTCCCTATGGCTCTCTCTCTCTTCCTCTAGTTTTTACCTACAGTTGAGTCATGGACACACGCTGGGCTGTAACTCACAGATAGTTTCCAGGCTACACATTCAGGTTCACTATTCTCACATGAACCATCAGTATGCTCTCCAGGAAATTTTCCTGAATTAATTTAGTTTCCAGAGAAGCCAAACAAATGATTAGTTTTCAAAATAAATAGAATTCAACCAACTTACATATATTCCCTTCTTCCTGCTTCCTTGAATATGCATGATACATAGATAAATCTCTATATATCACAGTCTCTTCTGCTTTATTTCAAGATAAGGAAACAGTTGTTGAAAATTTTCTCTTAGTGCTAAAAAAGAAAGAAAGAAAAGGAAAGAAGGAAGAAAAGAAGAAAGGAAAGCTTGCTATACTCTTTCCAGTGGTGAAAAAAAATGAAATAGATCCTATGACACATCAAATTAGGAAAATAGTCAAGGACTTTTCTGCATTCAAATTACCTTTGGGCCTATTTTATATACCTTCTACAGCCGATGCTTTGGCCATGGTAACAAAACAAATGGGTGACTACTCTATGGCTCTAAAAGAGTCTTGGAACACCAGTATTGAATGGTGACCATACATTGTCTACAGTAACTCAGGAAGTCTTGATATGGATCTTTTGAGAGGAATTTTTAAGTGGGGGAATAAATTTAAAAATGTTTTCAGTTTCTTTTCAGAGATCTGGGATCTCTGGTGCTACTCTCTATATACGTTTTAAAAATAATTCTGCAATATTCTTTCATAATTCTGTAATACTGTTGTCATATCACTGTTATTTTAGTGGAAGAGGTAATGGTGTCATGGTCTTAGTAATGGCAGTTGTTAACATTTGTTTCATATTCACAGTTTTGCGAACCTTGTGACAAAGACTTTGGTCCTTGACTTATTCATAAATAATTTTATCATAGAGATAATTATATGAAGTTATTATTGGTAATATATTTATATTTCAGATGGTGAACATAAGACAAACAGAAGTTAAGCAACACACCCTTAGATGAGAATTATTTTAAATGAAGAATTTTGCCTCATAAATACAGCATACTCTTTGTCCCATGCTGAAGATTCTAGTACAGAAATGAGTCAGCAGAGAGTAAGGTAAGAAACCAAGTACTAGGCCAGGTTAAAGTAAATACCCTATGCCAGTCACTGAACTAAACTCTTTCCATACATTATTTCAGAAACTCTTCACAAAAGTCTTAGGAGAAGGAAACCAAGATTATTACCATTTTACAGATGAGGAAAAGAGGCTCAAGGCAGAAGGCTAAGCTGCATCATAGTGCTAGGAAGTGAATCTAGCCTTACGCTTATTTTTATCTTCAAAGTGTATATTCCTTCTGAAATATGCAATGTCCAGGAGGCAAATTATGTCCCTCTGTATGCAATCTTAATGGATCAGCCCCCAGCACTGGGCCTCTATATTAGGTAGATTGGATTCATTAATTTAATAGAAAAACAGGTACTCTGGTCCCCTTTAACCTGGAGGGGAGAAAGGTTGTCTCAGAGAAGTAAAGGTATAGAAAGAGCTATACACAGAGAAGGAGACATATGCACAGGTATTTAACAATTTGGATCACTGTATAGGTGGAAAGGATCAGAAGGGACCGTCAAATTAGGTTTTTGTTCTGCAGTCTTTTAAACTACCTGCTTCATCTCATACCACAATATATCGATGATATCCTAAAGTCAACATTGCTCTGTGCATATTGCTAGTACTAGGCCAAAATAAATCATCCTTATATCCAAACCCATTTCCATATCTAGAAGTAAGATTCCTTCTGTTAAACAAAGAAAAAAACAAAGGGGACTTGATAGGTCTCATAAGATTATTTTCAAGTCAGGAAGTTTCCTCCATAGTCAGTTCTGCCATTCACTCTTCAGTTCTGGTCCACTGATGCATAGAGCAATAATCAAACCTGTTAGCAGTCAACACCCCAGACTTCTTCATTCCTTAGGGTTAGTTATCACTCATTTCTGACTGTAGCTACTCCACTCTTGATCCAGTTCCTAATATTCTTCCAGAAAAAAAGTTGAGTTTCTGAACTCAAACCCAATTATGCAAACTTACCTTTCTTTTTATTAGAAAAATTACCTAAATATCCTAAATTACATCTGCCTTAAACCTTAATCACAGTGGGAATAGAGCTGGTAGCAGTTTAACCTGTGCTGCACTGGTTTACTTCACCTTCTGGATCAACATCATTACAAATTCTGTATCTTTTCTTTTCCCTGAGGTCTTAACACCATAGACATGGACTCATAATTCCTTTGGACCCTTGGCCATCTTTTTGAAGTTATCCAAGCATATTTAATGACTATGTCTATTTTGCTGATGAGGCCTCTAGGGGGAAGGTGATATGTTTCTGACCCATGAGGTTAACTTACATCAGAGAAAGTTCTTGAACTTGATTTGTGTTAACTTTACTCCCAGTGCTTTAAAAATTACAGCAATGCCAGCCCAAATCCACAGTAAGGTCTTATTTTGCCTTAACCATTTTCAGTTAATATTTCAGGACTTTGTTCTTCCTTGCTGTCAGCACACTTTACTTGTTTTCTGTTTCTTCACTGTGATCCATTTTCTCTGCCCAAACATAGATACTGTTCTTTCTTTTGAAGTTCAATATTTTGTCAGAAGTCTTACACCCAATAAATGGTAGATTGAAGAGTGTAACTCTAAGTCACTGAGTCTGCATATCTTTGCTCTGTCTGCAACATTTTATTGTTTGGAGTTTACTTGTCAAACTAATCTGCTAACAGATTAATGTCACACAAACCCTAAGTAAGAAATCTGGAAAAGCTGTATTTGTTTTGTTATTTCAGTCAATGTGCCACAAAGAGAACTTACCCCTGTTTTCCTAGCTAAATTATATTGGTAGGACATTGGGAACAAATATGATTCTATAAAATAAACTTCAGAATCCAAGATGGCAGGGATGAGAGGACACTGTGTCAAATGAGCAGGACAGCAGTGACTGCACAGCGACCAACAAACAGAACTCTGGACCCTAAAACAACAGTGATTGTGTTCCCAGGTGAGAGGAAACCCAACAATGTGGGAACCAATCAGTTCCATCCTCAAGTCACCCAGCTAAACCTGGAAGAATTCCTGGGTCCCAGCAGGCACTCAATGGCCAGACCAGAGCCACAAACCTGAATGTTCTAATCACCATCCCAGACAGAACTGTGGGCCGCACAACACCAGAGACTAGGATTTCCAGTTGATAGAAAACTCTACAGTAATGGAAGCAACCTGGTCCGATATCAGGTCACACAGACAATCCCTGGAAAAGGTCCTAGGCTCAGGCAGGGGTTCAACCTCCAGCCCAGAGACCCGACTGTGCAACCAACTCACCTTCTCAGATAGAACTATGGGCCCCAGGGCACCAGAGATTGGTTTACCCTGTCAGTGGAGGAGGGAGAGGAACCCCAGAGTGAGGAAAACATCAAGTATGACCTCATGGCACTCAGCCCACCTCTTCTCCCCCATATGCGAAAAGTTCTTAGGGAAAACTTCTCCAGTTCCTGAAGGCAACCAGCCACCAGCTTGGAGCCACTCCTGTGCACCTGCATGCTCTACACAACATCCCAAAATGAGCTGTGGAGCCCAAAACACCACAGACTGGGTCTTTCTGTCGAGAGAAAACCCCACAGTGAGGGAAATATCAGGTCTGACCTCGGGATACCCAGCTCCAGAAGTTTCTGAGTTCCCGCAGGCTTCAGGTTCTAGCACCCTGCGGGGAAGCATGAGTGCAGCACTCACCTACCACTGATTACTGCTTCGGAACTGGGGCACAGAGGTTCAAATAATCCCTTGTATCCTGTTCTTACCACTATGAACTAAAGCTAGATCTCAATAACAAACAAACAAACAAACAAACCAAAAGGCCTATACACACATAGAAACTGAACAATTGGCTACTGAATCACAGCTGGGTCAGGGAAGAAATAAAGAAAGAAATTAAAGTCTTCCTAGAATTCAATAAAAATGAAGTCACATTATACCCAAATTTATTGGCCACAATGAAAGCAGTGCTGAGAGGAAAGTTCATACCACTAAGTGCCTTCAGAAACAAATTCAAAACATCTCATTCAAGCAACATAAAGGCACATCTGAAAGCCCTAAAAAAATAAAGAAGCAGAGACAAAAAAAGAGAGAAAGAAAGAAAAAGAAGAAAAGAAGCAGAGACCCCCAAGAGCAGTAGATGTCTGGAAATAATCAAATTCAGAGCTAAAATCAATAAAATAGAAACAGAGAACAATTCACAAAATCAGTGAAACCAAGAGCTGGTTCTTTGAGAAAATCAACAAGATAGACAAACCTTTAGTCAAATGACCTAAAAGGCACCACCATCCAATTCAAGAAAATCAGAAATGAAAAGGGGACAAAACAACAGACACTGAGGAAATCCAAACAATCATTAGGTCTTAGTAAAAAACCTGTAAGTCACAAAATTTGAAAATCTAAAGGAAAAGGACAATTTTATTTATTGATTCCACGGAACAAATTTGAATCAAGACCAGGTAAATCAATTAAATAGTCCTATATCCCCTAGGGAAATAGAAGCTGTCATCAAATTCTCCCATCCAAAAAAATGCCCAGGCCCACATGGTTTTAGTGCAGAATTCTACCAGACCCTTAAAAAGAGCTAACATCAATACTCTTCAAAGTATTGCAAGAAATGAAAACGGAAGGAACATTACCAAACTCATTCTATGAAGCCACAATCATCTTGATACCTCAACCACACAAAGACCCAACAAAAAATGAGAAATTCAGACATATCTCTCTTATGAACACTGGTGCAAAAAATATTCAATAAAATACTGGCAAACCGAATCCAAGAACATAAAAAAGATATCATCCACCATGACCAAGTAGGCTTCATCCCAGGCATGCAAGGGTGGTTCAATATGTGGAAAGCCATCAGTGTAATCCACCATATAAATAAACTAACAGGACATAAACAACATGATCCTCTCCTTAGATGGCAGAAAAGCATTTGACAAAATCCAACACCTATTCATGTTTAAAGTCTTGGAGAGAGCAAGGATACAAGACACTATCTAAACATCATAAAGACAATATACATCCAGCTTATACCCAACATCAAACTAAACAGAGAGAAACATAAATCATTCCCACTGAAATGAGCAACAAAGCAAGTCTGCTCACTCTCTCCATATCTCTTCAACATAATTATTGAAATTCTTGCTAGAGCATTAAGACAAATAAAGGCGATCAAGAGGATTCAGTTTGGAAAGGAAAAAGTCAAAGTATCACTATTTGCAGATGAAATGATAGCATACATGAGTGACCCAAAAATTTACCAGGGAACTCTTACAGCTGATAAACACCTTCAACAGAGTGGCTGGATAAAAATTAACTCAAAAAAATCAGTAGCCTTCATTTATACAAAAGACATATGGGCTGAGAAAGAAATAAGGGAAACAACACTTTCAAAAAAGCCACAAACTAAATAAAGTACCTTGGTGTGACTGTAACCAAGGAAGTCAAAGACTTGTATGAAAAAAAAAGAAAACCAAAAAAAAAAAAAAAAAGAAAAACCAAAAACAAACCAACAAAAAAAAACTCCACTCAATGAAGAAAGAAATAGAAGAAGATATCAGAAGATGGAAAGATCCCCCATGCTCATGGATCGTTAGGATAAACATAGTGAGAATGGCCACCTTACCAAAAGGAATCTATGTATTCAACGCAATTCTCATCAAATTACTAACACAATTCTGTATATACCTTGCAAAAAAACCTCTCAATTTCATACAGAATAACAGAAACTGAGAATCTTTAAAGCAATCCTCTACAAAAAAAGATCTTCTGGAGGTATCTTCAACCTGTACTAAAGAGCAACAGTAATAAAAACTGCAGGGTACTGGCATAGAAACAGAATGGTGGATCAATGGAATCGAAAAGAATACCCAGAAATAAACCCACACACTTATGGATACCTGATTTTTGACAAAGATGCCAAAATCATATGCAGGGAAAAAAAGACAGCATCTTCAACAAATGGTGCTGGTGTAACTGCATATTTACAAGCAGAAAAATGCAAATAGATCCAGACTTATCCCTCTGCACAAAACTGAAGTCTAAGTGGATCAAAGACCTCAACATAAAACCTGACACACTAAACCTGTTAGAAGACAAAGTGGGGAAGAGCCTTGAACTCATTGGCACAGAAGACAACTTCCTAAACAGAACACCAACAGCACAGGCTCAAAGAGCAACAATTAATAAATGGGACCTCATGAAACTGAAATGCTTCTCTAAAGCAAAGGACACTGTCATCAGAACAAAACAACAGCCTACAGATTGGGAAAGGATCTTCACCAACCTTGTATCTAACAGAGGGCTAATATCCAGATATATAAAGAACTTAAGAAGTTAAACAGCAAAATATGTTCAAGTATACAACAAGGACATTTCCTCAATCATGTTCATAGCAGGTTTATTCATAATAGCCAGAATCTGGATACAACCCAGATGTCCCTCAACTGAGGAATGGGTACAGAAATGGTGTTACATTTACCCAGTGGAATACTACTCAGCAATTATAAACAAGGAAATCATTTAATTTGCAGGCAAGTCAAGTAACACAATTTAAAAATGGGGTACAGAGCTAAAAAGAGAATTCTAAATAGAGGACCATCAAATGGCAGAGGAACACTTAAATGTTCAACATCCTTAGTCATCAGGGAAATACAAATTAAAACGACCCTGAAATTTCACCTTATACCCATCAGAATGGCTTCGATCAAAAATTCAAGTAACAACACATGCTGGAGAAGATGTGGAGAAAAAGAAACTCTCCTCCATTGCTAGGGGGAATATAAACTTGTGCAACCATTTCAGAAATCCATCTGGCACTTTCTCAGACAATTAAGAATAGCGCTTCCTTGAGATCCAGCTATACCACTCCACTCCTAGGCATCTATCCAAAATATGTTCAAGTATACAACAAGGACATTTGCTCAATCATGTTCATAGCAGGTTTATTCATAATAGCCAAAATCTGGAAACAACCCAGATATTCCCCAACTGAGGAATGGATATAATAATTGTGTTACATTTACACAGTGGAATACTACTCAGCAATTATAAACAAGGAAATAATTTAATTTGCAGGCAAATGGTGGGATCTAGAAAAGATCATTCTGGGTGAGGTATCCCAGAAGCAGAAAAACAGACATTATATATACTCACTTATAAGTGAATATTAGGCATATAATATAGCATAAACATACTAAAATCTGTACACTTAAATAAGCTAAGCAAGAATTAAGACCCTAGATAAGATGTTCAATCCTCATTCAGAAAGGAAGGTGAGGTAGACATCAGAAAATGATGAACACAAAGAACAAGAGAAGAGCCTACTCAGAGAGGGTCACTGAAAGACTCTACCCAGCAGGGTATGAAAGCTGATGCTGAGACTCATAGTCAAACTTTGGGCAGAGTTCAGGGAATCTTATGAATGAAGGAGGAGATAGAAAGACCTGGTGGGGACTGGAACTCCACAAGGAGAACAACAGAACCAAAAAATCTGGGCACACGGGTCTTTTCTTAGACTGGCTGGCTCTTTGATCTCCTCCACCTAATGGGGTGGCAACCTTAGCAGGCCTCAGAGGAGGACAATGCATAGAGTTCTGATGAGACCTGATAGGCTAGGGTCAGATGGAAGGGGAGGTGGACCTCCCTTATCAGTGGACAGGGAAAGGGGCTTGGGAAGAGAAGAGAGATGGAGGGTGGGTTTGGGAAGAGATGAGGGAGGGGGCTACAGCTAGGATAAAAAGTGAATAAATTATAATAAATAAAAAATTAAAAAATAAATTTCCAGCCATTGCACAATTAAATGTTCACTTATAAATTAAAAGTATTGAATAGTCTGAACAAAATGATGAGGGATTATTAAGGATGAAATGTTTTGGGTACAATCGTTTGAAAAGAAATCAAAGTCGAGCATGACTGGTAAGAATGATTTGAGCAGGGCCTTCTGGGAAGGCTCTCTGGAAGTAAGTACTCAGAAGTAAGTACTCAGAGAAACACACCAGGGTTTCAGTACTCCATGTGACAGAACAATTAAAATATTGGCTTCATTTCAACAGAAGTTAATGATTATAGATGTATTAGAATTAGCATGTTAGTTTGAAATTTTTGGTGGTATAGGGAAATATCAATCACTTTGGGGGAGGAGTAAAAACAAAATTTCTCTATTTTGAAAAGGAAGCTCTTTTGTACCTGGGGTGCCATAAAAATCAATTGCTCTTAGGGGAGAGGATAAAAGCAAAGCCTTCCATCACAACAGGAAAGACAGGGAACTTTTATAGGCCCAGAAACCTGAAAATGTATCTAATATTAATTTACAGCTAATGAAAGATGGGTAGGACATTCCAGTTCCACTACAGGAGATTCATGTCCCAGATCAAGCAGAGAGAGATGTCAGAGTTTGTTCCCACAGTGAGCACTGCCAGAAATATTAGGAAATTACATTTCTGAAGCCCAGGTGCACAGGGTTTGCCTCAGACTGAGACTGGAACATGGAAACAGGGAACAATGTGTCATGCTCCTGTGAGTTGCCTTGTATCAAATAGCAAGCCACATTTTACTGTTGGGAGAGAAGCAAGAGCATAGAGAGACTTCCTTCTGTCGCCCAGGTATGCAAAGGCAATATTAATCAGAGAGGGAAGATGAAAATCCCTCCAAAATTACAATTCAAGCTTTAAGCATATGGTAGCAGGAGACTGCCAATGGAGGAACTCAAAATTTGTGGCACATTGGTGATAAAATTAGCATAAACCACAACATCTGCTTATATCCTCATTGGACTCACTCAATTTCACCATTAAAAGGCTTTATAGTCAGAGTCCTCCCTCTTGATTAGTTTCTTTAGGTATGTAGCTTTTAGTAGGTTTATCCTGTATTATATGTCTATATGAGTGAGTATATACCGTGTGTGTCTTTCTGCTTCTGGGATAGCTCATGCATGGAGAAAACCTAGAACCCCTGCACAGATGTAGCCCATGGCAATTCAGTGTCCAAGTGGGTTCCATAGAACAGGGAATGCCTCTGACATGAACCAATTGGCCTGCTCTTTGATCACCTCACCCTGAAGGGGGAGCAACCTTACCAGGACACAGAGGAAGACAATGCAGCCACTCCTGATGAGACCAGATAGACTAGGATCAGAAGTAAGGAGAGGAAGACCTCCCCTATCAGTGGACTTGTGGAGGGGCAAATGTGGAGAAGGGGGAGGGAAGGTGGGATTGGGAGGGCAGGTGGGAGGTGTTTATGGGGGGATAGAAAGTGAATAAAGTGTAATTAATAAAAATTAAAATAAAAAGGAAAAAATGCAAAAAAAGCTTTAAAGAAAAGAGGCAGAGCCATTTCTAGGCATAGCTGCTATTTACCTAGTCTTAGCCATACCTCTAAAACTTAGCTGTAATAAAAACAAAACAACAGAAAACAGACAAACAATACACTTAAAAGCCAAACCAATGGCAAGGAAAAGTAATTCATTGTCAAGAAATAATACAACCACGAAAATCTGATTCAGAGTTGGTGCAGATAATGGACTGATGAAAGTGGGATTTTTATGATAAGTACAATTAGTATTATAAATGAAAGTGGGAAAGATGGAAATACATGACTATATGGAGAATTTCAGCACAACTATCAAAACACTATGAAAGAATAAATGGTATGATATGAGATGCTAAAATACACAATAACGAAATGATGTTGGAATGAAATTGTACAGATGAAATTTTCTGCATTAATAGATGGAAAGAGGTAAAAAATCAGGTGACTAAACAATAGATCACTACAACTAATTTGAACTGTAATACAAAATAGTGAAAAGTTAAAAATGTATCAAAAAGCTGTGAGTCATCCTATTGCTGACTTAAATGCAAGTGATTCAATTTTCAGAAAAATGGGGATGAATTACTATTTTAAAACATGATTCAGAATTTTTCCAAAATATTAAAACTGTACGCCACTTATCTAAAAAGCTCAGAAAAAGAAAATGTGAACAAACACATAAACACACCCTCACAAACTCACACATACAACATAAAATACTAAAACCAAAATATTGATGATCAAAAACTAAAGTATACATGAAGTATTAAAGGTTTGAAACACTGTTGATTTATCCTGAGAAACTATGCAATCCTGAAGACATATTTAAAGTACAGAAAAAAATCTGGCAACCTAAAAATCTATACCTTCTAAAGTAAAGGATGAGTGAAGAGTTTTTCAGAAAAGAAAAGACTAAGGAAATTTATAGATAGTTTACTCTTAGCAGAGCTGTGAACAATAAATAGTAAGGGTTGTTTTTCAAGTAGAAAGAATAATATGACATGAGATAGAAATTTGATAGAAATGAAGAGAGCCAGAAATGACACAAATAATCTTTATAAATGATATTCAAAAGCTTTGAGAAACAACAAATTATGATGAGGTGCATAACATATATCTAAATAAATATCACACAACAAGCATTGGATTTAGAAATAAATTGATGAACATTTTTAATATAATTAAAGTATGTGTCTGTGTTGTGCACATATGTGTGCAGGGGCAAATAAGTCTGTGGAGGACAGACTTGGGTATGACCTTCAGGAAATCCATCCATCATCTTTGAGAAAGGGTCTCTCATTGGCCTGGAACTTACAAATTAGATTAGACTGGAAGGTTATCCACAGGACTCCTCCTGTCTGTTTCTCCCCAATACTAGGAATATAAGCACATACCACTACACACACATTTTGTTCAGATTTTGGAGATACAGTTTAGATCCCAGTTCTTGGAAAGCAATAATTCCATTGGCAGAGTTACCTGCCCAGCTCCTTAAGTTTTTCATTAATTTATAAAGCCAAAAGCTTCTTTATGGCCTTTCATATATAGTTTAGTTTGAGGTGTATTTTTGAAATTATAATTTCAACATTTACCTCTTCTCTTTCCTCCCTTTAAATTCACTCATATACCTCTTTCCACTTAATAGAATTTAGTTTCTTCTTTCAATAATTGTTTTTTTTTCTTATTTTTTTATTTTTTGTTATCAATCACAGGTTAGGTACTTTGCATCCCATGCCCAGCCTGCCCACTCCCTCCCACCCTCCCCAACCCTCCCTCATCTCCTCCCCGCACACTCCAAGTCCACCAGCAGGGGAGGACCTCCTCCCCTTCCATCCAACCCCAGCTCATC
>CM053742.1:21712903-21731624 GCA_028658305.1 Pachyuromys duprasi | reverse complement strand
GGACATGTGTGGAGAAGGGGGAGGGAAGAAGGGACTGGGAGGGGAGGAGGGAGGGATTTATGGAGAGATACAAAGTGAATAAAGTGTAATTAATAAAAATTAAAAGAAAAAAGAAAAAAAAGAGTTGCTGTGACCATGGTGTCTCTTCACAGCAATAAAAGTTTAAATAAGACAGAAATTGGTACCAGGTACTAGAGTATATCTCTGCAGGCCTGACATACTTCTTGTTGGCAGAATATAGACTTTGGGACTTTGGATTAGGAAAGCAGTTGATTCCTTTAAGTGGAGCTTAATAGACCATACTAGCAGAAACCTGAAAGACAGCAGTACTGAGAGCAATGTAGATTATGATGGTCTGGCTCAAGAGATTTCAGAGAGAAGAATATTAGTAAGTGGCTGTGCTGGTTTTATGAAAATGGCTCCTGGATAGGCCCAGAGAAAGTGGCACTATTTGGACGTAAGTTGTTACTGGAGTAAGTGTGTCTTTGTTGGAGGAAATGTGTGATTGGGGTTAGCTTTGTGGTGTCAAGTCTGGCCAGTGTGGCAGTCCCCATAGAACTCTCACTTCTTTCTCCAGCACCAACTTTGCCTGGAAGCCATGTCTCCCACCACAATGATAATGAACTAAACCTCTGAAACTGGAAGGCAGCTCCAATTAAATTTCTTCATTTGTAAGAGTTACCATGGTCATGGTACCTCTTCACAGCAATAAAACCCTAACTAAGGCAGTGAGCTAGATGTCATTCTTGTGATATTTTGGCAAAGAATGTGGCTAAGGCTCTTCTTTTCTTTCTTTCTTTCTTTCTTTCTTTCTTTCTTTCTTTCTTTCTTTCTTTCTATCTTTCTTTCTTTCTTTCTGTCTTCCGTCTTTTTTTTTTTTTTGGCTTTGTCTCAAAAGTCTGCCTGAGGTTAAATTGAAGAGTTTTGGATTAATCGCATTGGCAGATGAGATGTCAAAACAGCCTCGAATGGACTGTGTTATTTGTTTATTAGTATCCAGTTTTATGCATATCTATAATGAAAAGGAGCTAGCTGAGTGAGGAAGGATACAATATGTACAATTTGAAGAGAAAAGGAGAGCCAGGAAGTGTAATGGCAGGAAGTCCAGTGTTCAAGGAAATGAAAAGTTTAAATGTGATACTAAGTGCAATAAAGGGAGTTGTGCCCTGAGGGAAAAACCCCATCCTGCTCAGCTTCCTACTTATGTAAAGGAGTTAAAGAAAAGCTTAAGTGAAGAAAATCATCACAACTAGAAAGCTAATAAAAATATATTTGAAGGAGGGGGCTAAATTCCAGTCCCAGGAAGTAGCAGATTGGCAGATTTGGACACATGGTTTTAGCTTTAGAGTCAAGGATACAAGAAGGGACTATGGAATCTCCTGCCACAACCTTGGAAAGCGACCAAGATCCGGCTTATGTTAGAGGTGTCCCTGTATGGATTCCTAGAGAAGTCATTGTGTGAAACTGTGAAGGTGAAGCTTGGATTGCCATGGAGACCACAATATGTGGGAGATGCCAGAATCCTGGTTACCTGCTGAGGAAGACTGAAGACTGGGTGTGGAACTAGCCCAATAGAAAGAGGCGAGTTGTTACGATCAATAAAGCTGAAAGGAGTAGGATATCTGAAGAGTGCTTTGACATCAGACATGTAGATATAGGTTTGGAGTTATCTTGCTGGTTTTCAGTCTTACTTTGGTCCACTATTTCCACACCAGGCACCCTTTCCTTCTTTTTATAAAATGGTAATCTATATTCCATGCCATTGTATATTGATCTGCTTTTAAATTTACTTACTGTTATATTGCTGTGATCAAACTCCATGATCAAGGCAAATTTTAAAAATAGCACTTAATCAGAGGATTCCTTGTAGTTTAGTCCATTATCATCATGTGAGAAACACAGTGGTAGGCATGGTGCTGGTATGGATATGTGTAGCTTGTGAGAGTTGTAGATAATTGTAGATAGCTGAAGACCAGTAATTTGAACATTTAAGATTCTATTTTCAGAGAGTGTATTAATAGCTGGAACATGAGCATAGAACTATTGTAGGAGGTGAAAATAAAATGTTAGGGTTCATGACATAGGAATTCTAAGACTATGTGTGATAAAGATTTTCACATGATAAAGGTGGAAATTTTACTAGTTCCAAATGAAGCAATGAGATGGTTGGATGTTATAATTAATAAATCTCAATATATATTGTGTTCATGTGTGTATGCCCATGCACATAATGTATATGAAAATCAGAGGGCAACTTGGTGGAATTTGCTCTCTTTCTTTTTATGTCAAGTCTAATTGACATAAACTAATTAGCACATTAAAAAGTCTTTCATGGGCACACAGACAACATATTGTATCAGTAGTCCATGCTAGAGGTGATATTGGCTCAAAAAAAGTAAAGGTATTATAAACAGTGAGCCAAAATATGAGTTAAAGAGAGAAATCAAGTTTATTTTACATTTTGGCCTAAGGCTTGGGAACACTGAAAAACATTCTCCCACCTTTTTGCTTATTTTATTTTATTTTTGTATGAGAAAAGCCAGTCTTTCAGAGGGTGAGTAGTATACTCTATATTGCACAAGAATTAGAGTGCATTATCTCCAATAATTTTTACACTGCACCTAAAAGTTCCTCAGCTCAGCAGTCTCTGTGCATTGGTAAGAGACAAATGAATCAAATTAACACCAGAAGCCCAATATCAAAGCAGGGAGAGTAGGTGCTTGGATCATAAATCTCCAGTTTTGTTAACATGACTCACATTAAAGAGAATTTATTCACTGGGCATTGATTTTTTTTCTTTTAGCACCGGACTTACAATGAGTAATTTCATATAAAGCAAACACCGCTCTTGCTACTTAATGAGAGAAGAATCACAGCCTAGTCAGGAGGAGATGTGATTCTCAATCATGATGAAAGTTCAGACTGATGAGGGGAAGAGTTTTATGCATACTCTAAGGAGTTCCAATTTTCAGCAGCTCCTAGGATGAAGAAAAAAATATCTATTTTATTCATGTCTGCTAAGGTCCCATTGTATTCTGAGCACTGTTCTGGGCACTAAAGATATGTTACTGAGTAAAAATAGACATAACTGATTTAACTCAGCTTTATGTTTTAGCAGAGGAGAAAGACAAGGTTAAATGCAATATGTGAGTAAAATATATAGTTTATTTGACAGAGAATAATTTTGAGGAAAAATAGAAAGCAGCTGTTATAAGATCAATCATTTATGTATTGAAGCCCGAACTTTCAGTTCTTCAGCATGTGACTACATTTGGAATTGGGGAACTAAAAGTATTAATTAATTTAAAATGTTGTGATTGGGATGACCCCCTAATTAAATTTGATTGGTGCCCTTATAAGGAAATATGAGGGTTAATATGTATAATAAAGAAGACTATGTAAAAGCATAGCTGACGGTTACTAATGCCTTATGAGAAAATAACCTTGCTTGATGTCAAATTTCAGCCTTGGGTGCTATAAGAATTAGAAATGTACAAACAGCCCAATTGACTACCAATAGATAACTAGATAGAAAAGATGTGACTTATCCATATAACAATAAAGCATTAGTCAGGCATAAAAGGTAATAGAGTACACTCCTGCATACTGTAGGGGTGCTGTAACATGGATGAACCTTAGAAGCAATATTTTAAGTAAAAAAGATCTAGTCTTAAAAGTGTATACACCATATGGTTCCATTTGTATGAAATTATGATAGAAAAATCTATGGAGTCCGAAAGGATATTAGCAATTGGCATGGGCTGAGTAGAGGAAGGACTGAGGAGTGACTGGTTAAAAATTATGGAGTTTTTCTTTTGGAGTGATGAGAATGTTCCAGAACTATATGATGATGTTATAGCACAAATGGTATATGTTAGTTATAATTGTTTAGAGAAGAACAATTCAGAATAATATATGTGTATACATAGAATATATATGTGTATATGTACATACATATGAATTATTGGAATTGGCTCAGATAATTATGGAAATTGAGATGTCTCACAACTTGCAAGTGCTGTAACTTGGTTTTGAGTTTGAAGCTTTGGGAACAAGAATTGTTGAGGTGTGAGTGAGGAAAAGGCAAGATGATTTCTTTGCTCAAATAAATTCAAATTCAAAATCTTTTGGTTTTATTTTTTTCTGTTCTGGTTTTCAAAGAATTAGAAAGGTGGATTTATTTACTTAATCTACCATATTAAATGTTCATCACTTCCAGAAATACTTTCACAGAAATAGCCATAAAGAATATTTTAAGCAGCTATCTTATAACCCCTTAGCTCAATCAAGTTTCAAGGTCTCAAGTTGACACATGAAATTACCTACTACATAACACAATTAACATATTTGTAGCCCAAAGTAAGGTTTGAATGGAATATTCATAATATGATGTGTATATATGGAAATATAAAATACACTCTATATAGTATATTTATATAATAATTTTAACTGTTCTTTTGAGAAGGTACTAATAAATGAGTGGCAAGAATCAGAGAAGCCATTTTGAAGCTATTTAAGTAAGGAAATTGGAAGGAAATCCCTGTTTAGACTGCTTTGATAATAGTTTAAGTGGTGAGAGTGTTTTTAATATTGAAATGAAGCTTGATACCCTTTTTATTAACAGACTGGGTTAAGAAAAAGTCCAAATTAAAGGATGACTTCAAGTTTCTTACTTGATCAAGGGAAAGAATGAAGTTGCTGTCAAAATAAGAAGGAGCATACTTGAGAAAAAAATTATGAGATATTTGTGGTTTTCTTTATTTGTTTCAAGAGCCTGTAAGCGTAATTCCTATCAAGTGCTCATGTATACCTATTAATTACACAGGTTCATGGGGAGCCCTGAGTTTGTGGAAAGGGTTGGTAAAGAGATATGTTCTTAATCATTGTTCTATTGCTGTGAAGACACCATAATAACGATAACTCTTGTAAAAGAGAGTGTTCAATTGAGGCTTGCTTACACTTGCAGAGGCTTAGTCCATTCTCATCATGTCAGGGAGCATGACAACATGCAGGCTGATATCATGTTGGAGAAGTTGAGAGTTTTAAATCTGGATCTATAGTCATTAGGAAAAGAGAAACACTAGACCTGGTTTAGGCCCTTGAAACCTCAAAGTACACCCCCAGTTTCACACCTATTCCAAGAAAACCACACCTCCTTATCCTTTCAAATTAGCACCACTCCCTACTGACCAAGCTTTCAAATATATGAGTTTATGGGACTCATTCTTACTCAAATCACCACAAATACCAATGTAGTTTTTACTATGTAAATAGAGTTTTAAGACATGATACTAATTGAGATTCACCAAAAGATGTTTCTTCTATTTTTTGTTAATTTTTCAGCCACTTTGTGGAAACACAGTGCTGATAGAGGTAATGTGGTTACTTTAGTAATCCCTCATATTTCAGTATTTTAGGAAGATATGGTGTTTGCCCTAGGCAGATTCTACCTGCTACCATAGTGTGGCATCACTGTGATACAGAAACAATGACCATGTTATTCTAAATATCTCAAAATGTGATTAGGGTGACATTATTCTTCTACTCCAAGCAGTTTACAGCATAAAGAGAGAGACACTGTATCTATATAGTAACTCACATTGGAGGAGGGCTGATGAGGACACCATGTGACATGCCATGTTTTCCCTGGTGCTTACAACAATCACCAAAAGGTGAAGGTACAGAAAATATTACCATAACTCATACAAATCACAGACCAGTCAAGAACAAGAAGATCCACACATGTACTATCTCAAAGCTGAATTCCAGATAATGTCCATATCTGGGAAGAGCAACTAGAGTTCATTGAGTCACTGACAACACTGACATTCAGAAAGCTATTATCCTTAATTGGCGTTGTCTAGTATGATAATAGGCATTAGGTTCCCTTCCACTAAATTTAACCGTGGCCCAGATATCCTGGTAGACATTTCAGGGAATTCCACAGTTTAAATAACTCCATATTAAGTCATGGGATCAGCCCATTACATAGCTAAGTCTAACATAATACTGAATATGAGTAATGCAAAGAATTATATGTTTCGGTTATATCAGCATAAGAAAGGAAGAATAATTCTGTCTTGGTGAGACAAGTTAGATGGAACATTGTAGAAGTAGTAATAGTTGAGCTGCTAAACGTTCACAGAAAGGTACAGGTACCTGGGAGGTAAAAAATGCAAGGCATTTTTACTTATCTATGTATATCTGCTTATTCATTTTAAGTATGTTTTCATTTAGTAAATACTGTCTGAACACTTGTGTTCTATGTGCCCTATAAGATGCTCTAAGTATGGCAATGTAACAAAATAAATTTTCTGCCCTCAAGGAGTTTACATTCTAGATGACTGAGATATAGCTGAACAAACAAGAAAAAAAATATTTAGGTAGTAAAAAGTTGTTTGAAAAAATAAAGTGACAAAGTAGTGTAAGAAAAATGCTGGGGAGATCCAACATGGCTTCCATGAGAGGACACTGTCTGAGGAATAGGACAGCACTAACAATGCAGCAACCAGGAGACTGAACTCTGGGACCTAAAACACCAGCATTTGTGATTGCCAGGTGAGCAGAATTCCTACGGTAAGGAAATCAAGTGGGAAAATCCTAGGGACATCCAGTTATTCCCCGGAAAAACTCCAGGTGACCAGCGGCGCACAGCCCTGATATGAACGAGCAGCTGCCCTGGGCACCAACAGCTTCCATACCAGTCTGGGTCACACAGTCTCCAGGCCAGACTGAGAAGGCCCCGGGTACCATTTCAGACCAGCCAGCATCCAGCGGGCACACTCCACTCTGCACCGCCTGCAACCACCCCAGTCCGTGTGTGTCCACTGACAGACTGAGAAGGCCCCAGGTACCTTTTTGACCTGCCTGCATCCAGCAGGCACACACCACTCCGCTTTGCCGACAATACCTCCATGGGCCAGTCTGAGAAGGACCCAGAATCCATTCCCCAGACAGGGCTGCATTGGGTAGGCACACCCCCAATGGAGGCACAAGTCGCCACCCTGGACCGGGACACACAGTATCAGGTCCAGACTGAGGAGCCCCCAAATACCATCTCAGACTGTGGTGCACAGCCCCTGGCCCAGAAGGAGGTGCCAAGTCTCCAGTCCAGAGGAGAGCCCTTAGCAGCAAGCCCAGGTCAGAGCGTGGAGAATCCAGACCAGAGCTGCACCCCTAGATGCCATCTCAAACTGGGACACTCAGCCTCTGACACAGAGTGAGGAGCCAAGCCTCCAGACCAGAGGGGTGACCAACCTGCGGTGCTCACAGCTTCTAGCACAGAGTGCAAAGCCAGATATACAAATCCCATAACAAAGTTCAACTTAGGCAACTACACACACAAACAAACCACTGGAACTCCGTGATCTTCTTGAAAAATACTCCAGACACAGGAGATTGACAGTAACACTCTGAAGTTCAGCCTTAAATCACAAACAGCTCCTTGAATATATATAAACAAATGGCCAAAGGTATATATAAGAACTCACCCAACAAAAATCAGGACACCATGGCCCCACCAGAAAAACCCAAACGCAATGGAAATTTTAATTAAGCAGAGACACAGAAAAATTATGTTAAAGCTATGATTATGCAGATATTAGAGAAACAAAAAGAGGGACAAAAGGAATTGAACAAGGCACTCAAAGAAATTCAGAAGAATATAACTGCCCACATAGAGGAACAATTAAAGATTTACATAGAGGAAACAACCAAAAAAATAGGAGCCACAGACACTCAGATGAAGGAAACGATACAAAGCATGAAAATAGAATTAGAATCTATAAAGAAGATACAAATGGAGAATAACCTGGAACTGGAGAACTTAGAGAAAAGATCAGGAACCACAAAGGTAAGCATCACCAATAGAATACAAGAGATGGAAGAAAGAATCTCGGGAGCTGAGGATATGCTGGCTGAAATGGATTCCTCACTCAAGGAAAAAAGAAAATTGGAAAAGTCCCAAACAAAAAACATCCAAGAAATCAAGGATGCCATCAAAAGACGAAACCTAAGAATAACTGGAAGAGATGAAAAAGAAGACTCCAGGCTCCAAGGACTGGAAAATATTTTTAAGAAAATCATAGAAGAAAATTTTCCCAACTTAAAAAAGAATTGTCCATAAACATACAAGAAGCCTACAGAACACCAAATAGACTAGACCAGAAAAGAAATACCTCTCATCACATCATAGTCAAAACTCTAAACCTACAAAACAAAGAAAAAATATTAAAGGCAGCAAGGGAAAAGGGTCAAGTAACATATGAAGGTAGACCGATCAGAATCACACCAGACTTCTCATCAGAAACTATGAAAGCCAGAAGGGCCTGGGCAGAAGTCATGCAGTCTTTAAGGGAACACGGATGCCAACCTAGACTACTATAACCGGCAAAGCTTTCAATCAACATAGACGGAGAAAACAAAATTTTCCATGACAAAACAAAATTCATGCAATATCTACACAGCAACACAGGCTTACAAAAGGTACTAGAAGGAAAACTTCAGTCCAACGGCAACGACTACACCAAAGAAAATATAGGATACAGATAACTTCCCAATGACAACAACAACAACAACAACAACAACAACAAAAAACAATGAATCAAAGTAAGACCACCAACTTCACAATAAAAGGAAATAAAAGTCATTGGTCACTATTATCTATCAACATCGATGAACTCAACTCTCCAATAAAAAAACAAAGACCAACAAAATGGTTGCAGAAACAGGATCCAACATTCTGCTGCATCCAAGAAACACACCTATGCAACAAATATGAACACTAACTCAGAGTAAAGGGCTGGAAAAATATTTTCCAATTAAATGGACCCAGAAAACAAGCTGGGGTAGCAATCCTAGTATCTAATAAAATAGACTTTCAACCAAGGTGAATCAAGAAAGATGAGGAGGAGCACTTCCTTCTCATCAAAGGAAAATTTCAACAGGAGGCCATCACAATTTTTAACATCTATGCCCCCAAATACAAGACCACATACATATGTAAATCAAACAATATTAAAACTGAATTCAAACACTGATCCCAACACCCTAATAGTGGGCGACTTCAACACTCCACTCTCACCAAGGGACAGATCATCTGGTGAGAAGCAAAACAGAGAAACAAGGGCACTCACAAAGGCCCTAAATCAAACAGACCTAATAGATGTCTACAGAACTTTTCACCCCAGATCAAAAGAGTATACCTTCTTTTCAGCACCTCATGGAACCTTCTCCAAAACAGACCATATAGTTGGTCACAAAGCAAGCCTCAGCAGATACAGGAAGATTAAAATAATCCCTTGTATCCTATCCAACCATCACAGTCTAAAGCTGGACCTCAACAACAACAGAAATAACAAACGGCCTGCACATACATAGAAACTGAACAACTTGCTACTCAAGGACAGCTTGGTGTGGGAAGAAATTAAGAATGAAATTGAAGACTTTCTAGAATTCAATGAAAATGAAAGCACAACGTACACAAACTCATGGGACACAATGAAGGCAGTGCTAAGAGGAATGTTGATAAAACTAAGTGCCTTCAAGAAGAAATTTGAAACATCTCATACAAGCAACTTAATGGCCCAACTGAAACCCCTAGAAAAAAAGAAGCAGATACACCTAAGAGGAGCAGATGGCTGGAAATAATCAAACTCAGGGATGAAATCAATCAATTAGAAACAAATAAAACTATTCAAAGAATCAATGAAACCGAAAGCTGGTTCTTTGAGAAAATCAACAAGATAGACCAGCCCCTAGTCAAACTAACAAGAAGGCAGAGAGAAACGGTCCATATCAGCAAAATCAGAAACGAAAAGGGGGACATAAGTACAGACACTGAGGAAATCCAAACAATCATTAGGTCTTACTACCAAAGCCTATATGCCACAAAATTTGAAAATCTAAATGAAATGGACAGTTTTCTTGAGAGATTCCACCTACCTAAATTAAGCCAAGATCAGATAGGAAGATTGAATAGACCTATATCCCCGAAGGAAATAGAAGAAGTCATCAACAGCCTCCCTATGAAAAAAAAGCCCTGGGCCAGATGGTTTTAGTGCAGAATTCTACCAGACCTTCAAAGACGTCCTAACACCAATTCTCTATTAAGTGTTCCACAAAACAGAAACAGAAGGAAAATCACCGAACTCTTTCTTTGAAGCCACAGTCACCAAGATGCCTAAACCACACAAAGATCCAACAAAAAGAGCGAACTTCAGACCTAGCTCTCTTATGAACATGGACGCAAAAATACTCAATAAAATACTTGCAAACCGAATCCAAGAACACATAAAAGATATCATCCAACATGACTAAGTAGGCTTCATCCCAGGCATGCAAGGGTGGTTCAATATATGGAAATCCATCAATGTGATCCACCTTATAAACAAACTGAAGGAAAGAAACCACATGATCATCTCCAAAGATGCCGAAAAAGCTTTCGAGAAAGTCTAACATCCATTCAGGGTTAAAGTCTTGGAGAGATTAGGGATACAAGGCACATACCAAAACATATAAAGGCAATACACAGCAAGCCTATAGCTAACATCAAACTCAATGGAGAGAACTTTAAATCAATCCCACTGAAATCAGGGTCTAGGCAAGGCTGCCCATTGTCTCCATATCTCTTCAACATAGTGCTTGAAGTGCTAGCTAGAGCAATAAGACAACTAAAGGAGGTCAAGGGGATACAAGTTGGAAAAAAAGAAGTCAAATATCACTATTTGCAGAAGACATGATAATATACATGAGTGACCCCAAAAATTCAACCAGAGAACCCCTTCAACTGATAAACACCTTCAGTAAAGTGGCTGGATACAAATCAACTCAAAAAAATCAGAAGCCCTCCTGTACACCAAAGATAAAAGGGCCGAAAAGGAAATTAAGGAAACAACATCCTTCACAGCAGCCACTAATAACATAAAGTACCTTGGGGTGACTCTAACCAAGCAAGTGAAAGACCTATATGAAAAAAACTTTAAATATCTGATGAAAGAAATTGAAGAAGATCTTAGAAGGTAGAAAGACCTCCCGTGCTCATGGATTTGTCGGATTAACATAGTGAAAATGACCATATTGCCAAAAGCAATCTACAGATTCAATGCAATCCCCATCAAAATACCTTCACAATTCTTCACAGACCTTGAAAGGAAAATGCTCAAATCCATATGGAGAAACAAAAAACCCAGAATTTCCAAAACAATCCTCTACAACAACAGATCATCTGGAGGTATCTCCATCCCTGATCTCAAGATGTACTACAGAGCAATAGTAATAAAAACTGCATGGTATTGGCATAATAACAGAATAGTGGATCAATGGAACCGAATAGAAGACCCAGAAATGAACCCACACACCTATGGAAACTTGATTTTTGACGAAGAAGCCAAAACCATTCAATGGAAAAAAGACAACATCTTCAACAAATGGTGCTGGTCCAACTGGATATCTGTATGCAGAAAAATGAAAATAGATCCATATTTATCACCGTGCACAAAGCTAAAGTCCAAGTGGATCAAAGACCTCAACATAAAACCAGACACACTATCCGGTTAGAACAAAAAGTGGGGAATACCCTAGAACTCATTGGCACAGGAAACTACTTCCTGAATAGAACACCAACAGCACAGGCTCTCAGATCAACAATCAATAAAAGGGACCACATGAAACTGCAAAGCTTCTGTAAAGCAAAAGACACTGTCATCAAAACAAAATGACAGCCTACAGACTGGGAAAGGATCATTACCAATCCTACTTCTTACTGAGGGCTAATATCCAGTATATACAAAGAACTCAAGCAGTTAAAATGCAAGAAATCAAGTAATCCAATTAAAAAATGGGGTTTGGAGCTAAAAAGAGAACTGATTGTAGAGGATCATAGAAGGGCAGAAAAACAGTTGAAGAAATGCTCAATGTCCTTAGCCATCAGAGAGATGCAAATCAAAACTACTCTGAGATTTCACCTTATACCCACCAGAATGGCTAAGATCAAAAACTCAAGTGACAACACATGCTGGAGAGGTTGTGGAGAAAGAGGAGCCCTCCTACATTGGTGGTGGGAATGCAAACTTGTACAACCACTCTAGAAATCAATTTGGCGCTTTCTTAGACAATTAGGAATAGTGATTCCTCAAGACCCAGCTATACCCTCTTAAGCATATATCCAATAGAGGCTCAAGTACACAACAAGGACATTTGCTCAACTATGTTCGTAGCTGCTTTATTTGTAATTGCCAGAATCTGGAATCAACCCAGACGTCCCTCAGTTGAGTAACCGATACAGCAATTATGGTACTTTTACACAATGGAATACTACTCAGCAATTAAAAAGGAGGAAATCATGAAATTCGCAGGCAAATGGTGGGACCTGGAAACGATCATCCTAAGTGAGGTATCCCAAAATCAAAAAGAAACATATTGCACATAGTCACTTATATAGACCTATAGGATAGGAAGGTCATGCTGAAATCTATACACCTAGGGAAGATATACAAGAAGGAGGAACCAGGTTGATATGATCAATGCTCATTTAGATGAACAAATGGGATGGACATTGAATGGAGGATAAAACAAGCAACAGGACAGGAGCATACCAAAGAGATCCTCTGAACGAATCAATATAGCAATATATCAAAGATTCACAACCAAGCCATCGGCAGAGGGCGGGAAATAAGAATAAAAATAGGGGAAGTTAGTAAGACTTGTGGAGAACAAGAGCTCAACAATGACCAAACTGAGCAGGGCACAGGGGTCTTATAAGAGACAGTTTCTCCAACCAAGGACCATGTATGGATATGGCCTAGAACCCCCACTCAGATGTGGCCCATGGTAGCTAGGGTGAAGACCCCAGTAAGGGGAACAGGGACTTTTTCAGTCATGAACTGGATGGATGACTCTTTGACCCTCCCCCACACAGGCCAGGGAGTAACATCCTAGCTAGATCCCAGGGGAGGACATGGTATCCAGCCCTGAGGAGACAAGATGAACTGGGGTCGGATGGAAGGGGAGGAGGTCCTCCCCTGTAGGTGGACTTGGAGGGAGCGGGGAGGAGATGAGAGAGGGATGGAGAGATTGGGAGGGAATGAGGGAGCGAGCTATGCCTGGGATGCAAAGTACCTAACCTGTGATTGATATAAAAATAAATAAATAACATTAAAAAAAGAATGTAAAGAAAGGCATTACTACAAATTGTGGGGTATTTTGAAAGACAATGAGGAAGTATTTTCAGTGATCCATGTCAATAAAGTTAATCACGTACAAAATTCTAGAAGTTATGAAAATATCATACCATGGATAATCTGCAAAATCAATCAGTCAATCAATCATTCAATCAATCAATCAAGCAAGCAAGTAAGCAAGCAAGCACCTAAATAGTCATTCATCTACTACAGAAAGTAAATATACCTGAATCTTTCAAGCTAACAGAAACAACAAAAACATCAGTCACAAATTCTCCAGCGCAGGTTTTTCCAAACATTTGTGTTTCTCTGTGTGTGTGTGTGTGGGGGGGGATTATTACATCAACAATGAACAAATTTCCCCAAGAAATATAACTGTAAGAAACACTGAAAAACACATACACTCATATTCCAAATTTGCTCTGATATCAAAACTCACAAAGGACACCAGAGCTTATGAAATATTTAACATTTCTCATGAATGTAGCTATAAGAACATCTTAACAAAATATTAACAAACTGAATCCAGCAATGTATATGGGGGAATTATCACATGGTTGTGATTGTCAAAATAATAGTCCTAAAATAGTTTTCCATGCCCAAAGTCACTAATATAACAATCTATTAATAATAATTTATATCTTGATATGTTTAATCTATAATGTAATATATAATATATTATAACATATAATATAATTTAATATATGATATGTCTACTACACAAAGTGACATTTTTTGAAAGGAATTAACTATTTCGGATGGAATTTGCAGCCCATATTTAGTTGCTTTTAAATGCAAAATGGTGATTTTAGATTATCTGTCAAGCTTAGATAAAACTACAAGGTCTTTAAAAAGAGAAGTTAAAAAAACATTCAGTGTCAGAAGGATGTGACAGGAGAAATAAATAACGAGTCATTGCCAACTCTGAAGGTAGAAAGGAGTAATGTTTCTCGAAATGAGTATAAGAAGTTTCTTAGTGGATGGAAAAGGTAAGACAATGAGATCTCTCCTAGAGTTTCTAGAGAGGAACATAGTCCTGCCTGTCAGACTTCTAACTGAGAGTTATTAGATAATAAGGTTGAATTGTTTTCATTCACCAAATTTGATCATGTGGTGATCTATTTCTAGCTTTTGAGGATCCCCCACACTGATTTCCATTGTGACAGTTCCAATTTGCACACCCACCAGCCCTTAATAAATATTTCTCTCTCCTGGCTTCCACACCAATATACGTTATTTTTTTTCTGTCTTAGCCATTATGCCTGGGGTAAGATTAAGTTTCAAAAGATGTGTTAATTTGCCTTTCCTTGATGGCTAGAGATGCTAAACATTAAAAAAAATGTTTCTCAGCCACTTCTATTTCATCTTCTGAGAACTGTCTGTTTAGTTCCATGCCCTAGTTTAAAATGGGTTCTTTGTTTTTGTTTTTGTTTTTCTTTTGAAATTTTTTATGTAGTCCAGATACTAATATTGTCAGATGTTTAACTGGTAAAGATTATTTCCTTGACTGTATGCTGCCTCTTCACTTGAGTAATGGTATTCTTTGCTTTATAGAAGTTTTCTAGTTTCATGTGGTTCTCTTTGTCAGTTGTTGGTCCTTCACACTACTGTGGCCCTGTTCAGGAAGTCCTTTCCTGTGTTGTAAGTTGAAGTGTATTCTCTACTTTTTCTAGTGTCAGGTCTTATGCCAATGTCCATGATCCATTTGGAGTTGAGTTTTGTCCAGCATGAGACATAAGGATCTATTTCAGTTTTACATGTAGCTATTCAGTTTGGCCAGCACAACTCATTGAAAATTTTGTCTTTTCTCCTGTGTGTATTTTTTTGGTCTTTTTGTCAAAAATCCGGTGATCATAGATTCTATTTCCATGTTACTATAGCTCTGTAAAGTAACTTAAAATTGGGGATAGTGGTACCTCCAGAAATGTTCTTATTGTTCGGTATTTGTGTGTGTGTGTGAGAGAGAGAGAGAGATTTTGTATGTGCTCACATATGCATGTGTTTTCCATGTAAATTGAAAGATTTATTTCAATGTATGTGAAAAATTACATTGGAATTTTGATGAGGACTGCATTACATCTGTAGCTTGCTTTGGATAAGATGGCCATTTTCAGAATGTTAATTCTGCAATCCATGAGCATAAGAAGGCTTTTATATTCTAGTACACTTTTCAAATTTCTTTTTTCAATATCTTAACTTTTGTTATACAAGTCTTTCACATAGTCAAATTTATTTCAAGATATTTTATTTTTAGAGGCTTTTTATGAAGGATGTCATTTCCTGATTTGTTTCATGATATTTCTCATTAGTACAGAGAAATGTTAGTGATTTGTGTGTGTTGTATCCTGCTACTAAGCTGAATGAGTTTATCAGCTGTATTAGTTTTCTGGTGGAATATTTATGGTTTTACATATAGAATAATATTCAGAAACATATCAAAAAGATTACCCACCATAATCTAGTTAGCTACATCCCAGAGATTTAGGGATGTTGTAACACATAAATCAATAAATGTAATCCATCACATAAAGACTCAATGCAGCTAACGCATGATCATTTCTATAGATGCAGGAAAACTTTGAAAAAATTTAACATTCCTTCATGATAAAAGTCCGTAGAGTCTAGGGATATTGGAGATATGTTATATGTCAAAACAATAAGGGCAATATCTAGTAAACCCACATCCAACACTGTGTAAAATGGTGAAAACTGCAGAGCAATCCCTCTAAAATTAGGAAGAAGACAAGAATGTCCTTTTTCACTAATCTTCAATACAGTGTTAGAAGTCTCAGCTAGAACAAAAAGAGAGAGAATTCAGTCTTTATTTTCTCTCTGTGTTTTTCATTTCTTGAAAATTTTATTGAATGTATTTTGATTGTAATCGTTTCTCTCTCAACTCCTCCCAGTTTCTTCCCTTTCTTATGCACTGAAATTTGTGTCTATATTTTTTAAATCTTTATTTCTGGATATGTGGTCTTCCACTGGAACACGGTCAAATTGCCAGGGGCTGTACTCTTAGAGAAATCTGTTTCTCCTTTTTCCAGTAGCTTATATTTGCCAATGTTCCACTGCTAAAGGTAATATTTCTTGTCCAACTCCTATATTCATGCTAGTATTTGGTATGAATTGGTCTTCTGTAGGTCTTTCACAGCCTCAGTGAGTTTATATATGCAACTGTCCTGGTCTGTCTAGAAGATGCAGGCAATTAATAGTTGCTGAGAGAGGCAAAATCAGTCTTCTTTATGAATGAACCCCCTGATACATTATCCAAGCCAAAGTAGTCAGCCCTAAAACTATATGAATAGGAGACACACTAAATAAACCCAGAAGACTGTATTCATAAATTAACATGTATGTATATAAATCAGTATTAGTTAAAGAAACAATGAATTTAAGTTGGAGTGTGTGGGAGTAGAATGTGGAAGGTGTGGGAGGGTAGAGGCAGGACAATAGAGAAATATAATATTTTCAAATAAAGCTCTCATGTTTATAAACAAAAAATGAGCATAGGAACACTTAGTAGACTAATAATACTAGATTCTCTCTTGGTCCAATGACCTAGCCAGCTATTGGCTCAGGGACCAGTAAACAGTACCAGGCTTGAGTTTCATTTTGTGAAGCCAGCTTTAAATACAATCAGAAAGTGGTTAGTTACTCCCACTGTTGTATCAATGACCATATTCTTGCCCAGCCAGTTGTTTTGTAGCTCACAGGGTTCACAATTGGATATGACAATTGTATAGTTCCAACACTATGAAAGCTAGTCAGTAAGGGTACATCTTTCAGGTCAGTACCAGTTAATTCCTGCTTGGCCTGTGTCCCATGTATATGATTTCTTCAGCATTGAGAATTTCATGAATAAATATAACACGTTTTAATCAAATCTGTCCCCATTTCACCCTCTATTTCCTCCTCTATCTTCCTCACTATTTTTCTTTTCAATTTTGTACGTATATATGCACACCTATGTAACTATAACTATATATCTAGCTATGTATTTATCATCTAACTCTCTCTCTCTAAATGTTTATTGTTCTCTTATATATTACAACTTGACCACAGTTTACCCTCCCGCCATTCCTCCCAGTTCCCCTACCACCTCCCATCTATATCTATCTATATATCTATACTTATATATATTTGTCTGTCTGTCTCTCTGTCATCTGTCTAATATCTATCTATCTATCTATCTATCTATCTATCTATCTATCTATCTATCTATCTCTCTATCTACCTACCTATATATCTATCTACCTATCTATCTATATCTTAGTGAATGCCTTTTCATTGAGGACCATTCAATTCATTTGCCGTTTATTGACTGGATGACTTGGGAAATTTTGTTGTTTAAATTTTTGTTTGTTTTTTACTTCTTTACGGATAGTAGATAGTGCTATTCTCAGATAACTGGCAAATATTTTCTCCCATTTTGTAGTCTGTCTCTTTATTAAATTACATGTAATCCAATTTGCTAATTTTGGGGATTATTTCCTGTGCTCTTACAGATTTTTTTCTGAAAAAAATTGCCAAATATACCATTTTGGTTACATTTACCATGTAAACATGTAAAACCAACACATATTTTCTTGCTGAGTATAGTACTCTCTAAATTTTAGATCGATCAAGATTGCAAATTATAGTTTCTTTTAATTGTTTATTCAATTTAATCTTTGTTATAGACCCCATCCCTCCTCCTAACCCATCTCCATCCTCCCTTCCTCCCTGCTCCCCTTGTCTTTCCTCAGAAAAGGGATGCTCCCTTTTCCATCCACCCCAGCTCATCAAGTTGTATCAGGACTGAGATTGTCCTCTTCTCCTGTAGCCTAGCAAAGCAGTCCTACTAAGGGCATGTGATCAAAAAGCTAGCAAGTGAGTCCGTGTGAAGCCCAAGTTGCCCATCCATTACATCATTTGGGGGGGGCAGTTTATGCATGGTCTTTGGTTGGTGCTTCAGTCTCCACAGGCCCATCCGAGCCCTGGTGAGTTGGCTTGGTTGGTCTTCTAGTGGAGCTCCTGTCTCCTGCAGGTCCTAATCTCTTTCTTCCCACTTTTCCACAAGACTCCCTAGGCATCCCCAAATGTTTGGCTATAAGTGTCAGCATCTGTTTTGAGGCATTGCTGGATAGAGTACCTCAGAGGACAACTCTGTCAAGCTCCTATCTGCAAGATTATCAGAGTATCATTCATAGTGTCAGGGGTTGGCACTCTCCCATAAGGTAGGACTTTGGACCAGGCATTGGTTGGGCATTCCCTAAATCTTTGCTCCATCTACTCTATCTTTATCACTGAAAATCTTGTAAGCAGAGCAAATTCAAGGTTGAAGGTTTTTGTGGGTGGGTTGGAGTTCCCCTCCTTCTACAGGGAGGCTAGTCTAGTTAGAAGCTGTCCTCTAAATCATGAAATTTGCAGGCAAATGGCGGGACCTGGAAACTATCATCCTGAGTGAGGTATCCCCAAAGCAGAAAGAAACATATGGTATATACTCACTTATATAGACTTATAGGATAGGAAGGTCAAGCTGAAATCTACACACCTAGAGAGGA
>CM053742.1:21677802-21706677 GCA_028658305.1 Pachyuromys duprasi | reverse complement strand
CCTCCCCCATACAAGCTGGGGAGTGACAGACTGGCTAGATCCCAGGGGAGGACATTGCAGCCAGCCCTGAGGAGACAGGATGAGCTGGGGTTGGATGGAAGGGGAGGAGGTCCTCCCCTGTTGGTGGACTTGGAGGGGGCGGGGAGGAGGGAGATGAGGGAGGGAGTGAGAGGGTGGGAGGGAATGAGGGAGGAGGCTACGCCTGGGATGCAAAGTACCTAACCTGTGATTGATATAAAAATAAATAAATTTAGAAAAATAAATAAACTACACCCTTCCTAAGTTGGAAAATTCCACAGTTGTTTTGTAAATACCTCACCAAAGTCTGGTTAGTATTCCTAATGGCAGTATATGCAGTCCAGAATCCTATAAATTCCTACAAGAACTATCAAACACTGATAATTTCTTAGCACTGGGGTAGTTAAGATACCATAATATGCACCTTAGATGATACACTGACATACTTATATTTTAACCATTACTTCCATATTAAATTCTATATCCTTAGGAGCTAATTAATCTAGATTTTTTGCAACTTCTTTATTAGAGTAAAATTGATGTATTGACATAGAGGTCCAGCATGAGATCATATAGAAATTCCAGATTGTCACAGTATTTTTGGACTGTATTATATTAAAGAGCAGGAGAGTTAAAGTTAACCTGTACCTAAACCCTGAATATAGAGTGAATAATCCACTCAATAAATAAGCAATGGAACTGAAAAGATACTTCAGAAATGAAGAAGCACCAATACTCAATAAATACATGAAGAAATATTCAACATCTTTTAAACCACCAGAGAAATGCAAATCAAAGCTATATTTATTCATCGTCTTGCTCTAGTAAGAATGGCTATCATCAAGAATGGAAATGACAAATGTTGGCAAAGATTCAAGGGATAGGAAAGACTTTTTCATAGCTGGTGATATTATAAATTATTCTAGCAACTCTAGAAACTGGTATAATGTTTCCTCAAACTAAACATAAAGCTTTCATATGATCTGGTTATAACACTGTTGTGTGTAAACAAAAGCCCTGACATCAGCATGCAATAGAGATTCTATTAACACCATAATAGCTACATTACAATACCATCCTAGCATTAAGACAAGGTGGTGGTGGTGGTAGTCTTGATGGTGGTAGTGGTATGTGTGTTTGTGTGTTTACACAGCTATGTACACTGAGGTTTTATTCAACAGTAAATATTAAGATTATGCCAATTACAAGAACATGGATGGACCTGTATATATATATATTATCATGGGAAATAAGTTAGTCCCACAAAGATAAATACCATGTATTTTCTCTCATCTGTGACATCTAAACTGAGAAAGACAAGAAAATAAAAAGGGAACTATTACAGCTGTGAAAAAGAAGGCACAAATGAAGAGGGGAGTAAGTAACAGTCATAAAGATTATTGATAAGACAGAAGTATATTATATGCTTTAATAGAAATAATACAATGAAATCTTATTTGGTATAATTATCATGTCCTTTCAAAGGGCCATGAATTTTTATTCCTGCCCATTCTGGTGTATTTGAATGTAGTTCATTGATAGAGATGTTGCCTAGTATGCACAAGAACCTGAGTTTAATCCCTTGCACCAGGAAAAAAATTGGACTTTTTAAAAATCCCTTCACTCATTAATGATTACCTAATGTTCAAGAGAGACATATTTTCTCAGCTATGTCTGTCTCTTCACGCATATAAGAAAAATCTGATTAAGTATAATAACTCACCAAAATATGCAAACACTTACTGCTACAACAAAACTCACACAAATATCAGGAGAGGAAAAAAAATACCTGAAGAGAACTAGTTGGTGCACTAATATTGTCTAATCCAAACGGGGATGTTAGAAATGGAAGTATAAAATGTTGTTTACCAAAATATGCAGGTAGTAAGGTAAGAAAAACAATGTACAAATTACTTAACACAAAAGTTGAGTGAGTGAAAACGAGAAAAATTATTTGCTGACAAATTACTCTGCCATACAGTAAGCTATAGCCTAAGAAGAAAGAAATGCAAAATTACATTTTTTAGCACAAAATGTATTTCGAAAACCTAAAAATTATACACTACCATATGTCAAGGGCTCTTATGAAGACACAGTAATTAAGATAGTTTGCCAAGATTGATTAATGCTCCAATGGAAGTGAAAAACTAGTCTAGAAATAGACTCATGCATATAAGGACATTTTATTAAGGCAGTGATATTTCAGTATAGTGCAGAAAACAGTGTTTTCAGTGCATGATGCTCTGTCTATTAACCATAAATTAAGAACAGATACTGACCAATTTTTCATACTATATAAAATATCAAATCATAATAGCTGATAGAAGAAAACATAAAATTCATAACGACCTTGGGGTTGACAAAACTGTTTTTCATTTATTCCCTATATTTTCTTTGCTCATACAATATACCCTAATAATAGTTTTCCCCTGCTACTCTTCCCAGTTTCTCCTCACCTCCTCTCCCAACTGGATCTACTCCTTCTCTGTCTCTCATTAGAAAATAGCAAGCTTCTAAAAGATGGCAAACAAACATGAAAAAATAAAACATAAAATATAAAAATAAAATATAGTAAGATGGAAAATAGAATTATCATATTGAGGTTGGATATGGCAACCCAACAGGAGGAAAATAGTTCCAATAGTAGACAAAAGAGCCAGAGACGCATTCATTTTCACAGTCAGGAGTCCTATTTAAATAACTAAATTAAGAGCTATAATATATACGCCTAGGGCCTGATGTAGACCCATGAAAGCCCTGTGCTTGCTACTTCAATCTCTGTGAGTTCATATGTGCCTTGATTAGTTGATTCAGAGGGCCTTGTTCTTCTGGTGTCCTTCATCCCTTCTGTTTCTAACAAACTTTCTGCTTCCTCTTTGAGATTCCCTGAGCTGGGGAGAGATTTGATGGAAACCTCCCACTTAAGACTGACTCCTGAATCTCTCTCTCTCTCTCTCTCTCTCTCTCTCTCTCTCTCTCTCTCTCTCTCTCTCTCTCTCTCTCTCTCTCTCTCTCTCTTCAAGTAATATCTGGCTATGGGTCTCTACATGTTTTCTCATCTGCTTCTAGGGGAAGTCTCTAGATAAGGCACTGATCTATGAGTATAGCAGAATATTGTTAGGGGTCGTTTTGATAGTTTTGTTTTGAGGCCAGTAGTGCTTGATTTTACCCTAGGTCTCTGATTTTTGGCTACCCAAGCAGGATTAGGTATGGGGTTCTTATCACAGAGTGGGCTTTAAGTGAAAGCAGACATGTGCTACTCCTACAAGTTCTGTGCCACCATTGTTATAATATATAATTAATGTCACATATCTAGTATAAAGAAGGTTTATTTGGTGGGGGGAAGAGGAGAGGAGTTAGAGCCTAAGTGAGCCATGAGGACAGAGAGAGAGAAAGAGACAAGACAGAGAAAGACCAAGAGACAGACTGAGAGACAGAGACACGGAGAAGGTGAGAGAGAGAAAGAGTGATGTGGTGGGTAGGTCCTTTTATTAGACACATACCTGATGTGCACCTAGCTGTGGAGGCAGGTGAAGACATAAGAAGTTTCTATGACCCTGAAAGTCAGGCTGGTGGGACTATTTGAACACTAACAACCATTGCTCTAACGTATTTTGTAGGCAGGACAAATTGTAGGTCAAAGGTTTTGTGGCTGTGTTGGTGTCCATGTTTCTCCTTTAGTAGCCTGCAGAGTACATTCCTTCAACACAGAAACTAGAATGTAGTGGTGAAGATTCCATGTGGGCATCATCTCAACTTCTCTACGTTCAATAAGTTATATGGGTGTTGTCCTCAGCAATGAAGAAATTAGATTAATTGAATGGGAAGACTTATTTGTGGACAGCATCATATCTTGGAGTAGGATCCTATCTTGGATAAAACATAGATTGGATAAAATGGGAAAATATAAGCTGCATCCCTCAGTACTCATCTTTTGTTGTTTTCTGTCTATGGATGCCAGATGTCAGTTTATAGAGAGCAATCCTTTGTCTCAGCAACAGCCTGTGTTATTTGGGAATTCAATGAGACCCTCCCCCCTTGACCAACAACTCAACTGTATACAACCCAACTCTGGAAGCCTCACTTGTTAACAAGAGATAACCAGCTGAGACTCCATATTCCCCATTACTATGGGTTGCATGGTGTAATGGTTAGAACTCTAAACTCTGACAAAGGTATTTTTGAGTGGGGCCCCAACCATTTTAGAGGAGCTATTGACAGATAATGATTGTTGAAGGGAAGGAAAGTCACTTTTTTCAGTGGTATAGCCACTGGTTAGTTTTCCATGCTCCTTTAAATATCCCCAAGTCATTATTTTGCAAGTGACCCTGATTAGTCTCAGTGAGGAAAAGAAAAGACATGAGAGTATAAGGTGATGTTTTGGAGAAGGGTTACAGTAAGAGAAGGTAATAGGGATATTTATAATTATATGAAAATGTCAAAAGATAAATAAACAATATATATGATGTTCCAGTATAGATCAATGAGAAAAGGGTAAACCATAAAATGGAAAGAAAGCAAACAGTAACCTCACAGTAGAATGAGGTATGTCTAAATATTCAATAAGCACATAAAAGTTTTATAATTTCATTGGCCATCACACAGATAAGAATTACAATAAGAAAGAAGAAACACTTATCAGATTGCCTGAAATTGAAAAATCTAGCGTTACCAAACACTGTCAAGAGTGTGGAGAAGCTACAACTGTTAGCCTATGATATTGGTACAACCATTCTGCAAAGCTGTTCGGGAATATAAAGCAAAACTGGGTATGTAAGCACACAGTACAGCAATTCCATACCAAGAATGTATGAGGTAGGAATATGTATATATGTTCACCCAAACATGATTATTAGAATATTCAAAATAGTATACTTTAAGATAGATTCAAACCAACCACACATCTATCAACAGCAAAACTACTAACATTTTTAAAATAATTTTTACTTATTCCTTGACATATTCATAAATATGTACAATGTATCTTGTTTTATATTTTCAAAAATATTGATTGATTTAATATGTATGTGTGTATGCCTGACTGTACATAAATACACTATATGCATGAAGGAACCCATGAGGTCAGAAAAGAACGTTGGATCCCCTAGAGTTACAGGTGTTTTCAAGTTGCTACATGGGAGTTGCAATCTGAATCTAGGTCCATTGCAAGAATAGTAATTGTTCATAACCTCTGAACCCTAAGTCCAGCCCCACATATAATGTATCTTGATTATATCTAAACTCTACTTTCTTTTGTGCTTCTACTGTACTTCTCCCAACACATATCTCTTCCAACTTCATGCCCTCTTTATCTTATCATTATGGTACCTAAACCATTTTAATTGAAAATTCATACAGTAGATTCTTATCACTGTTTCTTCTCCAGGCTCTCCTCCCAGACCTCTTTCACTTTTCATTGTTGCTCATCTAATGCCACACCTTTTTTCTATGTACTTAGAAAACAAACAGGCAAATAAAAACATGCCATAATAATAATAATTTTAGGGCTGGATAGATGGCTCAGAGGTTAAGAACACTTGCTGTTCTTCCAAAGGTCCTGAGTTCAATTCCCAGCAACCACATGGTGGCTCACAACCATCTATAGTAAGATCTGGTGTGCAGGCAGAACGTTACTGTATGAATAATAAAATAAGTATTTAAAAAAAAACAAAAAAACAAAAAAAACCAAAATAATAATAATTTTTAAAAAGTAAAAGGCACAAAACACACACGAAACCCAAAACAACACAGAATTAAAAAACATTAATATACAAGTAAAATACCAGTATGACAAAAAGTGTCCAAGAATGAACTATGAGGCAAAATAGCTACAAAACACTGTTGAGTTCACTTTGTGATAGGCATTTACTGCTGTGAATAAGGTCTACCCTTAAATGTTGTTTATAAATCCAGTGAGATGCTACTGGAGAAAACTAATTTTTCCTTTGTAAGTGGTTGTCACTTGGAGATAGATTTTTGCTTAAGGATGAGACCTCATGTTCACTTCCTCTTCTTAGTGCTGGGACATTTTCTGGCTTGAACCTGTACAGGCCCTGTATGTGCTGCCACAGTTTCTGTGAGTTCATATGTGTATCCTTCCTTTTGTGACTTGAAGTAACTACTTCCTTGATGTCACCCATCCACTCCTGCTCTTGCACCCTTTCTGACACCTCTTCTGCATGACAGCTCTTCTGAGGAGAAAGGTTTGATGAAAACATCCCATTTAAGACTGAGTGTTCCAAAGTCTTTCAACCTCTGCATACTGTCCAGTTGTGGGTTTCTGTATTAGTTCCCATCAACTGCAAAAAAAGCTTCTCTGATTAAGACAGAACAACAGTTGAGTCTTAGGATACCTCTTTGACTTTTTAAAAATAATCTACTGATTCCAATTAATGCTGCTATATGCACAGGTGTGTAGGACCATCCACTGGGATATAGTCATCCTATGTATTTTTTCAACACAGAAAGTACAAGTCTTTTGACAAGCTGAGCAAATATGTCACCAAAGAAGATGTTTGAAGACAGATAAGAATGATAGTCTTAATATCAATAGCCATCACAGAAATGAAATTTAAACAACAAAGACACATGAGAGATTGGCTAGAATCTAAAAATAGGGACAGCAAGAGCAGCTTACAGGCAAGTAACAATTCAAGGACTCTTGTTCATTGCAGTAAGAACTATAGTCCAGGGGAGAGGGAGCTATCTGTGAGTTTTGGTTCATCAAGGAACAAGCAACTACAAAATCACCTGAAATTTGCAGAATACCTAGGGAGGAAAGTAGAACTGAAAAAAGTAAATCTGAAGATATATAATAAAACAAGTAACTGCAGTCCTTGGATTTGAAGATGATATTATAATTAAGTTTATATTCAACCAGGCAGAAGTAAAGAATCCAGATTCCAAAGAGAGGCAAAACAATTTGACTGGGTTTTTGAATGGGAAAATGCTAGCAAATAAACCAGAGAAGTGTTGCCCTGATGTTAAGTGCACAATAAAACAGCCAACAGAAGAAATAAAACTGAGACAATCTGGGTATGAAAAAAAAATAGCGTCTCTGAAACAACAAGGGGAAGATAAATATAAACCAGTTAAAGAAAAAAAATTTAAGGCAGCTGAGTTGGGCAAGTGTCTCCTTCCCCTAGAAAACAATCTTCTGCATCAGGAGAGACAAAGTAACCTCTCTCCATCTCACCAGCACCGAACCAAGAGCAGAAGGACAAAATACCAGAGATCCAAGAATTTTCAGTGAAAATGGAGGAATGTTCAGTACAAGAAGTCACTTCGATGAGTGAAAAGCTCCAGAACCTGAACACCTGGAAGCTACCAGAGCATAAAATACTTTCTCTAGCATTAATAAAAATTCAAAAATGGTAAAGAAAAGACCAAACCAATATTTCAGTCACATTCCAAATCACCATTATGGATGTGTAATCATTTTCTCATACTGGACTATAAGACAGATGTTGATCACAATCCTATTCGCATAGATGGTGGCCAAGCCCAAGAAGACAATTATGTCCTGGAAGAACTTTCTTGAAACTGATGCCTCCACCAGCTAAAACACAGAAGTAGGGGTCCATGGAATGGAAGGTTTTCATTGCATCTGTGGCAAGAAGTAGCTCTTTAGTTTCTTACCAGGCTCCAGAAGCTGCCAAAGACAATAAAAGGGCATCTGCTTCTCCTTGGACAAATTTATAGCATTTCTTCCTCAGCAAGTCCTCCAAAGCAAAGGCAAATAATTCTGGAAATGCACTTCTACCACTCAAAATGCAATATTCCACAACCCTGGAGTAATCAAATTGCATGAGAAAAAGTCATCTTTATCTCTAGGGTGAACTACAGGTAAAGTTTCAAAATATGAAGGAAATGAGAGAAAAGAGTCATCAACACTAGAACCAAAACTTGGAAAAGGGGATATACTGAAGTCCTTAGAAGACAAAAACAAAATGGCTCCAGCAAATTCTGTGCATCAGAAATATCAGTACAAGCAAAACTATCAGTCTTTACCTGCATCTTACTAGTCTTTTACCTCAAAATATAAGAGACCTGAGAAATGATATGTGAAGAACACATAGGCCGGTGAACAGAGATATTCCTCTTCATGGAATGCTTCTTTCCCACCAAGAAAGCACTAAAGAGACTTCAGAGGTTGAAGATAGAAGATACTCCCACCACCTGACAAAGGCTAAATTCCTTTCCTTCTTCTTCCTCCTCCCATCCTCAGAAAAGACACCACCACTATGAAAGTAACAAAAATGTACAAAAGAAGACTTTAAATTTTTTCTTGTTTTGTTTTCTTTGCAACAAGATCCCACTGTGTAGATCTGGCTATCCTAAAACTAGCTATGAAGACCTGTCTGGCATAGATCTACCTGCCTTTGCCTTTGGAATGCTTGGATAAGAGGTGCAGCTCCCACCCACCCCTACACACTACTGTCACTAACCTGGACCCTCTTCTACCCACATTTACCCTCCACTCTGACTGAAAGTAAACAATAACAGCAACAACAACAAAACCCTCTTAAAATGATAAAGAATGTTCTTTCCCTAAGAATGCCATGTAGGTTTTTGTTGTTGTTGTTTTGCAAGAAAAACAATTAAAGTAGTTCAACTCAAAATATTTTCTATCAAGGAAAAAAATAATAAGCACTAATGAACAGTGACAGAAAATTTTTAAAAGACAACAATTTGTGAGAACATGGATAACCTGGCATTCTTGAGACTACCTTGGGTGTTTAGTTACTTTAAGCCAGTGGTTCTCAAGCCCTTTGGGATCAAATATCAGATATCCTAATATAGAGATATCTACATTGTGATTCAGAACAGTAGCAAAATTACAGTTATGAAGTAGGAGTGAAATAATTTTCTGGTTGAAGTTACCAAAACATAAAGAACTGTATTAACGGGCCACATGGTTAGGAAGATTAAGAGGCACGGCTCTAAGCTGAAAACCATAAAGACAGATCATGATCCTTTGACCGTATAACCACACCAAGCAGTCAAGTTGTTGATTGACTAAACACTCGTCTTTAACTTTTTAAGATTATATCAGGTCTCAACCAAACCCTTCCTGCCCTTTGAACTTTCACTACATTGGACAACAAGGTCTGTAATCTGTCTTATGTGTGTCCCTGTTGTAGGACTGGATAAACTATCCATTAGGATCTTAATGGAGATGCCATGAAATGGAAGTTCTTTTTTTTTTTTTAAGGGAAGAAAGCTTTTATTTTAGGAAGGGTGGAGTCCATCTCTGTGAGGAAGGCATGGCTGTTGGCAGGGAAAGCCTTGTGGCAGGAGGCTAGCTGATCACATTACACCAACTCAGAAGAGATTAAGGAAGAGAGGGGGAAAAGGAGGGAGGAAAGAAAAGGAAGTGGGGAGAGGCTTTAAATCCTCAAAGCCCTTCCCCTCCCTTGGTATAATTTGTCTATCAAGGGTCTAATTCATAAAGGTCCCTCTCATAGGTTATCACCACCAATAAAATGAGCCAATTCAAGCCAAATTACAGTAGAAATACAGGATTTTGGGAGTGCAGTTCTAGGGCAGGTTCAGTGACCTCACAGGATGGGGTCAGTGAAGTCACTTGTGCAGAGGGAGATAAAAAAGGATAGTGGGGATGCACAGAAATAGAGAGAGAGAGCAGAGGGAACCAGAACGTCTGGACTTCCTCTGCTTGTTTGGCGTTTCCTGGGGAGATGTGAACAAGTCCATATTCACTCTACACTGGGCACCAAAGAAGCCATCCCTCCAGTTTGTGCTGGGGTTACACGATTATGGCCGTGATGGTTTGAATGAGACATGTTCCCCTCAGGCTCATGTGTTTAAACACTTGATCCCTTCTGGCTGTGGTGTTTGGAGAAGTTGTGGGTATTGGGATTCAGACCCAGGACAAGCAGTTTGAGGTATCTTTTTTAACAAAACTGGACCTGGCCTCCAGGTTCTCCCAGCACCCCTCAGTCTCTACCTGTTACAGGACAAGGCTGGCATACCCAGCCCTCTCACCTGAACATTTCAGCTCAGGTGAAGGGCTTCCTCTCCCCTAGAAGTCTCTTCACTATGAAATGGAAGTTCTTTAAACAAATACGTGAAAATGTTAAGCTACATTATATATATAATTCATTGTATGTTTTAAAGCCTTTGAGGTAATGAATATTATAATTATCCAAAGAGATCAAGTTTTAGTTTTCACTTGTTATTATGACTGGAATACATAACAAGAATTCAGCAGACCACCATTTGGGAAGCATTGTCCTAAAGAATTTTATTTGTAAAGCCCTAGTAAAAATGAAAGTATGATATCTTTGTAATAGTAACACATTAACTCTTTCTGCATTTTTATTAATATTATTTATTAAAATGTATTCACTTTATATCCCGGCAGGGACCCCCTCCCTCCTGTCCTCCGAATCACACCCTCCCTCCCACTTCTCCCCCTATGCCTCTCCCCTAGTCCACTAATAGGGGAGGACATCCTCTCTTTCTATCTGACCCTAGCCTGTCAGGTCTTATCAAGACTGGCTGTATTGTCTTCCTCTGTGTCCTGGAAAGGGTGTACCCCCTTCCCAGGTGTAGGTGATCAGAAAGCCTGCCACTGACTTCATGCCAAAGACAGCCCCTGCTCCCCTTACTAGGGAACACACTTGGAGACTGAGTCTATGAGCTACATCTGAGTAGGGGTTTTAGGTCCTCTCCATGCATGGTCCTTGGTTGGGGTATCAGTCTGCAGGGCCCCAGGGCCTAATTTTTGTTTATGTTTTTGGCTCTGTTGGTCTCCTTGTGGAGCTCCTGTCTCCTCTAAGTCTTCCTATGTCCAGCTTCTTTCATAAAATTCCATGCATTCTGCCCAAAGTATGGCTATGAATCTCAGCTTCCACTTCATCTATATCAGTTGAGTCTTTCAGAGGCCATCTGTAATAGGCTCCTATCCTGGTCCCTGTCTTCTGCCTCCAATGTCAATCACATTTGCCCTTCTGAATGAGGATTGAGGATCTTCTCTAGGGTTGCTCTGGTTTAGCTTCTTTAGAAGTATATATTTTAGTATGTTTACCTTATATTATATATTTAATAACCACTTATGAGTGAGTATATACCATGTGTGTCTTTCTACTTCTGGGTTGCCTCACTCAAGATGATCTTTTCTAGTTCCCACCATTTGCCTGCAGATTTCATGATTTCTTTGTTTTTAATAGCTGAGTATTATTCACTACGTAAATGTACCACAGTTTCTGTATCCATTCCTCCATTGAAAGACATCTAGATTGTTTCCAGATTTTAGCTATTATGAATAGAGCTGCTAGGGACATGATTAAGCAAATGTCCTTGTTGTATGGTTGAGCATATTTCAGATATATGCCTAGGAGTGGAATAACTGGATCTTGAGGTAGCATTATTCCTAGTTTTCTGAGAAAGCACCAGACTGATTTCCAAAGTGGTTCTACAAGTTTACATTACCACCAGCGATGGAGGAGGGTTCCCCTTTCTTCACATCCTCCCCGGTATCTGTTGTCCCTTGAGTTTCTGATATTAGCCATTCTGATGGGCATAAGGTGAAATCTCGGGGTTCTTTTGATTTGGATCTCCTTGATGACTAAGGACGTTGAACATTTCTTTTAAATGTTTCGCTGCCATTCGATATTCCTCTAGGGAGAATTCTCTCTTTAGCTCTGTACCCTAATTTTTAAATTGTATTACCTGGTTTGTTGCTGTTTAACTTCTTGAGTTCTTTATATATTTTGGATATTGGTCCTTTGTCAGATATAGGTTTGGTGAAGATCTTTTCCCAGTCTGTAGGCTGTTGTTTGGTTTTGATGACAGTATCCTTTGCTTTACAGAAGTTTTTCTGTTTCATGAGGCCCCATTTATTGATTGTTGATCTTAGACACTGTGCTGTTGGACACAATAACTCTTAACATCCACCTTTGTATTTGGTGGAAAATACTGAGTGAACAGAACATCAAAAATATGCATTATATTGAAGGAACTCAGAGTCTATTAATAAGATTTAAAAAAGAGAAATTAAACCTAAAGTCTTACTATGGCAAGGATGTACATAATTGTATATGATCTTATTATCTTGAACAAGAATTATAGAGGTGAAAATGAAAAGGATTGGCCATGCTTGGAATCTATTATAAATGAAGAACAAGACAACTTCATAGCAGTTCAAGAGATGTCACCTGAGTGTTTAAAAATGTTTTATGTGCATGAATCGACTCAGATGATAAAAAAAATAAGAGGAAAGCAGCAGATTGTGGATAGTGAATGGGCTTAGCCTATAATGTTTCTAATGAGAGTTATTATCAAGTTCACCTTATGTGGCTGTTCTTTTGTTTTTCTGCTCTGCTATGTAGTAAAATTAACAGTTCATATAAAGATGTCACATTAACAATTCTATCTGAATCATTTATCTTCACACCTATTCCTATAGTAGTTTAATTGATTAGGGGAAATGTCAAACATGACCTATAGCAGTAAGAAATTTATAAACTGAAAGCAGCCATTCACAAAACAAGGTTATCTTAAAAATAGCTATCAGAGGTCATATTAATAGTTTAAGATGATTAACATCAGTATTTTAAACAAAGGAGTGAAGATATAACACATTGTATGTTCTTTCAATTGGTATATAAGTAATAAATCAAAATTTGTGTACGTAGAGTATGGAGTAAGTTTAATATTGAGCTCTAAAAAGATAAAGCACTTAGAATGGTGGTAAATTTTTCAGAATTTACACATGGATGGGTGTTTTAGACATGTGCAAGCAAGACAAATTGTTAGGTGATTTGTGCTAGAAAGCCATATTCTACACATTTGTGGAACAATTGTGAAAACCTTTCTTTCTAGTTGAGGACTATCAACGAATTTGACACTTAAACTCATTCTCACAAAACAGAGAATATATTTTCTTTTCTAAATTATATTCACCCACTGTTTTATTCTTTTTTAATTAAAATTTATTTTTCACATTAATTACATTTTATTTGCTTTGTATCCCAGCTGTAGCCCCCTCCCCCATTCCCTCACAATCCCACCCTCTCTTCCTCATCTCCTCCTATGCCCTTCTCCAGGTTCACAGATAGGGGAGGTCCACCTCCCTTCCAGCTCACCCTAACTTATCAGGTCTCATCAGGACTGGCTGCAATGTCAGCCTCTGTGGCCTGGCAAGGCTGCTCCCCCTGGGGGGGGGGTGTCAAAGAGCCAGATGCTGAGTTCATGTCAGAGACAGTTCCTCTTCCCCTTACTTATATCAGGGAGATGCAAAACCAAACAATCCCTGAGATTTCACCTTACACTTATCAGAATGGCTAAGATAAAAAAAAAAACCTTGTACAACTAAAAAAATTAATCAAGAGGGAGGACTCTGGCTAAAATGCCCAATCCCCAACCAGAAAGGCAAAGCAGATGAATATCAGAAGAAGAAGAAAACAGGAAGCAAGTTAGGAGCCTGTCACAGAGGGCCTCTGAAATGTTTTGCCCTGCAGAATATCAAAGCAGATGCTGAGACTTATGGCCAACTGTTGGGCAGAGTGCATGGAATATAACAAAAGATGTGGGAAATAGTAAGATAGGAAAAGGACAGGAGCTCCACAAGGAGAGCAACAGAACCAAAAAATCTGAGCACAGGGGTCTTTCCTGAGACTGATAGTCCAACCAAGCACCATGCATGGAGAAAACCTAGAACCCCTACACAGATGTAGCCCATGGCAATTCAGTGTCCAAATGGATTCCATAATAATGGGAACAGGGACTGCCTCTGACATGAACCTATTGACCTGCTCTTTGATCACCTCACCTGGATGGGGAGCAGCCTTACCAGGTCACAGAGGAAGACAATGCAACCACTCCTGATGAAAGCTGATGAACTAGGATCAGAAAGAAGGAGAGGAAGACCTCCCCTATCAGTGGACTTGGGAAGAGGCATGTGTGGAGAAGGGGGAGGGAAGGTGGGATTGGGAGGGGAGGACGGAGAGGTTTATGGAGGGAAACAAAGGGAATAAAGTGTAATTAATAAAAAATACTGTTGTAAAAATCAACAAATAAAATAAAAGATAAAAAAAACTGATGTTACAACACATGCTGGATAGGTTGTGGAGAAAGAGGAACCCTCTTTCATTGCTGGTGGGAATGTAAACTTGTACAACCACTTTGTAAATCAATCTGGTGCTTTCTTAGACGATTAGGAATACTGCTTCCTTGAGATCCATCTATACCACTCCTAGGCATATACCCAAAATATGCTCAAGTACACAACAAGGATATTTGTTCAACCGTGTTTGTAGCAGCTTTATTTGTAATAGGCAGAACCTGGAAATAACCCAGATTCACCTCAGTTGAGAAAAGGATACAGAAATTGTGCTACATTCACACAATGGACTACTCCTCCGCAGTTAAAAACAAAGAAATCATGTAATTTGCAGGCAAATGGTGGGATCTAGAAAAGATCATTCTGAGTGAGGCATCCTGGAAGCAGAAAGACACACACGGTATATACTCACTTCTAAGTGGACACTGGACCAATAAGATAGGATAAACATACTAAAATCTGTACACCTAAAGAAGCTAAACAAGGAGGGGATCCCGAGGTAAGAGGATCAATCCACACTTAGAAAGACAAAGGGGATGGACATTGGAAGAAGGAGAAAACAAGAAAAAACATAGGAGCCTACCACAGAGGGCCCCTGAAATACTCTACCCAGCAGTGTATCAAAGCAGATCCTGGGACTCATAACCAAAATTTAGGCAGAGTGCTGGGAATCAAATGAAAGAAGAGGTAGTTAGTAAGACCTGGAGAGTACAGGAGCTCCCACAAACAGAGCAACAGAAACAAATTATCTGGGCTCAGGGGTACTTTCTGGGAATGACACTCCAACCAATGTCCATTCATGGATATAACCTAGAACCCCTGCTCAGATGTAGCGGATGGCAGCTCAGTATCTAATAGAATATATTTTCTAAGTGGACAAAAGGGTGAGATGAATGCAAGAAAATTTTTCAGAAAAACAGAAACGTTATTTGGAAAAAGAGATATCTTAAATATATCTTGAAATAATATGAAGCATATTATGGATGTCAAGCAGAGGAGAAGTCAGATTTATAATTTTTCAAATGTATCTCCAACATTTGCATAGAGTGCAAATTAGAGAGTGTGAGATTGATGGTAGATAAGGCAATTACCAGCTTCTGAAAGTACACAAATGGCATATACTTGGTTAGTATCAATAGGGATAAAAAACAGAGATAGGTTACATGGATGATAAAAAGAAGACTGAGAAATTAGTGATTTTGTGCATGAAGGATAGGACATAAAGAATGAAGTCTGGGAGCTAGGGAGATGGCTTGGTAGTTAAGGACACTGGTTGTAGATCTAAGATCTAAGATGGTGGTGCCAACAAAGTAGATATCTGAACAACAGCTCAGCAGTGAGAGCAAGATGAGCAGAAGGCCATATTGTGGATCCCCAAAATTCAGTGTCTGTGATTCTGAGGTGAGAACAGAATCCATGGGAATCCATGAAGGTCCAACTTCAGGACACCTGGCTAATGCTGGGAAAAATTCCTAGCTCCCTCCCAACACTGTCCTACTGCAGCAGCCCTAGGCCACACACCCAAGTCATCTGTGGAACACCTTCCTGGTAGCAGTGGTTGGGAGCTAGATCCTTGCTTGCTCACTCACACTGCTTGCAGAGTGAATACCTTCCTGTACTGATGGGCTCCAAATCCAGGTGCCCACACTCACCATCCTGTGGACGGCTTCCTGGTCTCATTGACTATTGCACTCACTCTTACCATCTTGTAGAGTGGATACCTTCCAGTACTGTGGGGGAGGCATTGCTCCATTCCTCCTGCTTCCCAGCTCCTTCCCTCACCTGAGTCAGAATCAACTGGCACGCACAGATAGTGAACACAGAAGAGCTGAGCACAGCACTCAATTCCCATTGTCCTCCATCTTGAGGAAGCCTCTGGGGCACTGGTGCAGCTCTAGAGTCAAAGATCTTCCAACTGAGCCCCAGCTGCCTGGCTCACCTGGGCCAGAAACAGCAAGTCCACTATAGACAGAAAACCCAGGGAAGCTGAGCTAGGCACCAGGACACTAGTTCCAAAATCATCCTCCTCAAGGAAGACTGTGGGGCACTGGAGCACCTCTAGGCTCAGAGATCTTTGCACCTACCCCCCAGCTACCTGTCATACCTGGGTCACAAACAGTGATCCAGCAGAGACAGTGAATCCAGAAAAGACTACTCTAGATTCCAGAGACAGGTGAACCCAGTATGTAATACAGGCTCCAAGAACTACAGACCACAAAGTGGCTAGTTGCCAAGAGGGCAGAGAAAGAATACAGGAAAAACAAAGCAAACAACAACAAACCCCAGGGCATCATGGTTTCAACGGAATCTCCAAAAATCAACAGATATGCTATTGCAGCTGAAATGCAGGAAAATGATCTTAATCTATAATTATGCAATTATTTGAGGCACATAAAGAGGAAATGAACAAAAGAACAGAGGCCATCATGGACAGACAGGAATACACATTGAAACAAGTGAAGGAAATAATGCAAAACATGAAAACTGAATTAGAATCAATAAAGGAAACACAGAGAAAATACTGGAGTTAGAGAACTTAGAGAAGAGAAAAAGAACCATAAAGGTAAGCATCACCAACAGAATACAAGTGATGGAGGAGAGAATCTCAGGCACTGAAGATACACTTACAGAATTTTATACATATCTCAAAGAAAAAATAAAAATGGAAAAATTCCTGACACAAATCATCCAAGAAATCAAGGACACCATGAAAATACAAAACCTAAGAATAATAGGAATAAATGAAAAAGAATATTCCAAGCTCTTAGGCCCAGAAATTTTTTTTGAGAATATGATACAAGAAAATTTCCCCAACCTTAAAAAAGAGATGCCCTTAAACATACAAGAGGCCTGCAGAACACCAAATAGACTATACAAGTCACATAGTAATCAAAACACTAAATCTGCAGAAACATATGTTAATATATATTTAATATATATTAAAAGCAGCAAGGGTAAAAAGCCAAGTAAGATATAAAGGCAGAATTATCAGAATCACAACAGACTTCTCAACAAAGACTATGAAACCCAGAAAGGCCTGGATGGATGGCATGCACATACTAATAGACCACATACACCAAACCAGACTACTATACCCAGCAAAACTTTCAATCAACATCGACAGAGAAAAGGAGACATGGCAGAACTAGATTTAAACAATATATACATGGCAACAGAGCCCTACAGAAGATAGTAAAAGGAAAAATCCAACCCAACGAGATCAACTACACCCAAGAAAACACAGAATAAAGACACCTTCACAACAAAAAAGCAAAAGCAAACAAGCACACAAATACAAAATCACCACCAACTCCACAGTAAAATAAACTAACAATGATTGGTCACTATTATCTATCAACATCAATGACTCAACTGTCTAATAAAAAGACACAGACTAACAGAATGGTTGCAGAAACAGGATCCAACATTCTGCTGTATCCAAGAAACACCTCTTTAACAAAGATAAACACTACCTTAGAGTAAAGAACTAGAAAGGGGTTTTCCAAACAAGCAGACCAAGAAACAAGCTGGAGTAGGCATCCTAATAGCTAATAAAATAGACTTTTGACCAAAATTAATCAAAAGAGATGGAGAAGGACACTTCATTCTCATCAACTGAAAAATACACCAGGAGAACATCACAATCCTGAACATCTATGCACCAAACACAAGGGCTCTTTATTAAAGCTAAAATCACACATAGTTCCCAACATCTCCATAGTGGGAGACTTCAGCACCCCATTCTAACGAATGAAAAGATCATTGAGATAGAAGCTAAATAGAGAAATAATGACACATACAGAGGTCTTAAATCTAAAGGACCTAATAGATTTCTACAGAACTTTTCACCCAAACCCAAGAGAGTATAATTTCTTCTCAGCACCTCACAGAACCTTCTTCAAGATTGACCATATTGTCATGCAGAAAGCATGCCTCAACAGATAAACAAGAAGATTAAAATAATCCTTTGTATCCTAATAGACCACCATGGACTAAAACTAGACCTCAACAATAACAGAAATAGCAAAAAGTCTACATGCACATGGAATCTGAACAACTCAAAGCTGGGTCAGGAAAGACAGAAAGGAATTAAAGATTTCCTAGAAGTCAAGGAAAATGAGATACAACCACCTTACACCCATCAGAATGGCTAAGATAAAAAAAAAAACTCATGTGACAACACATGTTGGAGAGGATGTGTAGAAAGGGAAAACTTCCTTCGTTGCTGGTGGGAATGTAGCCTTGTTATTTTGGAAAACAATCTGGCATTTTCTCAGGAAATTACGAAAAGTGATACCTCAAGATCCAGCTATACACTCTCCTGGGCATATACCCTAAAGATACTCTACCATTCAACAAGGACATTTGCTCAACTATGTTTATAGCAACTCTTTTAGTAATAACCAGAATCTGGAAACAACCTAGATATCAATCAACTAAGGAATGAATACAGAAAGTGTGATACATTTACATAATGGAATATGACTCAGTAATTAAAAACATGGAAATCATAACATTTGCAGGCAAAAGCATGGAACTAGAAAAGATCATGCTGAGTGAGGTAACCCAAAAGCAGAAAGAGACATGTGGTATACACTCACTTATAAGTGGATATCAGCCATATAAGATAAAAATAAACAAACTGAAATTATGTCCTAAAGAAGCTAAACAAGGAGAACCCTAGGGAAGATGCTTAATCCTCAGTCAGAAGAACAAACAGGATAGACATCAGAAGCAGGAAAAGACAGGGAACAGGGCAGTAATCTTCCACAGAAGTCCTCTGAAAGATTCTACCAAGCAGGTTATCAAAGCCAAACTTTGCCCAGAGTGTAGAGATTTTTATGAAAGAAAAGGGATAGAAAGACCTGGAGAGGACAGTAGTTCCACAAGGAGACCAACAGAGCCAAAATATCTGGGCCCAAGGAGCCCTGCAAAGACTGATGAATCAACCAAGACCTTGCATGGAAAGGAAAGGACCTGCTCAGTCTTAGCCCATGGGCAACTCAGTCTCCATTGGGGTTCCTTATTAAGAGTAGCAGTGGCAGTCATAGGCGTGAACTTGGTTTCCTGATCTTTGTTCTGCTACCCCTATTGAGGTAGTTTTACTAGGCCAAGGAGATCCAGACATTCCTGATGAGACCTGATAGGCTATGGTCAGATAGTAGGGGAGGAGGACATCACCTCTCTGTGGATTAGGGGAGGGACATCAGGGGAGAAAAAAGGAGGCAGGTGGTAACCAGAGGAGATGAATGAAGGGCTACAGCTGGGATACAATGTAAACAAATTGTAATAAATAATAAGAAAAAATGAAAAAAAAAAGACTGGTTGGTCTTCCAATGGGCCTCATGTTCAATCCAAAGCACCCATAAGGCAGCTCACAATTGGCTATAACTCTAGTACTATGGTATCTGGGACTACTCAGAAAAAAAGAAAAAAACTGAGTTTCATTGAAAAAATTATTAAGTCTAATGATAAAATTGTCATGTTTTCTCTACAAAAAACTTAAGTGATATCATTTGTTAAATTATAATGGGAAGACCGTTAGGCAAGAATTATGTGTGGAATACAAAGATGTTGGCTTAATGTGAAGTGTCATACATGTGTAGATATTTATTTGACAGTTAGAAATACAAATCCAAGATCAAGTAATTATTGTGAGTTGGATGTGTATTTCATACTGATGAATATGAATACAAACGAATTTTATACCAAGGGCTAACAGTACTTCTGATTCCTGATACAAGAATCTTCTTTTTTAAATTTATTACAGTTTATTTACTTTGTATCCCACATGTAGCCCCTTTCCTCATCTCCTCCCAGTCCCTCTTTCCATTCTTCTTCTCCTCACATGACCCTCCCCAAGTCCACTGATAGGAGAGGAACTCCTCCTAGTCCATCTGACCCTAGCTTATCAGGTCTCATCAGGGCTGGCTGCATTGTCTTCCTATGTGGCCTGGTAAGGCTGTACCCCCTCAGTGGGTGGTGATCAAAGAGCCAGGCATTGAGTTCATGAGGGGTGAAAAATGAGAATTATGGCAAATAAAATCTCTCCAACATAGGGAAACCAAAAAATATTATACACACCATAGTGAAACATAAAATACTATACAATACAAAAAGTATTACATACAACATAGTGAGACACAAAATGTTATACAATGCTAAAATATTACACACAATATTGGCAGAATTCATTTTGTTATTAACTGAATAGGGATCACTTAATAAGACTGATCAGGTTTGAAAATTAAAAAATCATCAAAACGTCCATGAAAATTGGAATTATTCTGAGCATGTTCTTGACTCTGTAGAAGTAACCAACAATAAAATAATTAATAGAAATATTTAAATTTCAGATCACTGAGATAGTTTAGCAGCTAAAGGCATCTCTATTGCCAAACCTGATATCCTGAAGTCAGTCTTCATGTGGTATAAAGAAAGAGCTGATCTCCTGAAAGTGTAGTTGTCTCTGATGTACAAATACACACACACACACACACACTAATTTCATTAACTAAAATTTAGTATTTTTTATAATTTATATATTCAGTTTCCTGTAATCAATAGGCTATGTGAGTAAATGACCAATGAATAAAGGAAGAAATCATAAATAAAAGTAAAAAATATATCAAAGTAGAATATAATAAATCTGACAAATTTCAATTTTGAATGTAGGGATCCTTCATTCAGTTAAGAACCTAGGATAGCTTTGATTCTAAATAGAGCAAGTCTGTTTCAGGAAAGGAAATTTATGAACAATATTTCAAGTAGACACAAGTACAAAAATGAAGTATTTCAAATATTGCAATAAAAATAGAACATATCACAATTAGATGATGTTTATTTCAGGCATTCATGGGTGGCTTATCATTCAAAAATCATTCAATATGAACAAAGTTAAAATGGGAACAATCGGGAGAATTTAAATAGAATTGGAAATGTCATTTGGAAAATGTTAAAACTTCATAATAAAACCTTTTAGCAAGCTATAAATGGAAAGGAACTTAATCATTCTAAGAAAACAAATTACAAAAAAAATTTAGTAAACCACATCACATTCAATCCATGACCATGACTTTTCACTATGACTATTTTTGAAAAATTATTTCAATTACCACGTTTGAACAAATGTGTACTGCACATCCAAACAGTGTAAAAATAAATTAAAGACGTAAAAACATAAAAGTTGAATTAATTTTTATTATTTATAGAGAAGATTGTATACCTAATAAGTCCAGAAATTTATGTCAAGCAAATATTAGAAGTGGGTTTTAAAAGTCAAATAAAAAAGTTGATTTTATTTCACTAACAAAAATTCAAATTGAAAATTACTTAATGAAATATATCCACTTAGCTAGGTATGGCCTTCAATTTTTAACCTTAATCTGGGTGTGGCCATAAATATATTTTCCAGGTATGATTAGTATCTATAATCAAATAACACTAAGTAAAGAAGAATATTCTAAATACATAGCTCTACTTTGGAAGTAAATACCTAGTTGTGTCAGTTAAGAGAACTATTTTGCCTGAAGAAGTTGCTTGAACTATGTGCATTTTCATTAGGTTGTGTTGAAGATTTTCAGTACATTTGTTACTCTGTTTCTATGGTTTTCAGATTTCCCTTGTCCCTCATATTCACATATAACAAACTATTCATAAACACTGATGGAAAAATAGATGGATGCATGTAGATAGATAACAGATTATGTGTATATACACATTATTGGAACTCTGAATTATATGAATATCAGTAACAACTACAAAAGAAACAAATGTTTAAAATAAATTTGGTAAAATTATGAATGAGTGTATAGAAAATAAATGATTTGAGAAAATAAAATAAAAAGAGTGACAACTGATAAAATTTAAATTCTCAAAAAGCTATAAAAATTTGTCCTGATTAATAGATAATCAACCAAATGCAAATAAAGATATCAGGAAGCATTTAGAGAATAACCAGGTGATCTCAGAATCCATAAAGTTATACAAAGGATTTTTAAAAATATTCTATAGACCAGGAGCAATTATAATGGATTTACTAGTTGAATAAAAATTTCTGTTATAAAGAGATAACAATTGAGAACATCAAATTCTGACAAGAGGATAAGAAAATTAATTAATGGAACAAAATTTAAAATCTACATTTAAACCAGAAAATACGCAGTCATCTTATTTAAATAAAGAAGTCCCTGCAGCACTTTGGAGAGACATTTTATTCAATAAACAGTTCTGGGTGAAGTGAATATATTTATGGGAAAACCTCCTATGTTGAGTAGTCTTTCAGAATAGTAATGGTGAACATACACAATATTTTCTTCAGTAAAATAACTATTAAACTTTCTTTAGGTGTACAGATTTTAGTAGGTTTATCCGATTTTATATGTCTATATGAGTGAGTGTATACCATGTGTGTCTTTCTACTTCTGGGATAGCTCACTCAGGATGATCCTTTCCAGTTCCCACCATTTACCTGCAAATTTCATGATATCCTTGTTTTTATTGCTGAGTAATATTCCATTGTGTAGAAGTACCAAAATTTCTGTATCCATTCCTCAGTTGAGGAGCATCTGGGTTGTTTCCAGCTTCTGGCTATTACAAATGAAGCTGCTACAAACATGGTTGAGCAAATGTCCTTATTGTGTACTTGAGCCTCTTTTGGATATATGCCTAGGAGTGGTATAGCTGGATCTTGAGGAAGCGCTATTCCTAGTTGTCTAAGGAAGCACCAGATTGATTTCCAGAGTGGCTGTACAAGTTTACATCTCCACAAGCAGTGGAGGAGGGTTTCCCTTTCTCCACAACCTCTCCAGCATGTGTTATCACTTGAGTTTTTGATTTTGGCTATTCTGATGGGTGTAAGGTGAAATCTCAGGGTCGTTTTGATTTGCATTTCCCTGATGGCTAATGGCATTTAGCATTTCTTTAAGTGTTTCTCTGCCATTCAATATTCCTCTATTGAGAGTTCTCTGTTTAGCTCTGTTTCCCCTTTTTTTTCATTTTAACATTTTTATTTTATATTAAAAACAGGTTATGTACTTTGTATCCCAGCCTTAGCCTCCTCCCGCATTCCCTCTCTATCCCCCCATCCCTCCCTCATCTCCTCCCTGCCCCTTTCCAAGTCCACTGATAGGAGAGGACCTCCACAAGGAGAGCAACAGAACCAAAAAATCTGAGCACAGGGGTCTTTCCTGAGACTGATAGTCCAACCAAGTACCATGCATGGAGAAAACCTAGAACCCCTGTACAGATGTAGCCCATGGCAGTTCAGTATCCAAGTGGGTTCCATAATAATGGGAACAGGGACTGCCTCTGACATGAACTGATTGGCCTGCTCTTTGATCACCTCACAATGAGGGGGGAGCAACCTTACCAGGACACAGAGGAAGACAGTGCAACCACTCCTTATGAGAGCTGATAGACTAGGATCAGAAGGAAAGAAAGGAAAACCTTCCCTATCAGTGGACTTGGGAAGAGGCATGTGTGGAGAAGGGGGAGGGAAGGTGGGATTGGGATGGGAGGAGGGAAGGCTTTATGGGAGGATACAAAGTGAATAAAGTGTAATTAATAAAAAAATCATGAAAAAGAACTATTAAACTTTTGTAAAATATTTTTAAAATGTTTACAGTATCTGAAAATTTTCCCAAAGAACCCAAAGAAAATACAGCCATCCAATGAAGAACATAATATAAATCCTGGTAAGAACAATGAAGTTTGCAGAATTAGAGCTTTGACATCTGCTACCCAATCACTACAAGTTCGTTGTGTTGGAAATTCTATTTCAAGTAATTTTGAAGTTAAGATGATGGCTCCCTCCATCATCATCTAATTCTCAGCCTAGGGTCACAGTTTTATTCTGGAAGTTGGAGGCAACTAATTTTATCCATCATGGTAATTTCTGTACTGCAAGAGTTTTAGTCTGAACATTACAAAGGACTGCTTATCTTTTCCCCACACATATAGCAGTGGCTCTACTTTAGACATAGTACTATGTGGTGTGTTCTCTCTGAAACTCATTTAATTGAGCTTTTCAGAAGTGAAGGTTATAACCTAAAAAGTTCATGTAGTGAAAAATAAAAGCTACCTTCAGCACTCACAGCTCAGCTCCTAGGTATAGAAAATTTTGCTACTCTTAAAGAAAAGCAAAGTTCTTTATGCCCTCCTCCCTTGCAATAGCACAGAAATGCTAAACAAGGTAAAAAAAATTAAAAACATTAAAAAAACCTCATAAGAACATGGTACTCTGCAACTCTGTTGAAGGAGACAGGTTTTATTTTGAAGAGTTTGTTCCAGGAAAAGACAATCTAGAGTATATGCTGAAAATGTACTGAATTTAATTTTCATATAGATTACTAATCTCATTCCATGTTAGTAATAGATTATATTTTGAATTGACTCCTTAAATTTAAATTCATCAATTCAGACATGTAATCTCATTTCCTCGGGTGTTTGAAGAAGGAATATCACATGTTCATAGGCTAAGGCATGATCAATATGAGAATACTCTCTCAAGCAATAAAGAAAACCGAACCAAGAAAGTTCCCATGACACATAAAAATCAAAATGTTAAATGTAAAGAGCAAAGAATTTATACTAAAATTTAAATGAAAAATACCAAGTCACATATAAAGGCTGGTCAATTACAATAGGCTTTGACTTTTTAATAAAGACTCTGAAAGCCAGAAGAGCAAAGTCATATGTACTACAAATCTAAAAAAACAGATGTCAGCCTATACTACTATACCTAGTAAAATTATTAATCCCAATTGATAAAGAAAAACATTTCATGATAAAACTATGTGTAAACAAATCTTCCAACCAATCTAGATCTGCAGAAAGCACTGAAAGGAAATTTTTAAACATCTGAAAAGGTTAACTATATATAAGAAGATCCAAGAAATAAATTATCTCAGAACAGCTAATCAAAAGGGGGTGCACAACAACAATGGATTTAATAAACACTCCTTATTTTCAACTCTTAATACTAATTATCTTAATTCACCAATTAAAAGACAGACTAATTTGCTTCAATTCAAAAACAGGATCCAGCTTGGTGTGGTGGCTTATGCCTTTATTTCCAGCAATGGCAAAGGCATGCAAATCTCTATTGATCTACATGGCAAACTCCAGAAAAGTCAGGGATACATAGAGAAGTGCTATCTCAAAGACAAAATGACCAAAAGAGAGAGAGAGAGAGAGAGAGAGAGAGAGAGAGAGAGAGAGAGAGAGAGAGAGAGGGAGGGAGAGAGAGAGAGAGGAAGGAAGGAAAAAAGGAAGGAAGGAAGGAAAAAAGGAAGGAGGAAAAGAAAGAAATAAACGAAAGAGAAAGAAAGAAAACAGTATTCACCTTTTTGCTGCATCCAAGAAACATAACTTCTCACCAAGAACAGACATCATCTTAGGGTAAAAGGATGAAAAAAAGGTATTCCAAGCAAATGGAATCAAGAAGCAAGCAGGTGTTCCTATTTCAATACCTAATAAATCAGACCTAATAAATCAAACCAAAACTTATCATAAAAGATAGGGAAGGACACTACATACATCATCAAAGGAAAATCCATGAAAAAGATATTACAAATAAAAATATTTATGCACCAAACAAGGGCACCAAGTTCATAAAAGAAACAAGACTGCAGCTAAAGTTACATCCTGTGAGCCATCTTCAGCCCAGCCCTCTCCCTGCAGGGTGCCCCTAGTCAAACTCAACAGTGATGAGCTGTGGCCTGTCCCATGTGTGTTCCAACTTCAGGACCACAGACTGTCCTTCATTCCCAGAGGCCAGTGGTCATCAGGACCACCAGCTCAGCCTTCATCTCCAGAGACTTGCAACATTTCAGAAGAGAAAGAAGCCAGTGGAGATTAGGGACCACCAATTCAGCCTCCAGCCCTGGAAGTCTGCAGTGACCTGGGACAGGAAGAAGTCTGCACCATCAGGGACCACCAGAGGCCTGCAGCCATCAAGGACCAATGGAAATAATCTATACCTGCTCCATTCTCTTCCCCAAAACTCAGCATCTATTACCCAAGGCCAGACAATACCAGAGAAAACCAGATGGCTATGGGTTAGCATAAGAACACAGATAACAAGAACCAGGGCAATGTGGCAACAACCGAACTCAACTATTATACTACAGCAAGCCCAAAATATTGTAACATAGCTGAAGCACAAGAAAATGATTGCAAATGTAATCTCATGAAGATGATAAAGGTCTTTAAAACATAACTGAATAAATCCATTAAATAAATACAGGAAAATACAATCAAACAGATAGAGGGCTTTAAAGATGCAAGCAAAAAAATCCCTTAAAGAAATATAGAAAACATAATTAAACAGGTGAACGAAATGAATAAAACTGTTCAAGACCTGTAAGTGTAAGTAGAAACATAAAGAAAACACAATCTGAGAGAATCCTGGAGATGAAAACCTAGAGGGAAAAAAAAAAAAACAGGAACAACAAACACAAGCATCAAATAAAATACAAGAGATAGAAGAAATAATCTCAGGTGTTGAAGATACAACAGAATCTTCAATCAATACATCAGTCAAATAAAATATAAAATCTTTTTTTTTCATTTTTTTAAATTTATTTTTATATCAATCACAGGTTAGGTACTTTGTATCCCAGTCATAGGACCCTCCTTCCTTCCCTCCCACCCTCCCTCTCCCGCCCTCATCCCCCTCATCCCCTACCCCTCCAAGTCCACCAACAGGGGAGGACCTCCTCCCCTTCCATCCAACCCCAGTTCATCCTGTCTCCTCAGGGCTGGCTGCAATGTCCTCCCCTGGGATCTAGCCAGTCTGTCACTCCCCGGCTTGTATGCAGGAAGGTCAAAGAGTCAACCATCAAGTTCATGACTGAAACAGTCCCTGTTTCCCTCACTAGGGTCTTCAGTCCTACACCGAGCTATCATGGGCCCCATCTGAGCGGGGGTTCCAGGCCACATCCACACATGGTCCTTGATTGTAGAAAGCGTCTCATACAAGACCCCTGTGCCCTGCTCAGTTTGATCTTTGTGGAGCTCTTGTTCTCCCCAAGTCTCACCAACCTCCCCCATTTCTATCATTACTTCTTGCCCTCTGCCAAAGGCTTGATCACGAGTCCTAATATCTGCTATAATACATCATTACATTGACCCACCCCCAGAGGTCCTCCTTGGCATGCTCCTGTCCGGTTGCTTGTTTTCTCCTCCACTCAATGTCAGTCCCATTTGTTCATCCAAACAAGCATAGATCATACCAACCTGGGTCCTCATTCCTGTATATCCTCTCTAGGTGTGTAGATTTCAGCTTGACCTTCCTATCCTATAGGTCTATATAAGTGAGTATATACCATATGTTTCTTTCTGCTTTAGGGATACCTCACTTAGGATGATCGTTTCCAGGTCCCACCATTTGCCTGCGAATTTCATGATTTCCTCCTTGTTAATTGCTGAATAGTATTCCATTGTGTAAAAGTACCACAAATTCTGTATCCATTCCTCAACTGAGGGACATCTGGGTTGTTTCCAGGTTCTGGCTATTACAAATAAAGTCGCCACGAACATAGTTGAGCAAATGTCCTTGTTGTGTACTTGAGCATCTTTTGGGTATATGTCTAAGAGTGGTATAGCTGGGTCTTGAGGAATCACTATTCCTAATTGTCTAAGAGCGCTAAATTGATTTCCAGAGTGGATGTACAAGTTTGCATTCCCACCAGCATGGAGGAGGGTTCCTCTTTCTCCACAACCTCTCCAGCATGCATTGTCACTAGAGTTTTTCATCTGAGCTATTCTGGTGGGTGTAAGGTGAAATTTCAGAGTCGTTTTGATTTGCATCTCCCTGATGGCTAAGGACATTGAGCACTTCTTTAAGTGTTTTTCTGCCATTCTATAATCCTCTACAGTCAGTTCTCTTTTTAGTTCCATACCCATTTTTAATTGGATTATTTGGTTTCTTGCTTTTTAACTTCTTAGGTTCTTTGTATATACTGGATATTAGCCCTCTGTCAGAAGTAGGATTGGTATATGATCCTTTTCCAGTCTGTAGGCTGTCGTTTTGTTTTGATGACAATATCTTTTGCTTTAGAGAAGCTTTTCAGCTTCATGAGGTCCCACTTATTGATTGTTGATCTTAGAGCCTGTGCTGTTGGTGTACTATTCAGGAAGTTCTAGGGTCTTTCCCACTTTTTCTTCTAACCGGTTTAGTGTGTCTGGTTTTATGTTGAGATCTTTAATCCACTTGGACTTTAGCTTTGTGCAAGGTGATAAATATGGATCTATTTTCATTTTTCTGCATACAAATATCCAGTTGGACCAGCACCATTTGTTGAAGATGCTGTCTTTTTTCCATTGAATGGTTTTGGATTCTTTGTCAAAAATCAAGTTTCCATAGGTGTGTGGGTTCACTTCTGGGTCTTCTATTCGGTTCCATTGATCCACTATTCTGTTTCTATGCCAATACCATGCAGTTTTTATTACTATTGCTCTGTAGTACAGCTTGAGGTCAAGGATGGAGATACCTCCAGATGATCTGTTGTTGTAGAGGATTGTTTTGGAGATTCTGGGTTTTTTGTTTCTCCATATGAAGTCGAGTATTTTTCTTTCAATGTCTGTGAAGAATTGTGAAGGTATTTTGATGGGGATTGCATTGAATCTGTAGATTGCTTTTGGCAGAATGGTCTTTTTCACTACGTTAATCCTACCAATCCATGAGCACGAGGGGTCTTTCCACCTTCTAAGATCTTCTTCAATTTCTTTCTTCAGAGATTTGAAATTTTTTCATATAGGTCTTTCAC
>CM053742.1:21657695-21677302 GCA_028658305.1 Pachyuromys duprasi | reverse complement strand
GTGCCCCTCCTCATCTTTCTTGATTAACTTTGGTTGAAAGTCTATTTTATTTGATACTAGGATTGCTACCCCAGCTTGTTTTCTGGGTCCATTTGCTTGGAAAATGGTATTCCAGCCTTTTACTCTGAAGTAGTGTTTGCCTTTGTTGCATAGGAGTGTTTCTTGGATGCAACAGAATGTTGGATCCTGTTTCTAGCCATTCTGTTAGTCTGTGTCTTTTTATTGGAGAGTTGAGTCCATTGATGTTGATAGATAATAGTGACCAATGACTGTTATTTCCTTTCATTGTGGAGTTGGTGGTCTTACTGTGATTCATTGCTTTTTGTTGTTGTTGTTGTTGTAATTGGTAAATTATCTGTATCCTATAGTTTCTTTGGTGTAGCTGTTTCCGTTGGACTGAAGTTTTCCTTCTAGTACATTCTGTAGGGCTGGGTTGCTGTGTAGATATTGCATGAATTTTGTTTTGTCATGGAAAATTTTGTTTTCTCCATCTATGTTGATTGAAAGTTTCGCTGGGTGTAGTAGTTTTGGTTGGCATCTGTGTTCCCTTAAGGACTGCATGACTTCTGCCCAAGCCCTTCTGGCTTTCATAGTTTCTGATGAGAAGTCTGGTGTGAGTTTGATTGGTCTACCTTCATATGTTACTTGACCCTTTTCCCTTGCTGCCTTTAATATTTTTTCTTTGTTTTGTAGGTTTAGTGTTTTGACTATGATGTGACAAGATGTATTTCTTTTCTGATCTAGTCTATTTGGTGTTCTGTAGGCTTCTTATATATTTATGGACATTTCTTTCTTTAAGTTGGGAAAATTTTCTTCTATGATTTTCTTAAAAATATTTTCCGGTCCTTGGAGCCTGGAGTCTTCTTTTTCATCTATTCCAATTATTCTTAGGTTTTGTGTTTTGATGGCATCCTTAATTTTGTTTTGTGCTTGGGATTTTTCCGATTTTCTATTTGCCTTGAGTGAGGAGTCCATTTCAGCCAGGATATCCTCCGCTCCGGAGATTCTCTCTTCCATCTCTTGTATTCTATTAGTGATGCTTACCTTTGTCGTTCCTGATCTTTTCTCTAAGTTCTCCAGTTCCAGGGTCTTCTCCCTTTGTGTCTTCTTTATATTCTAAATCTGTTTTCATGCTTTGTACCGTTTCCTTCAACTGATTGACTGTGTCTCCTATTTTGGTTGTTTCCTCTCTGTTTATCTTTGATTGTTCCTCTATGTGGGCAGTTAATTTCTTCTCCATTTCTTTGAGGACCTTGTTCATTTCCTCTTTTTGTCTCTCTTTTTGTTCCTCCAATATCTGCATAATCAAAGCTTTAACATAATTTTCCTGTGTCTCTGCTGTATTAAAATCTCCACTGCTTATGGGTGTTTCTCGAGGGGTCATGGTGTCCTGATTTTTGTTGGATAAGTTTTTTGCCAATTTCTGGGCATTTGTTTATATATAATCAGGGAGCTGTTTGTGCTTTAAGGCTGTACTTCAGTCTGAACCTGTCAATCTCTTGTATCAGGAGTATTCTTCAAGAAGTTCAGGGCTTTCCAGTGGTTTGTTAGTGTGTGTTGTTGTCTCAGTTGAACTCTGTTGTGGGCTCTGTGTGCCCAGCTTCGTGTTCTGTGCTAGAAGCTGTGAGCACTCTAGGCTGGTCACCCCTCTGGTCCAGAGGTTTTACTCCTCACTCTGTGCTAGAGTCTGAGTGACCTGGTTTCAGATGTCAGCTGGGGGATGTGTGCTCTGCCCTGGGCTTGCTGCTAAGGGCTCTCCCCTGGACTAGAGATTTGGTGCCCCCTTCTGTGCCAGGGGCTGTGCACCACGGTCTGAGATGATATTTGGGGCACACACAGTGGGTTTGGGTTTGTTGCAGGTGTTATGGAGCGGTGTGCACCGGCTGTATGCAGGCCTGTCTGAAATGGTGCCCGAGGCCTTCTCTGTCTGGCCTGTGGACACACAGGGACTGAGGTTTTTGCTGGCGGACACGTGCAGTGTGTGCCTGCAATGTGCACCCACAGTGTGCAGTCTGGTCAAAAACGGTCTCCTGATCCTCTCATGTGGTTCTGGTGATTGGGTGTGAGCCTGCCGTACATCCGTGGTTTGAAGCAGAACCAGGGTCCTTCCCAGACTTGCCCACAGACTCACACACGGACTAAAGTTTTTGCTGGTGGACATGTGCAGTGTGTGCCTGCAGTGTGCAGGTCAGTGAAAATGGTACCAGGTTCCTCTTCAGACTGCCCGGAAGACTGTGTGATCCAGTCTATTATGGCGGGTGCGGGCACCCAGAGCAGCTGCTTGTTCAGATCAGAGCTGTGCGCCGCAGGTCACCCGGAGATTTTTCCGGGTAATAACTGGGTATCCCTAGGGTTTTTCCACTTGATTTTATCACCGTAGGAGTTCTGCTCACCTGGCAATCACAAATGTTGGCGTTTTAGGTCCCAGAGTTCAGTCTCCTGGTCTCTGCTTTGTTTCTGTTGTCCTACTCCTCAGACACAGTGTCCTCTCGTGGCAGCCATCTTGGATCTCCGCCAAAATGTAAAATCTTAAAAAAAAAATCCTAAACAAAACATTCTAGAAATCTTGGATGTTAGGAAAAGGCCTAACCTAAGAATCATAGGAATAGGTGAAGAGTCCCATCTCTAATGATCAGAAAATATTTTCAACAAACTCATAGAAGATTCCCCAACCTAAAGAAAGAGATGCCTTTAAGCGTACAAATGCATAGAGAACACCAAGTAGATTGGACCAGAAAAGAAAAATCCTCCTGCCCAAAAATAATCAAAACACCAAATCTACAAGAACAAAGAGAGAATATTAAAGACTGAAAGGGAAAAAGCCAGATAATTTACAAAGGTACACCTATCAGAATTACACCAGATTTTCAACAGAGACTCTAAAGCCAGAAGTGTGTAGACATATGTCTTGTAGCTGCTAAGAGACCACAGATGCCAACCTAGGCTACTATACCCAGCAAAACTCTCAATCACCATAGATGGAGAAAAAAAGATATTCTAAGATAAATGCAAATTTAACCAGCATCTATCCACAAACACAGCCTGAAAGAAAATACTAAAAGGAAAACTCCAGCTCAAGGAGGTTAATTACAACTAAGAAAACACAGAACCAAAATAATTTCACACCAAAAACTCAAAAGAAGGGAAGCACACACTAACACCACCAACATCAAAATAACAGGAATTGAAAATCAATGATCATTAAAATCAACATTAATGAATTCATTTCACCAATAAAAGACACAGAATGATGAAAACTAGTATCCATAATTTTGTTGCCTATAAGAAACATACCTCAGTGGATCCAAGATGGCGGCACAGGGAGGACACTCTTTCTGACCAGCAGCACAGCAGGATCTGCACAGTGACAAGCTGATGGAACTCTGGACCCTAAAACACCAACAATTGTGTTTTCCAGGTGAGAGGAAACCCCACAGTGTAGGATTCAATCAGCTTCAGATCACCCAGCAAAACCACAGAACAGTTCCTGGTCCTGCAAAGCGATCAGATGCCAGCCCAGACTGAACTGTGGTCCCCACAACAACAGAGACTGGGATTGAGAGAAAACCCCACGGTGAAGGAAGTGATTGGGACCAACCTTAGGTCACCCAGACAATCCCTGGAAAAAGACCTGGGTCCAGCGGGCACCCAGGAGCCAGCCCAAAGTGGGGTGCTTAGCCACCAGCAGAGAGTCCTGCCTGTGTGACCAACTCACCATCCCAGACAGAACAGAGGGCACCAGGGCACCAGAGAATGAATTTCTCTGTCAGGTGGAAGCCCACAGTGTGGCGAAGCAGGTCTGACCTCGGAGAACTCAGCCGACACCCCCCCCCCAAAAATGTTCTCAGGAAAAGTCCCCAGGTTGCTGCCAAGCGCCCAGGTGCCCAGACACCCAGTCGCCCAGTCGCCAGCAAGGCAGAGCCACGCACCTGTGCCTGCTTGCTCCACTTGCTATTCCAGATGGACCTGCAGACCACCAAACACCACAGACTCAGGGAAAATATCGGTTCCAAACCTCAGGACACCCAACTCCAGAAAAGTTTCTGGGTTTGCACAGGCAGTAAGCTCTGGCCTTCTACTGCAGCTTGTGCTCTCCTGCCACTGATTACGGCTAAGTTACAGGGGCACACCACTCCAACCTCAGACCTGCAAAAGCCTGAGAGCCATTGGAGCAGCCCTCAGATGCTGCTCCAAGGTGCGACCAGTTATCTCTAGCTAAACTGACGAAACCAAGGGAATCCATGGTTCTTCACGAGTGGTGCACCCAGCAAGTACAGCTTAACAGGCAGCAGCTGCCACTCACTAAATTCAGAGCAAGAGACCCAGCAACAGGACAGCCATCTCTAGGACTTCTCTTGATGAGCACAGAGCCTTCCTGAACACCACAGTAACCACCCAGGTCCATATGCCTGAGGTGAACTGTGACAATTCCTGAGAAACACCACCATTCAGTTGACCATACTCAAAAAGCTGAGGAGATCTCCTTCAGAACCAGGCCAAGGGGATTCTCGCACCCCATGAGTCCAGCAGGCACCAGAAATGAACAGAAAACACCTGAGACGAACAGATGGGTAGAGGCCAGTGTTAAAAGCACAACCAACAAAAGGCAAAGCAATATGGCATCCCCAGAACCCAGCTATCCAGGGACAAGTAGCCCTGCACATCCTAACATAAAAGAAATTATGAACTTTCATCTAGGCTTATGAAGAGGTTAATGGAGGAAACAAATGGAATGCATAAAGAAATAGAGAAAGTTAAAGTAAAAGAAATTATGGCCATCTGTAAAAAAATACAGGAAGATGCAGCCAAACAGTTTCCGGCTTTCAGAGAGGAAATGATTAAACCACTGAAAGAAATAAAAGAAACACAGGAATGTTTGAACAAAGAAGTGAAAGAATTGAAGGAAAAACAGGAAAATACAGTCAGACAGGTGAAAGAAATCAACAAAACGGCTCAAAGTATTAAGATAGATTTGGAAAAAATTAAAGAAAACACAAATGGAGGAAATCATGGAGAGGGAGAACTTAAGAAAGAAAACAGGAACTACAGAGGTAAGCATAACCAACAGACTACAAGAGATGAAAGAGAGAATCTCAGGTTTGGAAGATACAATGGAAGGAATCAATGTATCCATCAAAGAAAATAATAAATGTAAAAAATTCCTGACACAAACCATCCAAGAAATCCAAGACAACATGAAAAGATAAAACCTAAGAATACTAGGAATAGAGGAAAAAGAAGATTCCATCCTCCAATGCCCAGAAAATATTTTCAACAAAATAATAGGAGAAAATTTCCCCAACTTAAATGAGAGGCCTATAAGCATACAAGAGGCCAACAGAACACCTAATAAATTAGACTAGAAAAGAAAATCCTCCTGCCACATAATCAAAATAGTAAGTATACATAACCAAAAAAAAAAAAATACTAAAAGCTGCAAGGAAAAAGGCGAAATAACATACAATGGCAAACCCATCAGAATCACACCTGACTTCTCAACAGAGACTATGAAAGCCAGAAGGGCATGGACAGATATCATGCAGACCCTAAGAGAACACAGATGTCAGCCCAGGCTACTATACCCAGCAAAACTCTCAGTCCTCATAGATGGAGAAAGCAAGATTTTCAATGACAAAAACAAATTTCAACAATACCTACACACAATTCCAGCGTTACAGAAGATACTAGAAGGAAAAATACAATCCAAGAAAACTAACTACTTTCAAGAAAATACAGGAAGTAAAAATCCTCACTACAGCAAAACTAAAAGAAGCCAAGCACACAAACACAGTACCACAGCCAACATCAATATCAAAGGATTTAACAGCCACTGGTCATTATTCTCTCTCAACATCAATGGACTCAAGTCTCCAATGAAAAGACACAGACTAACAGAATGAATGCGTAAACAAGACCCAATAATCAGTTGCATACACGAAACATACCTACGTCACAAAGATAGACATTACCTGAGAGTAAAGGGCTGGAAGACAGTTTTCCAAGCAAATGGATCCAGGAAGCAAGCAGGGGTAGCCATTCTAATAGCTAATAAAGGAGACATTCAACCAAAATTAATTAAAAGAGATGGGGAAAGACACTTCATACTCATCAAGGGAAAATTCCACTAGGAAGGCATCACAATCCTGAACATCTATAACCCAAATACAAGGGCATGCACATTTGTAAAAGAAACATTAATAAAACTAAAACCACACATAGATGCTCACACATTAATAGTGGGAGACTTCAACATTCCACTCTCAAAAAAGGAGAAGTCAACAAAACAGAAATTAAACAAAGAAACAATTACTCTGACAGAGGTCATTAATAAAATGAACCTAATAGACAACTACATAACCTTTCACCCAAACACAAAAGAATTTATCTTTTTCTCAGCACCTCCTGGAACCTTCTCCAAAATAAACCATATATTTGGTCACAAACTGAGCCACAACAGGTGCAAGAAAAATCATCAGCTTCATATGGAATAACAAGAAACCCAGAATTGCTAAAACAATCCTCTTCTGGAGGTATCTCCATCCCTGATGTCAAGCTTTACTATAGAGCAACAGTAATAAAAACTGCATGGTACTGGCATAGAAACAGAATGGTGGATCAATGGAACCAAACAGAAGACCCAGAAATAAACCCACACACTTATGGACACCTGGTTTTTGACAAAGATGCCAAAACCATACAATGGAAAAAAGATAGCATCTTCAACAAATGGTTCTGGTCTAAATGGATGTCTACATGTAGAAAAATGCAAATAGATCCATACTTATCACCCTGCACAAAACTACAGTCCAAGTGGTTCAAAGACCTCAACATAAAACCAGACATATTAAATCAGTTAGAAGAAAAAGTGTGGGAGATCCTTGAACTCATTGGCACAGGAGACAACTTCCTGAACAGAACACCAACACCACAGGATCTAAGCTCAACAATCAATAAATGGGACCTCCTGAAAGAGAAAAGCTTCTGTAAAGCAAAGGACATGGTCTTCAAAACAGAAGGACTGCCTATAGGTTGGGAAAGGATCCACACCAACCCTACAGCTGAGAAACGGGTAATATCCAGTATATATAAAGAACTGAAGAAGTTAAACAGCTAAAAATCAAGTAATCCAATTTAAAAATGGGGTACAGTGCTAAACAGAGAAATCTCAATAGAGGAATATCGAGTGGCAGAGAAACACTTAAAGAACTGTTCAATGTCCGTAGTCATCAGGGAAATGTAAATCAAAATGACCCTGAGATTTCACTTTACACCGACCAAAATGGCTAAGATCAAAAACTCAAGTGATAACACATGCTGGAGAGGATGTGGAGAAAAGGGAACCCTCCTCCATTGCTGGTGGGAATGTAAACTTGTACAACCACTTTGGAAATCAATCTGGTGCTTTCTCAGACAATTAGGAATAATGCTTCTTCAAGATCCAGCTATACCACTCCTAGGCATATATTCAAAAGATGCTCAAGTACACAACAAGGACATCTGCTCAACCATGTTTGTAGCAGCTTTATTTGTAATAGCCAGAATCTGGAAACTACCCAGATTCCCCTCAGCTGAGGAATGGATACAGAAATTGTGGTACATCTACACAACGTACCAAATGAAGTTTGCTGGCAAGTGGTGGGAACTGGAAAAGGTCATCCCATGTTAGGTATCCCAGAAGCAGAAAGACACACAGGGTATATACTTATAAGTGGATATTAGATATATAATATAGGATAAACATACTACAATCTGTACACCCAAAGATGCTAATCAAGAAGGAGGACTCTGGCTATGATGCTCAATCCTCATTCAGAAAGGCAAAGAGGGTGGACATCAGAAGAGGGAGAAAAACAGGGAAAATGACAGGAGGCTACCACAGAGGGCCTCTGAAAGGCTCTCCCCAGCAGGGTATTAAAGGAGATGCTGAGAGTCATAGCCAAGCTTTGGGCAGAGTGTACAGAATCTTATGAAAGAAGAGGGAGACAGAAAGACCTGGAGGGCACAGGACCTCTACAAGGAAAGCAACAGAACAAAAATTCTGGGCACAATGATCTCTTTTAAGACTGATATTCCAACCAAAGACCATGCATGGAGATAACCTAGCACCTCTGCCCTGATGTAGCCCATGGCAACTCAGTGTCCAAGTTGGTTCCCTAGTAAGGGGGACAAGGGATAATTCTGACATGAATTTAGGAGCTGGCTCTTTGATCACCTCCTCCTTAGGGGGGATCAGCCTTACCAGGCCACAGGGGAAACCAATGCAGCCAGTACTGGTAAGACCTGATATACTAGGGTCAGAGGGAAGGGTAGTACCTCCCCTATCAGTGAACTTGGGGAAGGGCATGGGAGAAGAGAGAAGAAGTTTAGCATGGGGAGGGGATGAGGAAGGGGGATACAGCTGTGATACAAAATGAATAAATTGTAATTAATAAAAAAATTAATGAATTAAAAGTCAGAATAAAGTGATCCATTATAGCTCTTGCTGGTTCTGCTCTGAGATTATTGCTGGTGATATTGGGCATGACAAAGTTTGTTTTGGTCTTCTTTTTCCTAGTTTATAAAACCACAGTGTTGGATGAGAATATTTATGAGATTCTATCCAGCCATAACAGTCACTGATTTTGAGAGATCAAGTGAGTTCACTGAGTTAATGAACAGCAGGAATAACCAAGAACTCAAGCTGCCTCCCACCTTCTGTCTTATTTTACTGTAGAACTCTCTCCACTTTGTAAAACCTACGTGTTTATTACAGAGTACATTTACACGGCTCACAATTCAAACAGGATAAAGGAGCTCAAAGTGAAAAAAAAAAGTCTTTCACCTGTTTTTTTTTTTTTCTTGTTCTCCCTCCCAAAACCTTTGAATATAACTAGGAGAGTTTTTCTGTTTTGTGTATATATGTGCATTTTCTTTCTTGTTTTTATAAAGTGAATTATACTTGAACCTTCTTCTTACTTCTGAGAGAAATGCAAATTATTACCATATCAGGATGGAGGCTTTTTTCTAGTATTAACTTCAATTTTTTTTGTGGGGGTACTAAAAGCTACTTAACTTTTCTTATGGATTTTCTGCTCAAAGTGTTTCCTGTGTGCCCCTCTCTGGTTGACTTGCTGATAGTATATAGGCAGGAGCAATGTAATTATTAGAAGAATTCACTTTGGTTTTTTTAATGTAATTTATTTTTTTATATCAGTCACAGGTTAGGTACTTTGCATCTCAGGTGTAACCCCCTCCCTCATTCCCTCCCACTCTCCCCATCCCTCCCTCATCTCCTCCCCACCCCCTCCAAGTCCACTGACACTGGAGGATCTCCTCTCCTTCCATATGACCCCAGTTCATCTTGACCATTTTCTTGAATTTTGATGTGTGCTTTTTTGTATTTTCTCATTGGTCTTTCCCCTGATAAATTGTGACAAGTGGGTAAATTCAACAACAAAAAAAGTTAGGCTATGCCATTCATTGTGAAACCATTGGGAATATTTTTAAATGTTTTGAAATAATGACAATAAAGATACAGCATATCAAAACTTGTGAGCTGTAACTTAAGCAAACCTTAAAGAGAAATATATTGCTTTTAAGTACTTAAAATAGAAAAAAAATATTTGAAAACAATTACTTTGATTTCCAATGTATAAAACTAAGATAAAAATAATAATTTAAGCCCAGAGTTAGTAAAAAGAAGGAAATAATAAAAATGAGGTTGAGAAATAAGTGAGATATAAAATTAACAACCAAAAAACAAACAAAAATGTCAAACCAGAACTGCAAAAGTTGTTTCTTTGAAGTAATTAATGAAACAGATAAAACATCTATAAGACTAGTTGAGTAGAAAGAAATTAACAACATGAATTGTATATATCAGTACTTAAATAAGATGCAAATATAGTCAACACAGTCAATAGGAGTTAATATAAACTACTCTAAACCAATACATTCAATAACCAAAATGAATAGTTGTTTAAAGACATGTGGTTTTTAAACATCACAAAAGAAATAAAAATATAAAAATATATGTACTTGAGAAATTGAATTTGTAACAAAACATTTTCTTAATCTTAAGCCTTCATATATTTAAGTTTGTATTTTCAAAATTAAATGAACGACTAATACCAAGTTTATTCAGGAAATAACAAAGAGAGAAGTGTTCCATGATTATAAAAAACAATTATCTTCAGTCAGATAAAATGTTATTAATATATGCATCAATATTTTTATAAACACATGGAAATTTAACATGTCAGAGATTTCAATTCAAAACTATGTAAAAGAATGATCTGATAAAGGAAACTGGAATTTATTATGAGTATATAAAATTGATTTAAAACATGGAAAACTAAATAATGCAGTTAACCATATTTGTACTGTAACAAACATGGTTATTTTACTCTCAGTAAATACTGAAAATTTGTGAAAATACAGTTAATTTTTTTGAAAACTAGGAATGGATTAAATGTTCTTAAGTTATGAGGAGTTTTAAAGTTGCATGGTATTATTGATGAGTATTGAAATCTTTCTTCCTGCAATAGGGAACAACATAGTAATATTTTCTTTTGCTACTTCTATAATTAGTTTCTTGTTCCTATCCAGTGGGGTAAGACAATAAGAAATACATACATAATGTCTTGCATACTGTAAATAAAGATGTAAACCACTCATTTTCAGATAATCATATGAAATCTTTAGGGTTGTGTGGTGTGTGTGTGTGTGTGTTGTATGCATGTATAAACATTTCTGTAGTGTATATGTGGCTTCCTCCATCATTCTCACCTTAATTTTTTAGACATTTCTCACTGAACCTGGAGATCAACAATGAGGTGATAGTAGCTGGCTGGTGAGCCTTTGGGATTCCTCCTGTTACTCACCAGAGCTAGGATAATAGGTGTATACCAGAATGGCTAGCTTTTATATAGGTGTTAGAAGTTCTTAACTCTGGACCTCAAGCTTATATGGCAGACACTTTACTAACTAAATGATCTTCTAGTCTCAAACCTCTGAATCTGTTTTGTGGGGAGGGGACTTTTGAGAGGGTTTCTCTTTATAGCCCAGGCTGTCCTGGAACACTCTCTCTGTAGATCAGACTGGCCTTGAATTCACAGTGATCTGCCTGAGCCTCCCTGAGTGCTCAAACTTCTAAATCTGAAAGAAAGAAAGGAAGGAAAGAAGAAAGGAAGGAAGGAAGAAAGGAAGGAAGGTAGGTAGGAAGGAAGGAAGAAAAAGAAAGAAAGAAAGAAAGAAAGAAAGAAAGAAAGAAAGAAAGAAAGAAAGAAAGAAAGAAGGAAAATAAGTTCACTTGGCCACAGTGTATTGTTTTCCAACACTCCTAATTCAATAAGGCTAGCACTTTTGAAGATTCTTTCTGTCTTCAGATAGGCTACTGGTCTGATGGTTTTGTTTACCTGTTTCCTAGTACCTCTATCTGTTTTGCTATAAGCAAAACACTATACTCAACAATGAAAAACAGAAGAAATAAATTTAAGAAAAGCCAAAGAACACAATGTAAGTAGTCAAAGATACAATGTGTTCTATATGTTAGGAAATACAACTGGAATTTTGAAAGTATTAATAAACATTAAGTATGTAGAATTAAATTTGTCTAGTATAAAAAAGAATAAAAACTATCAAGTATTTCTGATTGAAATTAAGGAAAATTAGAGTTTTGGAAGACATATTTGAATCCACATGAAATATTCAATATTAAGATATCAATTTATATCATCAAATTAGCCAGTATACTTCAAAGAAAACTAATGAAAATAATCAAATAGTTTCTGTAGCATTTAATATATTTATTCTCAAATCTATACAGAGAGCAAAGTTTTGAGAATAGTCAAAACAATCATTTTAAAATAGAACAATTTTGAATATACACAACATAATATCAAGGTTACAGTCAGCAAGACATATAGGTGAATAGAAGCGAATAGAGAGGAAAATAGATTTACACATATATGGCCAATTAGTTATCTGGTTTTTAAACCAAATTGGCAAGGAAATATGATGAAGAAGAGCTAATTTTTAATCATATGGTGCTGGAAATGACAAATGTCCATAGAAAATCAATAGTTAGTCACACTACTTACCATACTTGTAAGCCAGAAGTCTTTTTGCCAAGAATACCTTAATTAAATGAAACTGAGAAACCACATCAATATGTATACATGAATATATATAAGAGTTCAGCTTATAATAAACCCAAACTAAAAACAATTCAAAAATCAATCAAATGATTATTATGCAAGTTATGGAGTATACATAATATGTATAATTATAATTATGAATAATTTTATACAATGAAATAACCATTGACTGAGAAGAGTAACAAAACCTTAATATAAACAATCAGAACTGACAAAGATTAAAAAAACAGTATGCTAAACAAAACTATACTGACACAAAATAAAGATGTACTGTCCAATTATAATTGAGTGAAATTACAGAAGAGAGAAAATTATTCTATAATGGCAGAAAGCATATAATTAGAAGTAGAAAAGAATTGTGTCTATAGGGACATGAGGAATAGCATGGAGTAATAAAAATTCTCTGTATCATAGTAGTTAAATGAATTAATTAACTATTGACATTGAAATGAACATATAAAATAAACTTGTTTTACTCTGTGTAGCTTATAATTTATTTAGGAGGATTTTGAAGAATGTATGTGTTTAAATGATATGAACAAATTGGAAATATACAGTGTCTGTATCGATATGAAATGATTCCATTGTTAAGTATTGAGTAGTTACTCAAAAAAATTAAATATAAAGTTACTATATGCTGCAATTAGGACACTCCTAAATATAAAACTGAATGAAAACTTCTTCATGAAAGCTAATATGGTCGGAGTAGCCATACTGACAATAGAAAAATACAATGGCTGTCAATTAATGATTAGAAATACACAAACAGAAAATTTTCTGGGACAATGCAAGCAAAAATAGGGCCTGGGATGGTTTGATACTAACATTATAGGGTGAAAAAAATTTAATACTCTGTCACCTTTTGAAACAAATAATCCAGAGAATGAATTCCTACTTAAAATTTGAGTTCTACATCCTCTTCCTCCTCAGTCTATTTTCAACCCCTAATGATGTTTTCTGATCTTATGTTAAGCAGATTTCTTAGCAATGATACCAAAAGAAAGATTCACAGAATGTTTAAATGATGTATTATGCTATACAAATTAAATTCCTGTCCTCAAAAGACAAAAGAGAATGAAAGTTGAGGCACAAACAGGAAATAATTGTTCAGATTGTGGCAAAAAAAGAACATTACTCTATCAGGCATCTTTTCTGAGATTGATACTCCAACAAAGGATCATTTATGGAGATAAAGTATAACACCCCTGCACAGATGTAGCCCATGGCAGTTCAATGTCCAAGTGGATGCCAGAATAATGGGAACAGGGACTGTCTCTGACATGAACTCAGTGGCCTGCTCTTTGATCATCTCTCCCTGAGAGGGAAAAGCAACCTTACCAGGCCACAGAGGAAGACAATGCAGCCAGTTCTGATGAGACCTGATAGACTAGGATCAGAAGGAAGGGGAGGAGGACCTCCCTTATCAGTGGACTGGGGGAGAGGCATGAGTGGAGAAGAGGGAGGGAGGGTGAGATTAGGAACGGAGGAGGAAGGGAGCTACAGGTGGGAAACAAAGTGAATAAACTGTAATTAATAAAAATATAAATAATAAAAGAAGAAAGAAAAAATACGAGTTAAAACAGGTGATGGTGGTGTCTTTAAATCCAGCACTCAGAAGGCAGAAGCAGGCAGATCTCTGTGAGTTCATGCCAGCCTGGTCTACTGAACTAATTCCAAGACAGCTGGGGCTACACAGTGAAACCCCATCTCAATAAAAATAAATAGAAAAAATGTCAGTTAAAATGATGGGCATAAAACAAACAAAAAAACAAAAAACAATATCCTGACCCTATTAATTATTTTCTGCTATGCTTGCAGCCCATAGCCTTTCAGAGCTGTCCCCTGAGAGGCTTGACCCAGTAGTGGATCAATAGAGGTGCTGAGACTCAAAGCCAAACATTGGGTGAAGCATAGGGACTCTTGTAGAAAGTTAGGAGTAAGGATAAAATGACCTAGAGGTGACAAGAGCTTCACAAGACCAACAGATAGAACTAACCAGGGCCCAGAGAGGCCTGTGGAGTCTGAAGCATCAACAAGGAACATGAATGGATATGTAGCCAAAGGGCAGCTCAGACTTCATGTGGGTTCACTAGTAAGGGGAAAAGGGACTGTCTCTGATGTGGAATCTGTTGCCTACTTTTTGATCAATTCCCCCTGACTGGACTGTGTTAGGAGGCCACAGGGAAGGAGGCCAAACTCAGTCCTCATGTGACTAGATGAACTAAGGTAGGTAAATACGGGGGTTCCCCTTTCCTAAGGAATAGGAGAGAGGACAGGGGGGAAGGAGGGTGGGACTAGAAGAACAGGAGGGAGGAGGATACAACCTAGATATAAAATGAATGAATGAATGAATGAATAAATAAATAAATAAATAAATAAATAAATAAATAAATAAATAAATAAGTTTTAAAAATTGATGGGTTCCAGGCAGTGGTGGCACATGCCTTTAATACCAACACTTGGGAGGCAAAGACAAGCAGATCTCTGAGTCTGAGTTCAGCCTGCTCTACATAGTTCCAAGAAAGTCAAGGATGCACAGAGAAACCCTGCCTCAAAACAAACAAACAAAACAAAAAAGATGGGCAAACTTTTAAACAGATAAATTGCCAATGAATACAGAAAACTATAAAAAATGCTCAGCATCATTATTTTCAGTTAAATGAAAATTAAACATGGAATGCAATAAAATGAAACACTAGTCAACATTGAAAATGAATGAAGTTCAATTAGGAATACTGCTTCCTCAAAATCCAGCTATACCACTTCTAGGCATATAATCAAAATATGTTCATGTACACAACAAGTACATTTGTTCAACCATGTTCATAGCAGCTTTATTTGTAATAGTCAGAACCTGGAAACAACCCAGATGTCTCTCAACAGAGGAATGGATACAGAAATTGTGGTACATTTACACAATGGAATACTACTCAGCAAAAAAAAAAAAAAAAAAAAAAAAGGAAAATATGAAATTTACAGGCAAATGGTGGGATCTAGAAAGATCATCCTGATGAGGTATCCCAGAAGTAGAAAGACACATATGGTATATACTCACTTATAAGTGGATACAAGACCTATAATATAAGATAAACATACCTATACCTAAAGAAGCTAAGCAAGAATGAGGACTCTGGATAAGATGCTCAATCCTCACTCAGAAAGAAAAATGGAATGGACATTGGAAGAAGAAGTAACAGGGAACAGGACAGGAGCCTACCACAGAGGGCTTCTGAAAGATTCTACCCAGAAGTGTATTAAAGCAGATGCTGAGACTCATAACAAAACATTGAGTAGAGTACAGAGAATCCCATGAAAGAAGGGGGGGGCAGTGGGACCTGGAGATGATCGAGCTCTATAAGGATGGCAACACAACCAATATCTGAGCACACGGGTCTTTTCTGAGACTGATACTACAACCATGGATCACTCATGGATATAACCTAGAACCCTTGCTCAGATATAGCCCATGACAGTTCAGCATATGGATTGATTCCCTAGTAAGGGGAACAGGGACTGTCTCTGACATGAACTCAGTGGCCAGCTATTTGAAACCATCCCCCACCCCCAAGGAGGGAGCAGCCTTGCCAGGCCATAGAGGAGGACAGTAGCCAGTCCTGATGAGACCTCATAAGCTAGGGTCGGGTGAAAGGGGAGGAGAATCTCCCCTATCAGTGGACTTGGAAAGGGGAATGGGAGGAGATGAGGGACAGAGGGTGGGATTGGGAGGGAACGAGGGAGGGAGCTACAGCTGGGATACAAAGTGAATAAACTGTAATTAATATAAAAATTTAACTAAAAATGAGTGAAATTCTCATTAAACAGAGGAATTTAGAAAATATGTTAAATGGGATTAAATCATTCACAAGAATTCAAATGCTACATGATTTTACTATGAAAAAAATTACTTCATAGGCATTAGCAGAAATAAAAAGTTTGACGATCACATAGATTTGGGAAATGAAAAGAATGTGGTGTGACAGTTAATAAGACCATGGTTGGGTTTTTTGGGGGGAGGTGGGGGGATGATGACAGTATTATTTTAAATTATAAGAATTTAAGTCTACAGGTATTCTAAGAATTGAATTCTAAATGTTAAATTGTATATCACAGGAATTATCTAATTTTTAAAAATATCCTCAAGGGAAAAATATAAGAAACTTTAATTCTTCTTCTTCTTTACAATTTATTCCCTCTGTATTCCATTTGTATCCCCTTTCCTCTTCTCCTCCCTGTCCTACCATCCCTCCCACTTCCTCCCCTAGTCCATTGATAGGGATAGTCCTTCTCTACTGTTTGATCCTAGCCTATCAGGTCCAATCAGGACTACCTAGATCTTCTTCCTCTGTGGGCTGACTAGGTTGTCTCACCGGGGATAAGTGATCAAGGAGCAGGATTATAAGCTCCTCTATACTAAGTACAATTAGAAATCTTACAAATAAGACATAATTTAAGGAGAACTCTGAAAGATGGCAAAGGGTGTGTGAGTTTTGAACCCTCCACAGCATGATTAAAAAATCAACACAGAAACAGAACATCTATGAGCTCCTATTCTACATAAATCTGTGATCCAACTTTTCTATTTTAAAGTAGTATTTTAGCAATAGAACATGGCCTACCATAACTTTATTATTCATATAGAATAAAAGTGTGCCACGAAGAATATGTGACACAGCTAGTACAATAAATCAGTAACAGCAAAATCAGAAAAAAAATCTGAACTTTGAAAACTTAAGTAAGCATATAAAGCCATGGCTCAATGATAACATCTGAAAGGTAATAAAAATTATCAATATAATAAGAAAGAACAACAAATCAAAATGCATGTTACACTATATGAGCAACTCTAAATTGAAAATGTGTAGCACTTTCTATTTAAAATAACTACAAACAAACACAAAACTGAACTAGATCTAAGCAGAGAGAAGAAATAATCAAGAAAGGTATATAAATAAATAAAAGACAGCAAAGAACAAAATAAAACAAAGACAGTATTTTTTTTAAATGACAAATGGGAAAATTCTCTAGCAAGACTGACAACCAAAAACAAACAAACAAACAAACAAACAAAAAACCAAAAAACAAAAACAGAGAGAGAGAGAGAACAGTATATGTGGCTTGCCAAGGGACACTTCACGGAAACAAAGGCTAAACAAAAATAATGACACTTGCAGGGGTCTTAAATCAAAAGGACCTAATAAATGTCTATGGAAATTTTAACCAGAACACAAAGAGTGTAACTTCTTTTCAGAAATTCATGGAACCTTCTCCAAAATAGACCATATAGTCAGGCACAAAGCAAACCTTAAGATTACAAGAAGATTGAAATAATCCCTTTTGTCATATCAGATCATCAAGGCCTAAAATAGACCTCAACAGTAACAGGAATAACAAAAACCCTCACACACTTGAAAATTGAACAACTCTCTACTCAATGACAACTGGGTTAGGAAGAAAATAAAGAAATTAAAGACTTCCTAGAACTTAATGAAAATGAAAGTACAACTTACCCTAATTTATGGGACACAGTGAAATCAGGAAAGTTCATACTACTGAGTGCCTACATAAAGAAATTCTAGGCATCTCATACAAGCAACTTAATTGCATACTTGAAAACATTAGAAAAAAAAAGCAGACCTTCTTAAGAGGAGTAGAAAGCTGGAAATAATCAAACTCAGGGCTGAAATCAATAAATTAGAAACAACTACGCAATTCAAAGAATCAACAAAACTAAGAGATGGTTCTTTGAGAAAATCAACAACATAGACAAACCCTTAGGGAAGCTAACTAAAAAGCAGAGGGACACTACCCAAATCAACAAAATCAGAAATGAAAAGGAAGCTTTAACAGCAGACACTGAGGAAATCCAAAGAATCATTGGGTCCTACTTCAAAAGCATGTAATCAACAAAATTTGGAAATGTGAATGAAATGGACAATTTTTAAAATTAAATTAAATATTTAAATTAAATTTTTATTTTTTAAGTATTAATTACAGTTTATTCATTTTGTATCCCAGCTGTAGCTCCTCCCTCATTCCCTGCCCATCCCACCCTCCATCCCATGGCCCTCTCATAGAATTCATTTACCAAACGTGAAATGGACAATTTTATTGATAGAATCCATTTACCAAACCTGAATCAAGATCAGGTAAAGAAATTAAATAGTCCTATATCCCCTATGTCCCCTAAGGAAATAGAAGCCCTCATCAAAATTTCCCATCCCCCAAAAAGCAGAGGGCAGGACAATCTCAGCACAGAATTCAACCAGACTGTTAAAGAAGAGCTAACACCAATACTCTTTGAAACATTCCACAAAATAAAGGTAGAAGGAACATTACCAACCTCATTTTATGAGGTCACAGTCACCTTGATACTTAAACTGCACAAAGACCCAAAAAGGAAAGAGGACTTAAGACCAATCTCACTTATGAACGTTGGCACAAAAATGCTCATTAAATTCCTCACAAACGGAATACAAAATCACACCAAAGACTTCATCCACTACAACCAAGCAGGCTTCATCCCAGGCATTCAGGGGTGGTTCAATATATGAAAATCCATCAATGTAATCCACCATATAAACATACTGAAAGAAAAAAAAAACACATGATTATCTCCTTAGATGCTGAAAAAGCATTTGACAAAATTCAACACACATTCATGTTTAAAGTTTTGGAGTGAAGTCGGATCGATCCAAGATGGCTGCCACGAGAGAACACAATGTCTGAGAAGTAGGAGAGCAGAAACAACGCAGCGACCAGGAGACTGAACTCTGGGACCTAAAACGCCAGCATTGTGAGTGCCAGGTGAGCAGAACTCCTACGGTGAGAAAATCAAGTGGGAAAACCCTAGGGACACCCAGTTATTACCTGGAGAAATTTCCCTGTGACCAGCAGCGCACCGCTCTGATCTGGAGGAGCGGCTGCACTGGGCACCCGCACCCGCCATTATAGACTGGATCGCACAATCTCCCGGGCAGTCTCAGGAGGAACCAGGTGCCGTTTTCACTGAACTGCGCCCTACGAGCACACACTGCACCCGGGTTCTGCTTCGACCCACGGGTGTGCTGCGGGTTCGGTCCGATCATCAGAACCACACCAGACAGAGTGGATTGGGGGACCATTTTGACAAGTCCTCACATTGCCAGGGCGCAAGCCGAACACCCCGCAAGCAAAATCTCAGTCAGTGTGTGAGTCCGCCAGCGGATCTGGGAGGATCCCAAGTCCTGCACCAACCCACGGGTGTGCTGCGGGCGCGAACAGATCGTGGGACCACGACAGGCTGAGTGGATTGGGGGACCATTTTGACCAGTCCGCACACTGCGGGGGCGCGGGCCAAACGCTTCTGCCAGCAAAAACTCAGTCACTGTGTGAGTCGGCCTGCAGCAAAAACTCAGTGTGTGAGTCCGCCGGGGGATCTAGGAAGAACCCGAGTTCTGTCTCAACCCACGGCTGAGAGGATCCTGGGACCAT
>CM053742.1:21568617-21657195 GCA_028658305.1 Pachyuromys duprasi | reverse complement strand
CCTGTTGGTGGACTTGGAGGGGGCGGGGAAGAAGCAGATGAGGGAGGGAGTGGGAGGGTAGGAGGGAATGGGGGAGGGGGCTATGCCTGGGATCAAAGTACCTAACCTGTGATTGAGATAAAAATAAATAAATTAAAAAAATAAAGTTTTGGAGTAATCAGAGATACAAGGCACATACCTAAATATAATAAAAGAAATATACAGCAAGCCTATAGCCAACATCAAACTAAATGGAAAGAATCATAAATCAATCCCACTGAAATCAGGGACAATCAGGGCATAGTTCTTGAAGTCCTTGCTAGAGCAATAGTACAACTAAAAGAGATCAAAGGGATACAAATGAAAAAGGAAGAAGTCAAAGAATCACTATTTACAGATGATATGATAGTATGCACTAGTGACCCCAAACATTCTACCAGAGAACTCCTTCAGCTGATAAATACTTTCAGCAAAGTGGCTGGATACAAAATTAACTCAAAAAATCTGAAGCCTTCCTGTATTCAAAAGACAAATGGGCTGAGAAAGAAATTAGGGAAACTACACACTTTACAATAGCCACAAATAACATAAAGTATGTTGGTCCAACTCTAACCAAGCAAGTGAAATACCTGTATGAAAAAAACCTCAAGTCTCTGAAGAAAGAATTTGAAGAAGATACTAGAAGATGGAATGATATCCAATCCTCATGGGTCAGTAGGATTAACTTAGTGAAAATGGTTATCCTACCAAAAGAAGTCTACAGATTCAAAGCAATTCCCATCAAAATACCAACAGAATTTTTTACAGAACTTGAAAGAGCAATTCTCAATTTTATATGAAAAAATTAAAAAATCAGAATTGATGAAACAGTCCTGTAAAATAAAAATTCCTCTGGAGGTATCTCCATCTCAGATCTCAGGCTGCACTACAGAGAAATAGTAATAAAAAATATCATAGTACTGGCATAGAAACAGACTGGTGGATCAATAGAATTGAATGAAAGACCCAGAAATTCACCTACACACCTATGGAAACTTAGTTTTTCACAAAGAAGCCAAAACCATACAATGGGAAAAAGACAACAATTTCAACAATTGGTGCTGGCAGAAAAATACAAATAGATCCACGTTTACCACTCTGCACAAAGTTAAAACCTAAGTGGATCAAAGACCTCAAAATAAAACCAGACACACTGAGTCTGTTAGAAGAAAAAGTGGGGAAGAGCCTTGAAATGTTGGCACAGGAGACAACTTCCTTAAAAGAACACCAATAGCTCAGGCTCTAAGACCAACACTTAATAAATGAGACCTCATGAAACTGAAAAGCTTCTGTAAAGCAAAGGACACTGTCATCAGAACAAAATGACAACATACAGAATGGGAAAAGATCTTCACCATCCCTACATCTGACAGAGGCTAATATCCAAAATATATAAAGAAGTGAAGAAATTAAACACCAACAAACCAAATAACCCAATTACAAAATGGGGAACAGAGCTAAAAAGATAATTCTCAACAGAGGAATATAGAATGGCAGAGAAACACTTAAAGAAATACTCAACATCCTTAGTCATTAGGGAGATGCAAATCAAACGACATGGATATTCCACCTCATATCCATCAGAATGGCTAAGACCAAAAACTCAAGGGATGATACATGCTGGAGAAGTTGTGGGAAAAGGGGAACCCTCCTCCATTGCTGATGGGAATGTAATGTTCTACAACCACTTTGGAAATCAATCTGGCACTTTCTCATAAAATTAGGAATAGTGCTACCCAAAGAAAAATATTTTCTGCCATTCAAGAAGGACACTTGCTTAACTATATTCATAGCAGCTTTATTTGTAATAGCCAGAAACTGGAAACCCCTGCACAGATGTAGCCCATGTCAGCTCAGTCTCCATGTTGATTCCCTAGTAAGGGGAACAGGGGCTGTGTCTGACATGAAATCAGTGGATGGTTCTTTGACTGACTCCCCTGAGGGGCAGCAGCCTTGCCAGGCCACAAAGGAAGACAATGCAGCCAATCCTATTGAGACCTGATAAGCTATAGTCAGACAGAAGGGGAGGAGGATCTCCACTAGCAGTGAACTTAGAGAGGGGCTTGGTAGGAGATGAGGGAGGGAGGGTGAGATTGGGAGGGAATGAGAGTGGAGGCTACAGCTGGGATACAAAGTGAATAAACTATAATTAATATAAAAATAAATTAAAAATTAAATATTATTTAAAAATCTTAACAACAGAGAGGACCTTAGGGAAAATGCTTAATCCTCATTCAGAAGGGCAAACAGGATAGATATTCGAAGTAGGAAAAGACAAGGAACAGGACAGGAGCCTTCCACAGAGGACCTCTGAAAGACTACTCACCAGGGTATAGAAGGAGATACTGAGACTCATAGCCAAACTTTGGGCAGAGTGACAGAATCCTTATGGAAGAAGAGGAAGATAGAAAGACCTAGAGGGGACAGGAATGCCACAAGGAGAACAAGAGAGCCAAAAACCTGGTCCCAGGGGGGCCTGCAGAGATCAATACTCCAACTAAGGATCATGCATGGAGAGGATCTAGAACCCCTGTTCATAAGAAGACCACTGGCTTCTTAGTTTCCAAGTGGGTGCCCAAGTAAGTGGTACAGGAACTGTCTCTGACATGAACTCAGTGTCTGGCTCTTTGATCACATCCCTCTAGGTGCAGCCTTGCCAGGCCACAGAGGAAGTTGATGCAGCCAGCCTTGTTGAGGCCTGATAAACAAAGGTCAGATAGAAGGGGAGGAGGTCCTCCCCTATCAGGGCAGTAGGGAAAGGGCATAGGGGGAGAAGAGAGCTTGGGGGTAGGACTGGAAGGAGACAATGGAGGGGGCTACAGTGGGGATAAAAAGTAAGTAATTTGTAATAAATAATATATAAATTAATTAAATTAAAAAAGAAAAAAGCAATTTGAAAATACATATGTGACTTAAAAATAATATTAGATAAACAATTGATTGTAATTGATGATTTTATACATATCTACATATGTATTGTATACATGATATACACATCATCATATATTGTATATTAAATTAATAATAATCACTAATTTATTGATTTCAGCCCTGAGTTTGCTTACTTCCAGCCCTCTACTCCTTTTTGGTGAGTCTGCTTCTTTTTTTTTCTAGGGATTTTTGGTGAGCCATTAAGTTGCTTGAATGAGAAGTCTCGAATTTCTTCTTGAAGGCACTTAGTGCTATGAACATTCCTCTTAGCACTGCTTTCATTGTGTCCCATAAGTTTGGGTATATTGTGTCTTCATTTTCATTGAATTCTAAGAAGACTTTAACTTATTTCTTTATTTCTTCTCTGACCCAGCTGTCAATTAGTAGCAAGTTGTTCAGTTTCCATGTGTGTGTAGGCTTTTTGTTATTTTTGTTGTTATCGAGGTCCAGCTTTATTCCATGGTGATTGGATAGGATGCAAGGGATTATTTCAATATTCTTCTATCTGTTGAGGCTTGCTTTGTGACCAACCACATGGTCTATTTTGGCAAATGTTCCATGAGGTGCTGAGAAGAAGTTAAATTATTTTGTGTTTGGGTGTAAGGTTCTGTAGATGTCTGTTAGGTCCATTTGATTCATGACCTCTGTTAGAGACATTGTTTTTTGTTTAATTTCTGTTTTGTTGACCTTTCCTTTGTTGATAGTGGGGTGTTGAAGGCTTCCACTATTAATGTGTGGGGATTCCCATCAAATTACCAACACAATTCTTTACAGACCTGGAAAGAAAATTCTCAACTTAGTATGAAATAGCAAGAAACCGAGAATTCCTAAAAACAATCCTCTACAATAAAAGATCATCTGGATGTATCTCCATCCCTGATCTCAAGCTGTACTATAGAGCAACAGTAATGAAAACTGCATGGTACTGGCACAGAAACAGAATGGTGGATCAATGGAAACGAATAGAAGACCCAGAAATAAACTCACACACTTATGGACACCTGATTTTTGACAAAGATGCCAAAACCATACAATGGAAAAAAGATAGCATCTTCAACAAATGGTTCTGGTGTAAATGGATGTCTACATGTAGAAAAATGCAAATAGATCCATACTTATCACTCTGCACAAAACTAAAGTCCAAGTGGTTCAAAGACCTCAACATAAAACCAGACACATTAAATCAGTTAGAAGAAAAGTGTGGAAGAGCCTTGAACTCATTGGCACAGGAGACAACTTTCTGAACAGAACACCAACACCACAGTATCTAAGATCAACAATCAATAAATGGGACCTCATGAAACTGAAAAGCTTCTGTAAAGAGAAGGACACTGTCATCAAAACAAAACGACTGCTTACAGATTGGGAAAGAATCTTCACAAATCCTTTATCTGACAGAGAGCTAATATCCAGTATATATAAAGAACTGCAGAAGTTGAAAAGCAACAAATCAAGTAATCCAATTAGAAAATGGGAACAGTGCTAAACAGAGAACTCTCAATAGAGGAATGTCGAATGGCAGAGAAACACTTAAAGAAATGCTCAGAGTCTTTAGCCATCAGGGAAATGCAAATCAAAACAACCCTGAGATTTCACCTTACACCCATCAGACTGGCCAAGATCAAAAACTCAAGTGATAACACGTGCTGGAGAGGTGGAGAAAGGGGAACCCTCTTCCACTGCTGGTAGAAATGTAAACTTGTACAGCCACTCAGGAAATCAATCTGGTGTTTCCTCAGCCAACTAGAAACAGCACTTCCTTAAGATTCAGCTATACCACTCCTTGGCATATATCCAAAAGAGGCTCAAGTACACAATATGGACATTTGCTCAACCATGTTTGTAGCAGCTTTATTTGTAATAGCCAGAAGCTGGAAAGAACCCAGATGACCCTCGACTGAGGAATGGATACAGAAATTGTGGTACATTTACACAATGGAATATTACTCAGCAATAAAAAAAAGGATATCATGAAATTTGCAGGTAAATGGTGGGAACTGGAAAGGATCATTGTTTGTGAGCTATCCCAGAAACAGAAAGACACACATGGTACATACTCATTCATATAGACATATAATATAGTATAAACCTACTAAAACCTGTACACCTAAAGAAACTAATCAAGAGGGAGAACTCTGGGTAAAATGCTCAATCCCCAGCCAGAAAGGCAAAGCAGATGGACATCAGAAGAAGAAGAAAACAGGAAATAAGGTAGGAGCCTGTTACAGAGGGCCCCTGAAAGGCTCTGCCCTGCAGAATATCAAAGCAGATACTGAGACTTATGGCCAACTGTTGGGCAGAGTGCATAAAATCTTATGAAATATGTGGGAAATAGTAAGATAGGGAGAGGACAGGAACTCCAAAAGGAGAGCAACAGAACCAAAAAACCTGAGCACAGGGATCTTTCCTGAGACTGATACTCCAACCAAGTACCATGTATGGAGAAAACCTAGAACCCCTGCATAGATGTAGCCCATGGCAGTTCAGTATCCAAGTGAGTTCCATTATAATGGGAAAAGGGACTGCCTCTGACATGAACCTATTGGCCTGCTCTTTGATCACCTCACCCTGATGGGGGAGCAACTTTAGGAGGCCATAGAGGAAGACAATGCAGCCACTCCTGATGAGAGCTGATAGACTAGGATCAGAAAGAAAGAAAGGAAGACCTCCCCTATCAGTGGACTTGTAGGGGGGGGGAGTGGGATTAGGAGGGGAGGAGGAAGGGTTTATGGGGGGATACAAAGTGAATAAAGTGTAATTAATAAAAAATTTAAAAATTTTTAAAAAGAAAAAAAAGAACAATCACTATGATATGCTTGAAAAACATCCATTTTATTTTCTCTTCTGAGTGAGAGTCAAGCATCTTCCCTTTGGCCCTCCTTGAATGCTTAGGTATGTGGATTGTAACATGGTTACCCTTTACTTTATGGCTAAAATCTACTTATAAGTGAGTACATATCATGTGTGTCTTTCTGGGTCGGGGTTACCTCACTCAGAATGATCTTTTAGTGCCATTTATTTTCCTGCCAATTACATGGTGTCCTTTTTAATAGCTGAATAGCATTCCATTGTTTCAATGTACCACATTTTCTTTATCCATTCTTCAGGCTTCAGGTGAAGGACATTTAGGTTGTTTTCATTTTCTGGCTATTACAAATAAAGCTGCTATGAATATAGTTGAGTAAATGTCCCTATTGTATGGTTGAACGTCTTTCGGGTATATGCCCAGAAATGGTATATCTGGATCTTGAAATATATCTATTCTCAGTTTTCTTTAAAACCTCTAGATTTGTTTCCATAGTAGGTGAACACTCCCATCAGCAATGGAAAAATGTATCCTTTTCTACATACTCTTGCCAACATGTGCTGTCACTTGAGTTTTTGAACTTATTCATTCTGATGGGTGTAAGATGGAATCTCAGAATCATTTTGATTTGCATGTTCCTGATGATTAAGGATGTCCAGAATTTCTTTAAGTGCTTCTATGTCATTAGTGATTTCTCTGTTTAACTCTCCCATTTTTAATTATTTTTAAGTTATTCCAGTTTATTCACTTTGTATCCCAGCACCCTCCCTCATCTCCTCTCATTCCCATCCACCCTCCCCCTTCCCTGCCTATGCCTCTACGCTGATAGGGGAGATACTCCTCCCCTACTCTCTGACCCTAGCCTATAGGGTCTCATCAGCATTGACTGCATCTTCTTCCTCTGTGGCCTGGCAAAGCTGCTCCACTCACATATAGGTGGTCAGAGAGCTAGCCAGTGAGTACATGTCAGATGTGTCCCTGCTCCCCTTACTAGGAAAGTCACTTGGACACTGAGCTGCCTATGGCCTACATCTAGGTCTAGGTCATCTCCATGCATGGTCCTTGGTTATAGCAGTGGTCTCTGCAGGCTACCCTGAGCCTAGGCTTTTTTGTCTTTGTTGGTCTCCTTGTGGAGCTTCTGTCCCTTCCAGGTCTTTCTATCTCCCCATTCTTTAGAAGAGACCCTGCACTCTGCCTAAAATTTGGCTAAGAGTCTCAGCATCTACATCAATGCCCTGTCTATCAGAGGTCCTGTGTAGTAGGTTCCTGTCCTGTTCCCTGTCTTCTCCCACTTCCAATGGCTATCCTGTTTGCCCTTCTGAAAGAGGATTAAGCATCTTCCCTAGGATCCTCCTTGTTGTTTAGTTTCTTTAAGATTATAGATTTTAGTATGTTTATCTTATATTATATGGCTAATACCTACTTATAAATGAGTATGTACCGTGTGTGTCTTTCTGTTCTGGGTTAATTTGGTTTCTTGGTGTTTAATTTTTTGAGTTCTTTATATATTTTGGATATTAGCACTCTGTTGGATGTAGGGTTGGTTAAAATCTTTTCCCATTCTGTAGGCTGCCCTTTTTGTCCTGTTGTGACTGCCTTTTTCTTTGCAGATTTTCATTTTCAGGAGTTCCAATTTATTAATTTTTGACCTTAGAGCCTGAGCTCTTTTTGTTCTGTTCAGAAAGTTGTCTCCTGTTTCAATGAGTACAAGGCTATTCCCCTCTCTTCCATTAGCGTTAGTGTATCTGGTTTTATGTTGAGGTCTTTGATCCCCTTTGGCTTGAGTTCTACATAGGGTGATTAATGCAGATCTATTTGCATTCTTCTACATGTCGACATCCAGTTAGACCAGCACCTTTTGTGGAAGATGTTATTTTTTTTCTCCATTACATGACTGTGGCTTCTTCTTCAAAAATCAAGTGGGTGTATTTCTGGTTCTTTGATTTGATTTCATCGATCTATTTTCTGGTTTTATGCCAATAACATGCAGTTTTTATTAATGTTGCTTCATAGTACAGATTGAAATGAAGGATAGTGATAGCTCTAGATGTTCTTTTATTGCACAGGGTTGTTTTACCTGTTCTGTTTTTTGTTTGTTTGTTTTCGTTTTTGTTTTTTTACCTTCCCATATGAAGTTGAGAATTGCTCTTTTTTAGATCTGCAAAGGATTGTGCTGAGAATCCTATGGAAGAGTTGGGGAAATCATTGAGGGAGCCAGAACATGCAAGGACTCCACAAGAAGACCTAAGGTGTCAACTCACCTGGACCCATGGGGACTCACAGAGACTAAAATACCAAACAGAAAGCATGCATGGGCTGGTCCCTGGCCCCCTGAACATATGTAGCAGATGCACGGCTTGGTCTTCATGTGGATTACCCAACAATTGGAATGGAGAGCATCTTTGACTCTGTTGCCCCCCTTTGGATCCCATTCCCCTAACTAGGCTGCCTGTTCTGGCCCCAGTAGGAGAGGATGTGCCTAGTCCTGCATTGAGTGAATGTATCAGGGAAGGAAGGGACCCTCCCCCTTCTCTGAGGAGAATGAAAGGAGAAAATGGAGGGAGGGACATGCAAGGGGGGCTAGGAAGAGAGGACAGGGGCTGCAATCAGGATGTAAAGTGAATGAATAAAATTTTTAAATATATACATATATAAATGTGTTGGAATTTTGATGGGAATTGCACCGAATCTCTAGATCACTGTTGGTAAGACGGCCATTTTTATTATGTTAATCCTACTGATCCATGAGCATTGAGAGATCTTTCTATCCTATTATATCTTCTTCAATTTTTTTTCAGAATTGAAGTTTTTGTCATTCATGTATTTCACTCACTTGGTTACAGTTTCACCAAGAATTCAGGTGCGGAGAGAGCAGGGAAGGGTCAGTGGGGGTAGAGGACTGAGAGAGAGAACAAAAATTGTGGGAGGACATCTCTGATACAGGAGAGGCTCCTGGGAGTCTATGAGCGTGACCCTAGCTGAGACTCCTAGCATCAGGGAGATACGGAGACTTAAGTCACCACCTCCTGTATCCAAGTGGGTCTTCTGGTAGATGGAGGCCGACACTAACCCACCCATAAACCTTCAATGCAAAATTTATCCTTCCTACAAGAGTAGAGATTGAGGGAATGGCAAACTAATGACAGGCCTAACTTGAGGCTACCCCATTGGTGACAGCCAACCTCTGTCACTATTAATGATACTCTGCTATGCTTACAGACAGCAGCCTAGCATAACTGTCTTCTGAGAGGCTTCACCCAGAAGATGATAAAAAACAGATGCAGAGACCCACAGCCAAACATTAGGCCAAGCTTGGGCAGTTATATGGAAGTGTAGGAGGAAGGATATAGGGATTTGGAGGGATCAAGGACACCATAAGAGGACCTTCAGAGTAAACTAACGTTGGTCCATGGGGGCTCACAGGGGTTGAACCACCAACCAAAAAGTATGCATGGGAAGTACCTAGACCCCTTACACATATATAGCAGATATGAAACATGGTCAAAATGTGGGTCCCCTAAAAATGGGAGTAGGTGCTGTCTCTAACTCTGTTGCCTATCTCTGGATCCCTTTCCCTTAGCTGGGCTGCTTTGTCAGGCCCTAGTAGGAAAGGATTACTTATTCCTGATGTAATATGAGGTGCCAGGGTGTGTTGATAACCCCTTGGGGGCCTCCCCTACTCTGATAAAAAGGATAGGGGAAAATGGTTATAGGGGAGCTTGAGAGTGGAACTGTGAGGAGAGGCGGGAGGGCCTGGGGTCAGGCTGTAAAGAGATTAAATCAATCAATCAATCAATAAATGCATCCATGCATGCATGCATGAATGAATAAATAAATAGAAAATTCTTTGCAGTTATACATATTTTTAAATGTATTTTGTCCTGTGGGAAAAAAAGAACAATTTACAATGGTGTATATATTTCTTTTTGTGTGTGTGTGTGTTCACTATTTTATTCACATTGCACATAGTCTTAAACATGAGTTCTATTAATATTGATAGATTATTATTTTCTTTTTATTTATTTATTTTTTTAATTTATTTATTTTTATCTCAATCACAGGTTAGGTACTTTGAATCCCAGGCATAGCCCCCTCCCCACTCCTACCCTCCCACTCCCTCCCTCATCTGCTTCTTCCCCGCCCCCTCCAAGTTCACCAACAGGGGAGGACCTCCTTCCCTTCCATCCAACCCCAGCTTATCCTGTCTCCTCAGGGCTGGCTGCAAAGTCTGTCACTCCCCGGCTTATATGGGGGAGGGTCAGAGAGTCAGCCATCAAGATCATGACTGAAACAGTCCCGGTTTCCCTGAATAGGGTCTTCAGCCCTACACCGAGCTATCATGGGCCCCATCCGTGCGGGGGTTCCAGTCCACAACCACACATGGTCCTTGATTGTAGAAACCGTCTCTTACAAGACCCCTGTGCCCTGCTCAGTTTGGTCTTTGTGGAGCTCTAGTTCTCCCCAAGTCTCAACAACCTCCCCCAGATCTATCATTACTCTCCCCCTCTGTCAGAGGCTTGATCTCGAGTCTTAATATCCGCTCTGATACATCGCTACATTGACCCCCCCCCCCAGAGGTCCTCTTTGGCATGCTCCTGTTCTGTTGCTGGTGTATATATTTCAAAATGTCATAATTAAACTCATTGCTTACTAACTTAAAAATTAATTTTATTAATTGAGCACAAACTGATAGTAACAGTAGGGAAGTAATAGAGAAAATAAATTAACTCAAAGGAAATTCTTTTCATTATAGTTACTTTTATTTTTATTTTGAAAGTATCATTAGGACGTGGAGTTATTGTGATCATATTAACCTCTCACTATCCTCCTCTCCCAGCTCTGATACTCCCTTCTTCTTTCCAAATAGTTGTCCTCCTATTCCAATGCCTTTTTCCATTTTTGCTGCTGTTATTCAGGTCTGGTGCAGGTAGACACAACTGCTGTATGTTTATGATTGGGACAGCAATGTGATATCTGGAACACAGTGTTTCATAACTCCTCTCCAAACTCCAACTTTCTTTTTTCATTGTGTACATTTATTATGAATGGTTCTCTGTTACATAAGCACATTTTCATTCAAGTATATATTGTATATTGAGCATATTTCCTCTTTCTCCTTTTCATTCTCCCTCCCATAAGTCCTCTTTGTTTTCATAGACAGTGTTCTTCTACGTTCACTTCATATATGCAAACATATTTTTAGTGTAAATATGAAATCTAGAAATCACAAATGAGACAAAACATATATTTGCCTTTCAGAAGCTGACAATTAACTTACAGTAATTTCTTACAAACAACATAATTTTGTTCTTCATAACAGAGCAAAACTTTATGCATCTATACCAAGTTTTCTTTATGCATTCCTCTACTGTTGGACCTCTAGGTATAGATTTAGATTTTCACAATTAGTATTATTATCACTATAATAATATATTATTATATATTAATATATATTACTAATGTAAAATATATTAATCGGTATATATTTGTATATATAGTATATGTAGCATATATTATATAGTATAATTAGTATATATTAGTAATTATATGTACTATATAATATACGTACTATACATTACATATTATATGTTACATGTTACTTAGTATTATATATCATATCATATTATATTATATATCATATATTATATTTTATATTTGACATTTTATATATTGTATATTGCCTATAGCACATTATATATTGTGTATTATATATTGGATATTAGTATACTAATAGTATATAATTAGTAAATAAATAGTATATAATTAGAGGGGAAAGTGGTTACAGGGAGCTTGAGAGTGGAACTGTGAAGAGAGGTGAAGTCAGGCTGTAAAGAGATTAAATCAATCAATCAGTCAATCAATCAATCAATCAATCAAGTTAAAGATAGTACCTCCAAGGGGAACACTCCTCCATTGCTGGTGGGAGTGCACACTTGAACAACCACTCTGGAAATCAATCTGGCACTTTCTCAGAAAGTACATGCGCGTGGTATGAACTCACTTATAATAGGAGTTTAGACAAATAGTGCAGGATAAACATACTACAATTCCCAGACCCAAAGAAGATAAGTAACAAGGAGGACCAAGGGGAGATGCTTAAATCTCACTCAGAAGGGGAAGTAGAATAGACAGTAGAAGTGGATTAAAGGGGGAAACAGGATAGGAGAGGGAAGGCAGAGAGAAATGAGGGTGGAGATCAGACCTGGGGAGAGGGAGAGAAAGACAGGGACAGAGCGCCTGAAGAGAGAAGAGAAACCTTTGATAGGGGTATCTCTGTCTGGAGACCTAGACAGGGGATAGATGTAGCTTCTGGGAGGATATGGCATGACTCTAGCTTGGACTCCTAGTAGCAGGAATCGTAGTGACAGAAGAGAACACCCTATAACTAGACTCCTAGTGGAGAGAGGGGAACATCAGCTCACCCACAAGATCTTCATCCTAAATTTACCTTGCCTACTAGATGTGCAGGTATAAAGATAGAGAAGAGATAAAGGGAATGTCCCGAATAATGTCTGGCCTAACCTGATTCCTACCCCATGGGAGAGAGCTAATCCCTGACGCCATTAAGGATACAGTGTTGTGCTTGCAGACCAAACCCTAGCATAGCTGTCCTATGAGAGGCTCCACCCAGTAGAGGATCGAAAAAGATGCTGAGACTCACAGCCAAGCATTAGGTGAAGGCAAGGGAGTCTTGTGGAAAAGTGAGGGGAAGGAAGGACCCAGAGGGCTCCTTCCACAAGAAGACCAACAGAGCCAACTAACCAGGGCCCAGGGGCTCTTGCATAGACAGAAACACCAATCCAGGACCATGCATGGACTAGTTCTAGGCTCCCTACACAGATGTAGCAGATGGGCAGGTCATGCTTCATGTGGTTTTCCTAGTAAAGGGCGTGGGGGCTGTCTCAGACATATACTCTGTTGCCTGCTTTTTGATCACTGCCCTTTGGCAGGGCTGCCTTAGTAGGCCACAAGGGAAGAAAATGTGCTCAGTCCTGATGCATCTTTTGCTGGGGTATGTTGGTATGGAGGAGTTCCCCTGTTCTGAGGAGTAGGGGAGGGAAGATAGGGGGAACAGGAAGAGAGGTGGGGACAGGAGGAGATAAAGGAGGGGGCTATGATTGGAAAGTAAAGAGAATTGTTTAATTAATTAATAATTAAAAAGAAAAGGCATTATTCAATATATCTGTATATGTCACTAGTGTCTTTCTGTTGCTGTGATTAATATGAGTAAAAGAAACTTAAGGAAAAAAGTTTATTTCAGTTTAGAGGTTACAGAACATCATCCAGGAAGCTAGGGCAGGAGCTCAAAGCAGGAACGTGGAGGCAGAAACTGAAGTAGAAAGTATGGAGTAGTGTTTCTTACTGTCACACCCTGGTTTGTTCACCTACATTTTTAAAACAGCCCAGGCCAATCTGTCTTGTGATAGTACTCCCTACAGAGAACTGGGCCCTCCCACATCAATCGATGATCAAGAAAATCCCAAGTGTGTTAAGTTGGTAACCAGGATTAGTCATTACATTACACAATTGTTTACAGAGGTCTTCCTATAATAGCACAAAACTGAAAATAACCAAAATGTCTTGCAACAGGTGAGTGAAGTACTATTCAGCAGTAAAAAGTGACAAAGTAGTGTTGCATACAATAATCTGGATGTAGCTCAAGAAAATTATACTGAACGAAAAACATCAAATTCTAAAAGTGACATGTGTATTGACTCTACTTATTTAACAGTCTTGAAAATGCAAAATTATAATATTAAAACAAGATTAATTATCAGGCATTAAGAAAAGAGAATGGTTGAAAATAGAAGGCAGGCTTATTTCTTTTGCTATAATGGGCAGCACAAGTGATGCTGGTAGTGATTGATGTTTATCATATCTGGGCTATATCAATTTCAGTACCTTAACTATGATACCACATTCTAGGTTTGCAAGGTGTTAGTGCTGGGAGAAATTAGTAGAGAGTACACAGGACCCCTCTGCATTGTTTGTTTGTTTTTTCCTACTTTATTGTTGAGAAAGCATCTTGCTATGTTTCTCAAGATAGTCTTGAACGCTTTTTTTCTTAATGTAATTTGTTTATTTTTATATTAATCACAGGTTAGGTACTTTGTATCCCAGTCGTAGCCCCATCCCTCATTCCCTCCCACTCTCACCATCCCTCCCTCATCTCCTCCCTGCCCCCCTCCAAGTCCACTGATAGGGGAGGACCTCCTCCCCTTCCATCTAACCCTAGCTTATCTTGTCTCTTCAGGGCTGGCTGCAATGTCCTCTTCTGGGATCTAGCTAGGCTGTTCCTCCCAGGTGTGTGTGTGGGAGGGTTGAAGAGCCAGCCATTGAGTTCATGACAGAAATAGTCCCTGTTCCCCTTACTATGGTTTCCAGTTGGATACTGTGCTACCATGGGCCACATCTGAGCAGGGGTTCTAGGTTATATCCATACATGGTCCTTGTTTGGAGAAACCATCTCAAAAAAGACCCCTGTGCCCTGCTCAATTTGGTCTTTGTGGAGCTCTTGTTCTCCACAAGTCTTACTAACTCCCCCTATTTTCATTATTATTCCCAGCCCTCTGCGGAAGGCTTGGTTGTGAGTCTTAATATCTGTTTTGATACATTGCTATATAGAGTCTTTCAGAGGCCCTCTATGGTAGGCTCCTGTCCTGCTGCTTGTTTTCTCCTACATTCAATGTCCATCCCATTTGTCCATCTAAGCGAGCATTGATCATCCCAACCTGGGTCCTCCTTCTTCTTTATCTTCCCTAGGTGTATAGATTTCAGCATGACCTTCCTATCCTATAGGTCTATATAAGTGAGTATATACCATACGTTTCCTTCTGCTTTTGGGATACGTCATTCAGGATGATCATTTCCATGATCATTTCCAGGTCCCACAATTTGCCTGCGAATTTCATGATTTCCTCATTTTTAATTGCTGAGTAGTATTCCATTCTGGGAAAGGATCTTTACCATCCTATTTCTAACAGAGAGCTAATATCCGGTATATATAGAGAACTATAGAAGTTAAAAGGCAACAAATCAAGTAAGCCAGTTAAAAAATGGGGTATGGAGCTAAAAAGAGAACTCACTGTAGAGGATTATAGAATGGCAGAAAAACACTTAAAGAAATGCTCAATGTCCTTAGCCATCAGAGAGATGCAAATCAAAACGACTCTGAGATTTCACCTTACACCCACCAGAATGGCTAAGATCAAAACACAAGTGACAACACACGCTGGAGAGGTTGTGGAGAAAGAGGAACCCTCCTCCATTGCTGGTGGGAATGCAAACTTGTAAAACCACTCTGGAAATCAATTTGGCGCTTTCTTAGACAATTAGGAATACTGATTCCTCAAGACCCAGCTACACCACTCTTAGGCATATATCCAAAAGAGGCTCAAGTACACAACAAGGACATTTGCTCAACTATGTTCATAGCTGCTATATTTGTAATAACCAGAACCTGGAAACAACCCAGATGTCCCTCAGTTGAGGAATGGATACAGAAATTATGGTACTTTTACACAATGGAATACTACTCAGTCTTGAACTCTTGATCATCTTCCCACTATCTCCTAAGTGCTGGGAACACATGAATGTGATATACTGCCCAGGCTCAGCATTGATTCTTTTTTTAATGATGTATTTATTTTATGTATATACGTGTTTTTCTTGCATGTATGTATGTATATATGTATTACATGATGACTGATGACTGAGGAGATTAGGAGACGGCATTGGGTCCCCAGGAACTGTAGTTACAGATGGTGTGAGACACCTGTGGGTGCTGAGAATTGAACCCTGGTCCTATGGAAGAGCATCAAGTGTTCTTAACCTCTGAGCCATCTGTCCAGCCCCTCAGCATCAAATCTTAGAATGAAAGTCCATCGAGAATTATCTCAAAATAAAAATGTTTAATTAAAAATGAAATGCATGTTGAATATAACCATAGGCTTTTGGCAGTTACCTTTCCACAATTATCTCACTGAAGTTGTGGGAACAGATGTCAAATTGATAGAGATTGAAAAATAGTGGGAGGAAAAGCACTGAATAAATTATTGTATCCAGCTGTTCTAGGGCATTTTTCTCCAAATTGTAACATTCTTTCCAAATTGAGGCATTTACTCCAGGGAGGGGAGGCTCATGGGCCACTAGAGGTAAATGAAAGGTCACATGCCCAGGAGAACAAAAACTTAGATTATTTTTATACTGATCATTCCATACAATATATTTTGATCATGTTTTCACCTCTCCCATACTTAGAATTTGTCTTGACCTCCCCCTCCCCACCCAGCAGGATGAAAGGGAGTAAAGGGTTGTTGGGAGTGCAGACTTTAAACACCCAAACCAGGGAAAGAAAGATATATTAGCAATGTTGAGCTGCTTACAAACTATCACCTGTGTTGAGGTGAGCTTTCAAGTAATGTAGCTGACTTTAATTTATCCCTGGTCCTTGTAAGTAACCCCTCACTCATATTCCTGCTAGTAACGCCAACCAACAACAACAACAACAAAAACAAAAACAAAAAACAAAACTCACTTGTTCACTAAATTGGACTCTGGCACAATCTCTACTTTGGTACATGGAATCCCTTACTGGGATGAGTAGACATGCATGTTACATTTCCCCAGGTGGAAAGAAAGTGGGGGTCATCACACAACACTAGATTAACAGAGGTTAACACTTGGTACAGTGATGAAAGATTAAAAACACAGTTGCTAGAAATGGGAAATGTGTGGCCAAGTAAATGGCTTGTGATAAGGAAAGATTCACAGAAGTGCACTGGTAACAGTGAAAGCAAGGTTGTGGGTGAGTGGAGAAAGAGCACAATAATATTTGAACTACAATAGTGATTTGTATACTCGAGGAAAAAGAGTTCAAATGGCTTCAACTTCATTTAGGAAGTAAGAATCTATGCTACTGTATTCTACAGGGTTAGCATACAAAGGGGTCCTTATTCAAAGGGAATGATGATGAAATTTAAGTGCAAATGGGGAAGAAAAAAGAGAAAGTCAATGCTGGGGCACATGAACAATTGAGTGATCCCAGGACCAAACTAAATTCATAGTTTCTGACTGGTGAGTGTACCATTATCTCAGGTGCAGATTCTTCCTCCCAGTCTTCAAGATGGGACTGGTGTTCTCTCAAGTTTGGAGGGATATAAAGCTGAGATTAAATACTACAGACGCGGCATTTGGAGGACAATAATGCACTCACTGCTAAATGCATTTGCCCCAAGATCCTGATTGGATAGGAAATTAGTGAAAGAGGGGACACTGGGACCCTAGCATCCTAATTGCAGACTGAGAGCCAATGTTGGTAGACTCAAACATTTTTGACAGAGATTGATCTCAGAGAGATTGAAGCTCACTCCCATGAAGGCACAAGAGATGTCAAATGACTAGGAGTGGTTGGAATGTTGAAATCTGTAAATAAGAGAAGTCAAGGAGTATGGCACTATTATGCTACTAGGCTGAGAACAGGATTGGAACATCAATGTAGTCATTAAGCTGGTCTTTACAATAAGATTTAGAAAAATGTCTACTTGTTTACATGGTACTTGTCTACCAATGAGCTGCATATTTGGGGAGGTCATTTAACCTCTCTATATTTCCGTTATATGAGGATAGCAATAACATGTATCTCCTAGAGTTAGTGTGACTAGTAAATTAAATAAACACATGTAAAAGTTGTAATACCAGATACTTTGGAACAATTGCATATGTATTAACTGTCATTGTAATTATTACAATGTTATTATTATAGGAAAACCCCTTGTTACATTCCTACTGTTTATAATCCTTTCTTAAAATAAATATGTAGTGCCTGGCCTGGTGGCACTATATTCTCCATCACCCCCTCTTTCTTACCCCATATCATCCTGTCTATCCACCATTATCATTACCCTTTCTCCTATGCCATCTTACTTTTTCTCTCCATCATGCTTCCCCTTTATCCTATGTCATTTCCTCCTCTTCACACACTATTATTACCTTTATCCTATATTGTACCCTCATTTTGCCATATCACCCCTTATCCTATGTCATCCCCATATATGTCATCCATGTATCCACCATCTTTTCCTTTTATCCCACACCATAACCTCCTTTTTATCCACAATCACCCCACTCATCCTGATACCGCCTTCCCTTTATTACCTATAGTCCTTCCCTTTTATGCCATGTCATCCTCTCTTCCTTATTCTTGACCACCCCTTTACCCCATGTCCTGTCATCTTATTTTCTACCATCCTACCTTATAACTCCATATCATCCCCTCTTCTTTACCCACTATAGTCTATCCCCTTTACTCCATACCACCCTTCTACTTTATCCACAATCACACCCTCCCTTTTAACCATGTCATCCCTTGCTCCTTATTACCCACCATCCTTCCCTATTGTGGTATATCATCCTTCTTCTTTATTGCATTATGCAATGCCACCTCTTCTTCTTCATTCTCCATCATCTGTCCTGTTTACCCCATATCAGCTTGTCTTCTTTATCCAGTTGTCTATCCCCTTTATCCCATGCCACCCCTCCTCTTTATCCACCATTATCTCTCTGCCTTATCACATGCCATCAACTCTTCTTTATCCACAATCACTCCTTCCTCTTCTTCTATGTTATCCCTTCCTCCTTCTTACCCATCATTATTCCCTATTATGCCATGCCATCCCCTCTTCTTTATTCCCTGTTACCTCTGTTATTCAGTGTCATCCCCCCTCCTTTATTCACCCTTACCTTTCCACTTTATCTTCTGCCATGTCCTTTTTATTCCCCATCACCTCTCTCCCTTATCCCATATCATTCCCTCCTCTTCATCCACCATCATCTCGCCCCTTTATTTCATGCCATCCCTTCTTTATCCCCATCACTCTATACCATGCCATCCTCTTCTTTATTCCCCATCACACCTCCCCCTTATGTCATATCATCCATTCTTCCTTTGTATTCCAAATCCTCTCTTTCTTTTATATCATGTCATCTCTTCTTTTACATTTCATATCAACCCCTTCCCTTTATTCCTCTTTCTGTCTCATTTTCCCCTTCAGATCTCCACTTGGAGCTTCCAAATTCATCCTCCAAATTCTAAGAAGTGAAAAAAAAAGCACGCTTTACACCATGAATATGCTGCTGTTACAATACAGATGTTTATTAATGATGAAATGCCAGAGAAGTTTTAACAATCACAAATCTTCGAGCTCTGTGGTTGCTACCCATTGTGTTATCAATTTCTATCCCTCAATACAATACATTCTTCACTCTAAGGACCTTAGCTGTTGTAACCCAAAAATATCAGTTGTAATTTGGATGTCATACATAACCCATATCTGTGTTTTTACCAAAGCAAGTCCTAAAATTTTGTCCCATCATGCATGGAGGAACTACAGAGACAATAAGAGCATTTGTGTTCAGGTGATTTTTAACTACGTGGAACTATGTGTCTGTGCCTAAATAGTTGTTTTGCTGACAATAGGGGCATGAACACCAGCTGTCTTTAAAACAGGTCCAGGACTGAAATCTAATTTTTTTCCTTAAATTTTGACCCCAGAAATACTAGTTATGCATACACTTGAGGATTTCCTGTTGACATGTCCTGAGCAAAACTGCACAGACTTTTGGGAGTGGCTGTTTGATGAGCCATTGGTCTAAATAATTTCAGGGGGATAGAAATCTTGAGGCAGTGGAGTTGCTGCGGGGACACGGCTATGAGTTGGTGTGACACAGTTTAGCATTAATTGTCAGCTGTCAGTAGGCTGACCTAACATTCTAACATGCCTCTTGAGGGCCTTTCCAGTGAGCTCTCTGGAGGAGGGTAGGAAAGTCAGGAAAAACATGCAATCCCCTTGTGAGGAGGAAAAGCACCTCGAGATTTGTGAGCTTCTCTGGGACAGATGTTTATCACAAATGTAACATCAATTAAAAGAAGGGGCTGTAGTGAGAGAAAGCCTGGATCAGGGGTAAAAGAGAAGTCAAGGTAGCACCAGGGAGCCTGGGCATGACACAGAAATATCTCTGCTTTTACCAACTGAAGATACTAAGCATCCCCAGTAATGGGGCTGGCAGTGTATTTGAAATTTCCTTCCTGACCCGAGCATCAGGGATAACTTCTAACCTTTAGTTCTTTGTTTTCATGACTCCTTGGTGTTTCCTGTGACATTCCAGGTCTACCCCCACCCTTTTCCCCTTGTAGAAGAGAAAACATCTAACGAAAGAAGCGGATGCCCGGTTTGCCCTTCTTCTCTTTCTCCCTGGGCAAACGGAGCAATGGGTGGTCTTGCTCTGCATTGGGGTAGTTACCCACTCCTTCCTTGTTGTCATGGGAACGGGCAGCGCCAGGAGCCACAGTGGGCTCCTCAGAGGAACCTGGAAAAAAGTAACAATGTTAACTTCTTTTGTTTCTAGACTTCATACTTTGCACACAAGACACTAACACCTAGTTTTAAGTTTCAAATACAATATGAAGGAAAAGAGCAGAGCAGGAAAATCACTCCCATCTGACATGTAAGAAAACTTATACCTAACAGTAGAACAAGGGGTTTTAAATCTAGGAGAATTGTAGAGGTTGCCATAAGGTTTGGGCTAGGAATCACAAAGAGTGAGATAGAAACTCCATGTTCAAACAAATAGACCACACCACCATAGATACAGGGGAAAGGGTGAACATTTAACCACCAGGATCATCACCCTACAAGTAGCCTTGTTAACTCTACCACTCAAGTGAGTTAACAGAGCTGGATCTGGAAGCTGACAAAGCCTTGTGGAGGACAGAAAGCATGTGTTATTCTTTAGTGTCTCTTGGAAGGTCTTGTAGCCTATGACTGGGCCAGGCAGAACCTTGGTTTTTACAGGAATGTACTGTCTTCACCATCTTTTTGGAAACAAACTGCTTTTTGATTCTGAACTTCATTAGAATTGGCATCTTCCAGAACAAGGACTCATTCTACTTTCATGACATCTTCAAGATTGACAGCCACATCTTGTGGAAGATTTGGAATCCTACTGAGAATGAATACATCTTCAGTTTCTGGAGCCACGGTGATAATTTCATCTTCATCAAAAGCACCCACTCAGTCTTTCTTGAAATCTGGGATTTTTCTGTTAATTTGAGCATCCTCGGTCTCAGGCACTGATAACCAAGTTTCCCTCAAGATCAGAGTTTTTTCAGAGTTCTGGTTTCTGCTACATTGTAGGATTCTTCATGTCCTTCATCATCTGAAGCTTCTTTGTTGCTTGGTGCTTCACTCACCTCTGAGGATTCTTCCTGTTCTTGGATGTCTTCAAATCTGAGATATATCTTCAGGGCCCGAGACCACATGGAGAGATGGCACATCTTCAGGGTTAGAGGCTTCTTCCAAATCCATAATTCACAATATGGGATTTCAATCTCAGCATCTGAGGATTCTTCATCACTTGCCATTAAAATATGGGACCTCTTCATGATTTGGATCTTCATCAAAATGTAAGAGCCCATTAACCTCTTGGTATTCTTCATGATTTAGTATATCATGTCATACAGGAGCTTCTTTGGGACTTGGAACCACATGAAAAGCTCGAACTTCATAAAAATCAAGGTATTCTTCAGAGTTTGAAATTCCATTAACTTCTGAATATTCTTCAAGGCCTGGAGTCTCTTCTGCATTTGAAGATTCATCATTTGGGACTTCATCAGCTCCTGGGATCTCTTCAAGATTGGGAAGTTCTTCTGAATCTTGGGGGTTCATAATTATTTGGGGCATTTACATTATCTGGGATTTCATTAATGTCTGGGAAATCATCTTTACCTGGGATTTCATCAGCATCTGAGTCAGCATCTTCGTTGTTCGGAACTACATCAAGATAGGGAACCTCTGCAAGATCCAGATTGTCCTGGTCTTCAAAATCTGGATCTTCCTCAAAGTCATAGCTCAGGTTTTCTCCAAGGTCCAAAATATCATGCACATCTGGAGCTCCTTCAGGATCTGGAACCATATAAAAATAAGGCGATTCTTCAAAATTCAGAATTCACTGAATTCTGATATTTCAGCATCAAATTCTAGAATATCCTCAAGGAAAGTTGGATCATCAAAATTTAAGGTGTCATCACCATTCTATTAATCCTCACCATCATCTTCTTCTTTAAGCTCTGGTATGCCCTCAAGATGAATACCAAGGTCACAGGGGATTTCAAGAACTGGAACTTACCCCGCAAACCACTCACTCACTGAAATATTCAAATACTAACTCTTCATTTAAGGACATCATTCTTAGAGGATTCACCTTCCTGAACTGGCTTAGCTTTATGAATGGCCTAGCTCTCTGGAAGGGCCTGACCTCTTAGCAGGGGTCTGATCTTCAGAAGGGAACTGACCTTCATCAAAGGGCTGGCTCTGGGCAAGGATAGCAGCCTCGGCTTCAGTTGCGTTTTCCACTGGATCAGAAAGTAAAGCATCCTCTTCCATTTTTATGCGAGCACTCCTGAATGGAAAGGAATTTTAAAAAGTTAATGTTAGCCCTAAAGTTGGCTAATATCAATACAGCATGTAACTATAAACCCTATAGGCTAAACATAAATCAGCCAGGAAATTAAAACCACACTCACTGGATCTTCCTAAGATTCCGGCGTCTGATAAAATCCAGTGCTTCAGGGCTGGACTTCCACACTCGCTTAGCAACCTGCTTCTGAATATGATGAGGCACCTGTAGGTAAAAGTAGTAACCTTAGTTAGATATCCCTTTTCACTTATATTCATCATTATTAGGTATTCAAGACTGAAGGCACTATAACCAACAGATGTGGGGAAATTTCTATAATAGGAGAATTGGTCACCCACACAAAACTATCCCTTATTTTGTGAATAGATGGGGAATGTGTGGAAAGAGGGTAGTCAAAAAATCCAACTTACCTGGAATAGGATATCCCAGTTGTCAATCATCACACGGACCACACTTACAGATGCGACATAGTGATCTATGCCCAATCTGGTCTTCCTGGATTCCCTCTTGGCCAGCTTCCCTTTCTTCAGCAGAGATGTACCAAACACCAAGGCTAAGTTGTTGGAAGTCATCCGGTTACCTGGAATCTAAGTAAAGAAGTGCAATCAACTTTGAGGTACTACTCGAAGGTGAACAAATAGATGTATAGCTTTTTATTGTTGGTTGTCTCTCTTCACCCACTTTACAACCAACTTTTTTACTACCCTTCCCTTCAAATTTTTACCAGTTGTCCATCAATGCCAATGGAGTCTTCACAGTTCTCAGTGATTTTATGCAGGGCCTGCAAAAGACGCTCAAGAGTATCACTGTGGCAGGGTGGCATCAGGTAGATGAGCAGCTGCAGAGCAGAAATCTGATCCTGGGGCTTCAGAGCTAGAGGAAGGAAAATTGAGCTAGCTTAGAGGGCTAGCTTTGGCAGCAGCCTGATATCAAAGAAGACATAGTTCTACTTCATGGTTGCTGGCAACTCTAGGGAAAATACTACTTGGGCAACATGCTTTTGCTTCCTCTCCATACATCTGACTGTGATCCGGGGCCTCTGAAAGCAAGAAGTGCCCTTCTCAACCTCAAACAAAATTAAACCTCTATAGAGTCAGGGTTCTTCTTTGCCCCGAGAGAGAAAACCAACAACTTCCAGAAGCGTACGATAAATTCCAAGCATGGGATTTATAAGGGACTAGCAAGAGACACAAAAAGCAGCCTGGAAAAGGTTTTATTTGTTTTTTTTTAATTTTTAATTGACAAATAATTACTGTATTCTGGAAAGGTATGTTTCATATTCTGATGTTCTTTCTACCCTGGATTATTGAGGTTCTATAACCTGAGCTCCCTCATTTTGCCCTCTATATTTGTGGGTTGTTTTTTTTTTCTCTTGCCCCAACAATGGAGGGCAGAAGACTCACTTGCAGTCAGGAGGAAGGACATGTACAGATCATCAGGCAGCAAAGAGTCCTTCATTTCATGAAAAAACTCCTTCAGGAGTGCAGCCACATCATGTACATTCACATTGTCATCCAGCACAATATCCAGGCCTTTGTCAAATAACTCACGGAGCTGAAAGAGGGGAAAGAAAATGTGAAATGTCTGCCTTGCCCACCATAGGCTGGGTTTGAACAGTTCTTCAAAAACCAACAACTGGCAATATAGTGTATTTAGGGCTCTATAAAGAAGCCCTTAGTCCCCTCCCCATCAATCATGATACTACCCTATGTCTATAAGAGAACCCTTATTTCTTTTACTAGCTAAAGACCAAACATGTAAATATAGTCAGTTTACCTCAAGCACTTTCTGCACAGAGTACTCAATGGTGAAAATCCCCATGGAGCTTAAGCCTGAAAGAAAAGACCAGAGATCCTAAATATCTATGACTCTTGTTCACCAATTATGTTTCTCTTGTTCTCCCTTAGTAGCTGCATTCCAACTTCCAGTGGAGTTTCAGCTATTCATGCCCTCCATCCCACAGTTTCTCTTTCCCTCCTTTTCTAGAATATCCTTCCTTTCCCCTTCAGTTCCCTCCTCCCTTGATTTAACCATTTGTGTCTTCCTTACCGTGTTTCTCAATGAATTTGCAGCAAGTCTCAACAACCTGAGGAATTTGTTGAGCAATTGGGTTAAGGCTCATCTTCCTCTTGGATCCCAGAAGTCGCTGCCCGATAGGAAATGAGGCTTGTGACAGTTGCAGGGTCTGAAGCAACAGGGCCCCGTCCTCCAGTTCAGCCAGGCTATCCACAGACACTGCACCCTGTGGAAAAATCCAGACTATCTTGAAATGGAGGAGAAGGTACATCCGTTGGGACATTCATAAGCTCTAAATGACATTCAAAACCTGATAGTCTCCCTGTGGTATGGCAAACCCACTTCTATTTCTGTTGGGTCCCCACACCATAAGGACACAGACCTTGTCTGCTCTCCACAAAGGGTCGCTTCCTGAAACCTGTAAGATTCAACTCACCCGACGCCCACGGTGAGTGAACTCTCTGGGCAGGGTAGGCTCATTCCTCCTGCGACTGAAAAGGTGCCTCATATGTCCAAACATCCTTTGCACCACATTTCCTTGGCGATGACGACCTGCAGAGGGACCTGTGGCATCTTCAGCCTGCATTGCTGCTGTCAGTTCAAGGTGTTTGCGGCGAGTGAGCTCATTCACCAGCACCTCTTCTAGACGGATGCCAAAGGTCTTGAGAGATACAGCTGGGAATGAATGAGAAATGTCAGCAATCCACAGCACTCTTCCTAGCAATCAGGTGCATAATCAACCCCACCCTCTCTAGGCCTGCAGCGCCCCTTCTAGGGGAGCCTGACCCTGCAGTGGATTAGGTAAAAATGACTGCCTCCCTTTCACTCTACTACCTCAATGCCATTTAGGGTTTCATCCCTGCCTATGTCTTGCCAGTGTATGGCCACTTTGAAGCAATGAGGGAGATTTCTTCAGGTTGATCTGCCTGGGGTGCATCAAAGGGAAGCTAAGGAAGGTCTGGGAGCACTACCCTAAAGGCCAGCAGCTATTCTTCCATTTTCTGATATATGCTTTTAGGGGGTTACTGAGAGGGAGAGGGAAGAGTCTTCTGGAACAATAGGCATTGGCCATCTCCACTACCCAGGGCCACACTACCAGAGGGTAGTTAGCATTTTATTTCTTTCCTAAAGAAAAGAAAAAGGTCCCCTCACCCCTCTCTTGTCCTCTCAGAATCAGAAACCATTTCTCCAGGGTGTTTGGACGGTCAACGGGTAGAGCTATAAAAAGGAAAAGAGAAAAGACATATGCTGCACTCACATACATGTAAGAAGCTGTAGGTAACGAAAACATCTGCAATGCATTGATATGCAGGCAGAGAAGAGGAAAGGGATTATCCATCCACCCCAAGAAAAGTGTTTTGCTTTCGCTTGCCTCAGTTTCCCCACCTGACAACAAGACTAGTCATACCTAGCACATGCAAGATTCCAAAGAACTTAAGCTAACGAGTTTAGTGCGCCAGGCGCATCTTGCTATAAACCAGTAATATCTCAGCCCATTTAAAACATAAACTCAAACATTCAGAGGCGCTCCGATCATGCAACAGGCAAGGGGAGGGGCTCTGCCTGCAGCGCCACCACAGCTGAGGGTCAAGTTACTGCAGAAGCGCTCACGCGCGCTCGGATTTGCCATAGGCTTGCTGTGCTGCTGTGAGAGAATCCGAGACACCTAGCTGTCTCTCCTCTCCAAACCCCTCAGTGGAGACTGCTGGTGGGGGTCCCCTTGCCCTTTGCTTCACTCAGTTCAGGCTGCACCAGAGGTAAACGCCTGGGGAACCTGGCTCCCAACCCTGCACTTCCCAGTCTTAAGGGAGTGCCTCTGAAACAGTGGGACTATCTCCCACCTCCCTTAAAGCCCACAGCCAAATTTGTGCGCACACCCAACATCTCCTGGAGCGCTGGGACCAGTCCTGTCGTGATCCCTGGACTGCCCCGCAGCCAAACCCAAACCAGCACAGCCCTCCAGCTCTTTGCCCAGGTTGATGCGCGTCTTGCTGCCGCTTTCTGACTGTCTCTATCTCTCTCAAACTCGCACTCTCTTCCCTCTCCAATACTCTTTCAGAGTGAGCCGTTGAGCTGGACCCTCTTTGCCCAGTTCTCCCACCGTACCTGGTGAGCCCCATTTCTTCATCTGGCCTTGGTCCTACCGAGCTTACTGTCCCCTCAAAACCCCAGGCTTCTACTTAACCGTTTCTGATATTAAACAAACAGTATTCAACTCCGGCTTCTTCCGTTCCCCGGGGCACTAGGAGATTGGTCTGTTTCTAAGAACTCCTCTCACCCTCCTAGACCCCTAATCTGCCCTATCCCGCCCGGGGGTCTACTCGCGGATAGGCGAGGACGCCACACATCGGGTCTAGCTCACCTCTGTCCGGCTTGAATTCAGAGAGGAAATGTCTGGCCACGAGTTCTTGGTAAGCAGTCTCTTGCAGCTTCAGGCGCTCCAGCTCGGAGAGGCTATGTATGGATACCATGTCCATCCTGCGGTCTGGGTTCTGTCCTGGGGCTCCTCCCAGGACGCTCACTAAATAAATGAAGCCAGACAACAACAGCAAAAGGGGCATGATTCTGGGACATCGTGTCCTTGCTGCCTTCAGAAAAGGAATGCAGCTACCCATTCTGGGATCCAGTGATTATCAAGGCTGCATCATCCAATTGTCATTGGACCTGGTGGAGGGAACTATGAGGGGGGAGTGAAGAGGGAGGGAAAACTGGGAGGCGGCTTCACCCTCAAGCAGAACTGCCTCTCTTCTGCTTATTCAGGGGAAGAGAAAAAAGATACAACTTAACAAAACCCCAGCTCTCAATAGACAGTCCAGAAAAGAGAAAAAAACAACAAAAATTAAAGAAAACAGGTTTTTAAACATAAGCAACCTTGTATTATTTTTTAAAAACCACTTTGATACAACAATAAGACATATTTTCTATTAATTGATTACAACACTGATAGGTTTTTTTTTTTTTTAATTTTTCGTTCATGATGATGCTCTAAGCTATCTGGGCTAGGTAAAAAGGAGGCATCTATCCAAGCTAGGAGTACTGTAAATTTAAATAACTCTTTCAAAAGACAAACTGGACACAGGGATCTGGAGCCAAAATTTGTCCCTAGGCCTTTTGACCTAGTAATTCCCCTTCTAGGAATCTATCCTAATGAAATCATGCTACAGACAGGAAACATCGTATACAAATGAAACGTCCAATAAAAAACAGCTCAGAAATGAGATTAGTTATATAGATTATGTAGTAAATAGTATGGAAAATGATACAGTCGTGCAGAGATGTTTATAAAGAGATTTTCAAAAAGTACAAAATGCAGAAAATATGATTGCATAAAACACTGAAAGAAACACACCCAAATTCTAACAAATAGTTGTTACAAACAGTATTTTGTTGGTTTTAATTTTTCTCATTTACTAAACTTTATTATATTGCTTTTTTTGGGAAAAAAGCCAACTTTTATAAAAACAAATGAACTTCATCTTTAGACCATTCCTAGTGAGACTCTATACAGAGTTAGTAATCACAATGAAGTTTGTCTTAATGTAATGGCAAAAGTGTTTTATATGACCTCCCTTCAGTGCCCTATCTGATACTGTGCACAGGCTGCACATCCTTCAGTGGAGCCCTTCCTGGACTTCACATATGCATATTTTATCACATCCTTTGTTACTCATTTTTTTCTTTCAGCAATTCATTAAAAGAAAAAAGAAATCTGTATTAATTGTCCACTTTAAAGCAGGTAGTCAATTCAAAGGATGAACAAGATAATACTGTTTGCTCCTTTCATAAAAGATTTAATAGTGCAGTGAACGAGATACACAAGTTGGCAACAGTTTACAGAACCTTTTGATATGTCATCTGGCAAAAGTGTAAAATAAAAAGTATTGTGAAAACAAAAAAGAGAAAATATCCAACTCTGCCTAGAGACAGGGTCAGGGGAGGAATGAGACAGAGAGACAAAGAGAAAGAAAGAGAGATATAGAAAGAGAGAAAAAGAGAGAGGTAACAGCTTTCACAATGGTAAAGAAATGGAAGAAAGATTGTTACCTACTTAAAGCAATATACAGAAGTTGGAAGAAGATAAATCACAGGAGGTCCCATAATACAATGCTAAAGAGACAGACTTTTTTTTTTCTCTCTCCAGGCAGTAGGGCACTAACTGTTATAGGGTTTTAGGCAGGGAGTGATTGAGTCATAGCTGTACCTTTGAAAAATCACACAGAGTCATGAAAACCCTGCTTTGAGTAGAAAGCCAAAATCAGGTAGATTAGCTAAAGGGCAAAGGCTGGTGACATATATCAGAGATCCTGCATGGAAATGACAAGACTTAGGGCAAAATTGATTTTAATGGAAAAGAAATGTTTAGGATATCTTTTAAATTCATGATTTGTGTGGATATGCTAGTTTCTGCAAGAGAAAGTAATTTGGGACATGGGGAAATAATCCTTTTGACAAAAAGAAGCAATCTTATTCCATTTTTCTAAGCTTTATTCTTATAAGAAGTTTTACAAATATGTTCTATATGTTATCCTGAGAGAGGCTTAAAATCCACAGATCAAGTAGATGGCTGTGACAGAGAAGAGGTTGGAAAAAGTTTTAAAGTACAACATCTAAATAAATTAACAACACTGTTTAAAAAGAAAATATACTTCTTGAGTTTTATCAACAAAAATCTTTTACCCACTCACCTTAATGGCATGCCATAGATACAAGAAATGCTTGCTATATAACCAGGGTACAGCATGAGAAAAAATGAAGGCTTTTTCTGTGGCTTCTAGATGAAGCCAAGATGAAAGCCCATAAATTCTAAAGCTCCTTCGATTGAAAAGCACATGCCCTGAACCCAAAGTGAATACCAAAGCCTGACCACCAAATGACAACCACAAAGAAACCATTTTAACCAAAGGCATATGGATTTAAGTGTAGTTCCACACTAAACTTCTAGCAAGCCCCGCTTACAATAGCAAGTCTAAAATCCATTAACTACGGTCTCATCTTGGCACACAGTCTAGCTTTGGCTTAAAATTTCTAACATCACAGTCCACCTCCCTTATCTCAATCAAAACATTTTTGTACCTGTCTTGCAATTTCAGCTGTTTCTTCTTGTAGCTTACCAGAGCTCAGAGCTGTTCACACAAAAAGCAGAGCTGCTTCTTTCCCCCCAAAATACAGGATGGAAATAAATCCCTCCCCTTCTCAAAAAACAAAGGTAAGAACAAACAGTGAAATCACAAATCATCATCAGCCCAAAAATGAGAGAAAGAGAAGGAGAGAGTGAGAAACCTTTAAGACATGAGTCAGCCTAGATGCTTACAATTCCGAGGGAAATCAAAGGCCTTAGAATAAACCATTTGTCATTGCCTCCCTGCTTGAACATACAAGGCTGAACTTAACAACAGTCGTAAGCTGCAGTACTGCAACAAAATTGACTGCATCTTGCATACCCTCAAACCTCTCAGATATAGCAGAGCTAGGAAGGCTAACATAACCAACGAAGAGTAAATAGGGAGTACATGGAAAGGATAAACATGCTTTAGCACTAAAGGATAGGCACAAAATAAGTTCTATTTGTCCCCAGGACTGACTTTCCAAGCTGAACACAAAAGAAAGCTCACCACAGGGAACAAAATACCAAGAGATCTCTCTTGCTTCAGTGTCTTCCCTTCCCCACTTCAGCATGCCATAGTTCTGGCATGAAATGACTATGAGATCAAAAAGTACCCAAGGAGGAAGGTGAAAGCAAACAGCTGAATTTTGGTCTAGAATTCAAGATATTTGCAAAAGTAATTTCTTTACATGAATACATGCAGTCGGCAATAAAGTAAGAGCCAAAACAAAGCTTTTATATTTCTTAGCTATATAAGCATAGGAAAACCAGTTGAATTCTGAGACTTGGTGACCTGCTCTGTAAAAGGCCGAAATAACATAGCTTCCATTTCCACAGTTTCATGGTAAGTGAATACTGTGTATGTAATAAGCAGCACTTTTTTGAATAGACATATAATATTAAAGGTTCTTTGCAGAGAGCCCAAATCTGTCTGAACTTGTCAGGATGCAAGAGTGATTGCATAAAATAGAAATTTACATCTATGCATTGATTAATATGTCCTGTTCAATTTCCAAGTCTGAATTAAATTAGTACAGATGAAGAGATCTAGGGATCTATATTTTAAAAAGCTCTGTCTTCTTCACTCTTAAATTTCAAGCACTTTTAATCATCTTACAAGAGTCAGAAAAACTAACTGCATAATTAAATATTTCAAATGCTGTTATTCAGATCAGTAAAATGCAGATGTGTTCCTAAATGTATTTCTCTTTCAAACCATCCAGTTTGACCATGTTACCAGCGAAAGAACATGTAATATCACTTAAGACAGTAAAGGAGTTCAAAAATTAGCAGGTACCAAGCAGGAGAATCTGAACAAAGGTCCAAAGGACAAATCAAGGATTGAGCAGGGCAAAGGGGGTGAGCATCCTTGGGTAGCATCAAGCTTGTTCTCCATGCCCTCCCGAAATGCATGGCACAGATGGGAAAACAAATTAACTTTGGAAAGGTCAACCACTTCAACATGGAGAGGACAGAAATGTTCTCAGGCAACCATTAACCCATAGCCTCACAATGTGAGGGACTAATTTACTCTGTTGCTGCCATCAAATAGTTAGGGTTGATCTAGGTCTCACTAGCAAACATGGATGCGAAAAAAAGACAGGGGCCGTAGTAACGATGTGGTTGAAATCTATTAATTAGGCACCTTGTGGCATCATTAGAATTTTGCTCCAAGAAACTGAAAGCTCCATGGAGTTTGAGAAATTGATAGTGCATGGGGCCAGGTGCCCAGAAAGTATTGCGTCTACATTATTCAAATGTGTATAGGCAGTGACAATGGGTAAAGACAACACAACCTGGGAAAGAGATGTGGGACTCTAGCTAAACACAGCTGTGTGGCAATTTGTTCTGCTGACACATTACCTCATCCATCTCAAGCATTAATGAGTTAGCCTTTAAGTTGTTATCCCATAACCTCCATTTCAGCAAAGGCTGTAGATGCAGCGAACAAAATGACTCATTTTGAGCCTATACAGTGGTGATGCCCCAAGGTAATTAAATCTGGGGATGGTGTTATTCAGTCTATTCAGTCAGACTATCATGCCACAACAGAGGCTCATAAAATGGAGATAGTATTGCTAAAATATCTCAAGAAAAGCCCTGTGCCTAAAATTATGCTCCAAGAACAATGTATTATGAAGATTGGAGTTAAACTTAACTGTCACCTCTTCTAAAATCTCATCTGCATTTCAGAAATCTGAGACTCAGCAATAGGGGTTTTCCAAGGCAACACAGCAATTTAATAACAGAGACTGGACATGAAGTCATTTCTCAGTATCAGAGCATTTTTCTACCAGCCCATTTACCAATTCTCTCAATAGCTGCAAGATGTTTGAATTGTTGGCTAATGAACTCACAAGAATTCATGTATAATCAAAGTCTCTAACTCAACAAATACAGAGAAAATCATATAGAAGGCAGGCAACCACAAGAAATTATGCCATCTTTATACAAAATGTGGTGTGACCTTTTAAAATTTTATGACCTAAAGAAACATCACCAGCTCAAGACACTGAAATGAAATCTTTATGCTATAAAAATCCCAAAGGATAGTGTAAACAAGGCAAGGCAATATCAAACACAAGATGTAGATTTTCTCACTATTATCTGCAGTATGGGTCAGGGTACATATTAGTGCTGCCATCACAAGCTAAGTCATTTTCTCCCTCTCTCAGTTGTTACTTGTATTAAATGGTGGCAGAAGAGGTATAAAGAAAATAAGATGGTCTATGAAGTGGTAGTAAAAAATAATTAATGCTTAATTTGCCTTGTGTTTCTTGTTTTCTAAAAAGCTTTCTATATATCCTTATGTCTAGATCCTGTCCTGTCACCCAGTATGTGTTCAGTAAGTGTTCATTGGGTGAATCATAGGATTATAAACTCTAAATGTTTGCAGGAACAAAGTTCTTACAATTAAAACAGCTACCCATGATTCATAAACAAATGAATCATGCCACTTTCTTCTTACAACAATCCCTAGAAATTAGGTGGTTGAGATTATCTCTTTACTGACAACAAACCAGAGCTCTTTGGAGCTTTTGGCTTCACTCAGATTATACAGAAATCACGAGAGCAGTGGGAATAAAGATTCTGTCTCCCATGTCTCCTTCTCTGTCTCTAACTCACCCTGACTACCTCTCTGTCTCTGTCTGTCTCTGTCTCTGTCTGTCTCTGTCTCTGTCTCTCTCTCTCATGTGGGCGTGTGTGTGTGTGTGTGTGTGTGTGTGTGTGTGTGTGTGTGTGTGTATTTTATACTGGAAGCCTGAATTCAAATTTCAGCCTTACATGTTGAAACACCAAGTGACTTAGAGTAAAATATCTCACTTCTGTGAGTATCAAGTCTACGCCCTTTTAATATAACAAGCACAGTACATGTTGGGGATGCATATCCAAAGGTAGGACAGGAAGAAAGAATCCTCTAAAGGGTACATTTGTCCCAGAGTGAGAACCCTTCTTTCTCTCAAAAAACAAAAGAAAAAAAGAAAAAGAAAAAGAAAAAGTCAACTTTTCAAAGACTGCTAGGCTGAACAACTTTTTTTTAAAATCTGAGAAGGGGGGGGGGGGAATCTCTCCCTGCTGAAAGAATGCCCCGACCCAATTTTAAAAGGTGGTACTGAATATTCACCTACTGCCAGCAGGAAGCACACTTTCAGAGGGGAAAGGAGAGGTTATTCTTCACTGGGTCTTCCTTGATGGGAGATGCTATATATGTGGAGATTGGTTTAGTTTGTGAAATGTAGAGAAAACTAACTGGGCTACAAAAGGAACAGAGTACTCACTAGTGGCTGGTTCAGCATCATACATAAGCCAGGTCTGCTAGAGCAAAAGGAAGGCACGGAAGTTCCGAACTCTGGCCCTCGGGATCTTATAGCCTAGATGAAGGTCATATAAATGTCACAGGACTGAAAGAGAGAGGGATTGTCCTCCTTCTATGTTTCTCTTCACTAGTTTAAATGCATGTCCTCTCCTTTGTTCCTTTAAGGACTATCAAGAATTGACTGTCTCTAGGCCTACTTGCACTGGCCAGACGCTTACTCAATTATAGGCTTTCTGTTCACACTCAGTAAATTCTAGAACAGTCTTCCCACATAGTCATTCTCCTTCTCCCCTTTTCTCTCTGTTTCACTTACAGCTATACACATACTCACATCCTGACACTCTTCCACACATTCACACAAGCACTTCTCTCCACTGTATTCACTATAATAGAGAGAACTGAGAATCAGTTCAATAAAACATCCTCAACCATTTGCCTTTCCAGATCACATTTGTGGCTTATACACAGGGCACAGGAGAAAGAAAACACCAGTAGAAACAATCCTCCAGACTATGTGGGCAGAAGTCATATCAAGGAAAACTGCAAAATAAAGAAATCTTCAAGTCCAAGCTCCTTCATTTTTGTCCTCCCTCCCCACTCACTCGTTCCCTTTGATTATATCTTCCTCAACAAGAGTACAATTTTCTGCCAGTTTTCTTTTTCAAAATCCCAGTTTTCATGAATAAGAATGACTGACATTATAAGACTACCCTCTGATAACCATATTTCTAAAATACCAGTATGGAACTTCTCAAGCCTTCTCTCGAAAGTAGACCATTCTCTTCAAAATGCCTTAGACCAAGAATCAGAAGGCCTACTTAGTGACTATGCAGCTGGATGTCCTTGGGCAAGTCAATGTGCACCTCCAAGTCCAGAGCTCAACAGGCATAATTTATCATTATCTTGTTTCTCGAAACAGCACTGTAGAGACAGAGCCCCCTGACGACAGTCCTTGCTTATTCTAAGTAGAGATTTAATGAACTCCAAGACAGAGGTTTGCAGTGCTGATACCATACCTCCTATTAAAAAGACAGACCCCCCCCCCATTAGATTTACCTGGGCCCAGAATGTCAAAGGTGAAGGTACTAAGCTTGTCTCCTTGGTAGTCTTATTTAAGCAGGGGCCCACCTTCAGGCTCTTGACCCTTGGGACAAGGGTTTCAGCACTAACTCTGTACCTTGAAATCAAGGGGTTAGTCTCAGCAGGTGGCAGCCACTGACTCAGAGAGCTAAGCCTTCAGACTGAGTTGACTTCCCAGTGCCTGTGCCTCCCCTTTGTAGTTCCCTAGGAGCATTTAATCTGCAAAACTAAACCAAGACTCCCCTGCAGAGCACACAAAAACTACTCTCCACTGCTGGCCCCACAGTGAGAACTGAAAAAAAATTTCAACTTCCCACTGAACTTTCTCCTTGGTGCCCTTACTGAAAATTCTAGCAAAACTTCAACACTGTGTGTTCTCCTCTTCTCTCACAGGTGGGAACTGCTCCAATGTTTGGTCCCTTGGCCCCTCTCTCACCATCCCACAGAGGACCCTACTGATATCCAGGCCTTGCTCTACCTCCTGGTGGCTTGGACACCTACTAGCCAGCCTGGCAATGCAGCCAATACTAGTCCTGAGATAAGGTGCAGGCTCTGTGAGCACTCAGCTCTTGCACTCCAATTTCCCCACCCTGTGTCCAACTGGTAGGGTAGGGGCTGATTAATAGCAGTTTTCTACACAGCAGCCAGCTTTGTGCCTTAGACATACCTGGGTGCTTAATTCCCTCAGCTACTCCCACTGTTTTTTCCAACTACTACACAATCATTTCTCCTCTTAATTCAAAACAATCTCATCTTTATGATTGAGCCCTAAGGGTCCCATTTTCTTGAGCATTCCAAATGCTCCCCCTCTCCTGGCCTTGCTCCATATTCTCATATTACAGATGAGGAAAAATCAGATGTAGGGTTCAGAAAGTTTAGAAATCTATGACCCAAACACTGAGCTAATTAGTTCCAAGGCCAAGGTGAGTGTCTACACCTCTTGGTGCCCAGTTTGGCACCTTATTTGATATAGCACATTTATTCCTGTCTGACCTGGTTCCCATGATCAGAGAACATCCTTCGTGGACCCTTTACATGTAAGGGCTGCCTAAAGACCACCATCCTCACATCTTACCTCAGATTTTCAGCTCCATCATTTCCAAGGCCTGCCTCTGCTCTAAAAAGGTCACTTTGTTCAAAGTTCAGTGAGCTAGAGAATCAGACAGTAGCCATCTTCAAAAAGCCCTCCACCGACCTGGATGAAAATGGTCTCAGCCATCTCTCCCACCCCACCTCCCCCACCCCATTATTATCATCTTCATTCTTTCATATTGTTGTTACATGTCTAGACACCTGGGGAAGCCACATGACCATGCATTTAAACCTTCTTCCAAAACTGCCATTTTCTAATCTTTAGCCCACCAATCATATTTATAACTCAACATTACACCAGGCAACAATTTACTATTTCCAAGAACAAGGTATATCCAATATTATCTTATTATGCATCAAATGCAATTAAGGTGCTATGATGCAAACTCTCAATTGAAAGGAACTTCCAGTGTATAATGGCTTCCCCTTGCAACTGAATTTCTTGCTCTCTTGGGTCAAGTCAATGGAGAATGGTAGAATGTGATTGTTAAGAGGTTAAAAAAATTGAGAAGGTGAGAGTCCAGAATGTTCTTTATCTCTGAGAAAGACTATGTATAAGGCAAGCAAGAAAAAAATGGGAGAAGATGACTCCAGGACAAGGAGAGAAGATGAAAGTGGAAAAGAAAAGTTAGAGAGCATTTGCTTGTTCTGGGCATACATGGCTAAGGAGACGGTCTAGGAAGATATGACCTTTACTACCCCAAAGGTTAAAAATAAGACATGTGGCTCTGAAGAATCCAGCTTAGAAGAGAGATCAAACTTAATGGCAAGTTTCTCTTCAGAGGGGTGGTGGGGAGGAGGTGGGGAGAGGGAATACAGTAGAGCAATGGAAACAGAGAGAGAGAGGGAGGGTGGGAAACAGAGACAGAGAGAGAGAGAGAGAGAGAGAGAGAGAGAGAGAGAGAGAGAGAGAGGAAGGGAAGGGAAGAGAAGAGAAGAGAAGAGACGAGACGAGACGAGAAGAGAAGAGAAGAGAAGAGAAGAGAAGAGAAGAGAAGAGAAGAGAAGAGAGAGAAGAGAAGAGAAGAGAAGAGAGAAACCAAACTGTTTGGCTGCATGTGTATGCATGGGAATTCATGGCTTAAATTGCAATGATTGCATGGTTGCACAAATATGCAAAGACAATTTGAGGTATTAAATAAGTCCCGCAGCAAATATTACTCAGCTTCAGTTTTCTGAACTGCAAAATAGAAGAATAAGTGTGCCCTCACCAGTGTTTTGTAGAAAAGTGAGCAGATAACATCTGCAAATATTGAGCACTTACCTTAGTACTGAAGCCCAGAGGAAAAAGAACTTGCCCAGAATGACCAAACAAATAGTAGAATCAGATATGAACCCAGTTCTTCACATACCCCTGGTACTAAAAGGAGTGCTTTCCATTCTACTTTCTCCTCTAATAAGGCTGCCAGAAATATCCTTAGGGACTTAGTGGAGGTAGAAGTAGGGAGGCCTGTTAGGAGTTGATTCTGTACATATAAATGTAGTCACTCTATCACTTAGTCTCTGCCTAGGGGGACTGAGGCTCAAGGTCCTGTCTGATCCCCTTCTCATTACCATTCAGGTAATTTTTCTGTGGTGCCTTGGACTGATTCATTGCCACTTCAGCACCCCCTCAGCTGCCCAACTCCTAGGTGGTGACTCACCCTTTGTCTGGCTAAGGCTTCTGTCCTCCAGGAAAGTGGCTTTCTCCTTAATTAATTTGCAGAAGACTCAGCTTCATTGGAAACAAAAACAAAACAACAAACCCACCCTTCTAGTCAGACTTGGAGATGGAGGGTTTTAAAGGGAAATCAAATAACCCCTTGCCCAATGCCATTACCTCTCTCCATACAGTAGCTGTGGTGTCACTATTCAAGTACTTCTGTGTTCTTTATATTTTGAACCTCCAAGTCTCTGTTATGCCAAGATAATTCACCCAGGACATCTCTCTTCTGCATTACATTTGTGTGTATCTAGCACTATGTTAGACACTGGCAGAATATAAAGTAAAAGGAGACATCCCTAGCACCCAGTGAATGTTCACTACATATTTATGAACATTAATGCAGCACTTTGGTAAGAGGAAATTATGCAAGAGGGGTAAAAAGTTCCTTTGATGGGTAGAGATTACCCTACTACAACCTCAAGAACTGGAGCTGTGACCACGAGTTTCTTAGAGTTAGGAACTAACATCACTAAGTCATCCATGCAGGCATTTCCACAGAACAGAACTTGAGAAATTGAAAGTTGTCTAAACCCCTGGCCACTCTCTGCCTTCCTGATCTGGCTTAGGAGCATCAGCTGGTGACCAAGTCCCTTAGAACTGTTCTGATTTTTGTCCCCAAGGCCACATATCCTTATATTTTTATAAGGTTCCTGGAAGGAATGAGACGTGCTGGGCTTGAGTGCTAATGAAAAAAGAACTCTCTGGCTGTGTGAGAGCAGACACAGGCGTGTGCTAGGCTATGCATATCCCTGCTAGATTTGCTGACATAAAAGGGAAGCAGGAAGAGCAGTGTCCTACTGTGTGTCCAGCGCAACAGGGAGTCAGCGATTTCTAATTGCCACTGCCTTTTGTGTAGTAAATCTGTTGCTATGCAAAACAATGAGCTCTTCATTAAAAGAAGTCTTCAAGCTAGAAGAGAGGGGTTTCTCAAAAAGCTTCTATGCAAATCTCAACTCATTACTTTTTGAGACCAGTAAAGTCCCACGCTTCTCAGAAGTCCGTTCTCAGGCGTAATTAAAAAGTTAACACAGCCTGGGGAGGGGGCATAGGTCAAACAGATGGGACAGGGGGTGGGTACTGGGAGGAGGAGCCTCCAGCATGGTCGACCACAATCTGAGTCGGGGTCCTCGCTGAGTGCTTGCGCCTGCTTGCAAAATCCTAGGACTTGCTGTTTTCCTGGGTTCCGGCTGGACCTTACCTGGACCCAACTCACTGTCTTGACCTGGGACAGAGGGGCAGCACCCTCAGGTCAAAGGGAAAAAGAGCCTCTGTGGCCGCTCTCCCCTGCAAGCCCATCCTCCCTCCTTTCTTCCCCGCCTCCACTCCTCGCCCCTTTATCTTCCGCCCTGAGAGAAGGAGGGGACAGGCTGTGTGTGTATGTATGTTTGCATGTTCACGTGTGTGTGCGAGTGTGTGTGTGCACTCGCGAGCACGGGGGGTGGGGGGTACGGCACCTCTGTGTATGTATTCATGTGTGGCCAGGAAGATGTGTGCGATGAGGGTGGGGGGTAAGGTGCATGTTTTAACCCAAGTGTTTGGTGTGGTGTCTTTGCTCTCTGATACAGGGAAGTGTGTGCTCGTGCTGTTTGTGTGTGCATGCTTGTAGGATATATGATTCTGCCTGACCTGTAGAGTGACTATGAGGTTGCAATCTAAATGTAGGTGTGTTCAGTGTGTGATTTTGCTGGGGTCTGTGGTTCTCCTGTAGCAAGAGTGTGAAGGTTGACAGTGTGTGAGCCTGCTGAAGCTTGTGTGCATATGTATGTTTAGTGTGTGCTTACACTTAGATGTGGCATATCAATGTGGTTTTATAGGCAGTGTTTATTGTGATGTGTGGTGTGTGCATTTGTGAGCAAGGCACCTTTATTAGAGTACTGAAGTGCTTGTGTACAAATGTTTGTGCATGTGAGGGTTTTATGTGTATTTTAAGTGCTATGTTCAAGTGTGTGGTTTGGATGTGTGTATCCAGTTTACATGCATGCACAGAGGACTGAATATGGTGTTTCTTGGAGGGAGATCATGGAAGTGTATGGGTGTAGTGTGTGAAAGGACAAGGTTATTTATTGAATGAACCCAGGTGGTATTTTGCATGGCAGTGGTGGTGTGGTGTGCTGTGGTGTGTGTGTGTATTTGTGTGTGTTGCACCAAGATTGCACAACAAAGGAGGTATGGGCTGGCAACCCCCACAAGGGTGCCCACAGGCTTTACCTCTTCCCTCTGTGGAGGTCTGCTCTGCTAATGCTGTGCCTGCCAGGTCTGCTGAGGCAGGGTGTGAACTCACCTGCTGCTTAAAGAAGGAAGAGGAGGGCTTCGCAGGAGATTTGGCCAGGTAGGGCACCTAATGCGCATGCACGGGCTAGTGGGGGGTAATCTGGGAAAATTGTTGATCACTGACTGATGTCACCACTACCCCACCAGGAGGTTCCAGTTTGTCTCCAGCTGAGCACAAGTATTTCTTCAAGGCCTGAATGTTTCACACCTCTTTGATTTTGTGTGGGCAGATTCAATTGCCCTGAAGCCCTTTTCCCCCTGGGCCTAATGACAAACTTCTACTTATTTTTTTAAGACTTAACTCAAGAATCACAAAACTTTCTCTGCTTTTTTTCTACCCTTTTATCCTGGTTGACTGCTCCCTTCTCTGAACTATCACAATTACCCTCTTCGTACTTCTTATGGCATGATCATATATAACTGTAGTTACTGGACCTTCTTTTCAAATTTGGGGCTGTACAGAGAACACATGGCATACAGGAAGAATGGTAATAATCATTCTATACTGTTTTCATTTATTAAGCAAGTCCTGTGTACCAGGCATAGTGCTAAGTGCCACTATATGTATTATCTCTTCGAGTCCTCTCAAGGAGGCTGTGAGGAAGACAGAAGCGTAATTATCACCATTTTACACTTCACAAATCAGGCTCAGAGTTGTTAAGTCATTTCCCTAATGCCATGCAGACCATCAGAGGCGGAGCTGGTGTTTGAACTTAGGTCTGCCATGCTCCTTTTGCAGGCAGCTTAAACAAAAAGTCCTCTGATTTCCTGCTAGACAGTGAAGTCTTTATGAAACTTTATCATTTCCCAGGGCTTCTTTATTTTGAGTTTACTGACAAGACCAAGAATACTAAGCATAATTACTTTGTGTGTCTCTCAGACCGCTGAAGCTTCTCCATCTAATTGCACCTCACCAGCTCCAGTTCTGGGAGCTCTCCTTAGTCTGGTGCTGAAAGAAAACAAGGAATGAGTTGGTTTTTGTTTGATTGTTTGTTTGCTCTTTTGTTTGTTTGTTTGTTTGTTTTCCTCAGAGCAATGCAGAATTGAAAATGGGGAGGGATGGAGGTGAGCGATAAGGAAAGAGTATGGGATTGTTGTGTAGCTCCCCCAGACCAGCTCCTATGGCAACCCCAACAGAAGCTACTATGCACTGAATTCTAAGCCAGCCAGTCCTCTTCATATCAAACTGGATATACAGAAAAGAGTAGAACCCCGAAATAATTACTGAATGGGCCCTATTTTGTGTTATTCATGCTCTAGGGGAGGGGGGCACTGTGCTTGCCTAACGAGGCTCAAGCTGCTCTAATGCCTTCCAAGGGACTTCATTTGAGAATTTCTAATTAAAACAATACATTGCATTTGGGAGGACACATTTATGGGGGCCATGGTGTCAGCCTAGTCAGAGTCAATGGATGGCTGGAAGCCTCAGCTCCTATATTGGCCCCCAGGGAACCATCCTGGACTACTGCGAAGAGGTCAGGAGGTGGAGAGAGAGGGACAAGTCAATGGTGGTGAGTCACTTTGCCACTTTTCAGGGGAAAAAGTGAGAAGCACGATTTGAATTGCCACTGTTATTATTGTGCTCTTTCAGCTGGCACAAATGAGCCTAGCATATGAAAAGCAGTAGGAACATACATAAAGCTGACCTCCCCCACTGGACCTGTGTCAGCACCTCATTCTGGGTGAGGTGGGGGCAGGAAAAGCATTGCTTACATATTAAGTACACAGAAAGGCTTCATTGGGGGTTAAAATAAACAAAAGACTAGGAGTGGAAGATCTAAGATTCATTTGACAGAAACAACAGTAAAGCTTTGATTTCACTACACTTCCATCTGTACTAGGAGCTCAAACTATAGTATCTCTCAGCATCTGCTCTCAGGCACTCAGTCCTACATGGGTCGCTCTGGCTTTCCAACCTTCCCCTTCCAAAGACACCAGCTTTCTTTCTGCTTTCTCACTGCCAACCAACTGCATGCTCTCCTTTCTAGAAGATTTTCTTCCTGTGTCCCATTCCGAACACACACACACACACACACACATCCCACACCAATTTCTTTATATTTTAAAACTGCTATCATAAGTTTGTCTTTCTTTGGAGTGTGGGAAGTATGTTCCTAGAGAATGAGGACTATATGAAGTATTGCAAAGATGAAAGTGCCTTATTGCCTGAAGACTGCTCTTAAACATAAACAGAGATTTGCTTATCTTCATGCTAAAATATAAAGATATACAGGCTTAAGACAATGAAACGTGAATCCTACTGAGGAAAGAATTTCATTTTCCCATGAAAATAAGGTCATTCTGTATCAGGTCTTTTGTCTTTTCTGTGGGAGCTGAGAAAAATCAAAGGCATTGGTATAAGACAGCTTTTAAAATTGTATCCTAGCTAGACCACACTTGCTGTCTGATTTGGGGGAAGGTTATTTCACTTTGCTAAGCCTCAGTTTTCCCAACTGCAAAATGACTGCCTTAGAATTGCTTAGATGACAAAGGGAGGTGAACCATAGAAAGCATCAGTGCCAGATAACTGCCAATCATAATAAATTTTCAAGGAAAGGTGAATTAATTCCCTTTTCCATTTTCCCCCGTCTCATGTAGCACAGAGCATCTTAGCCAGGATGTTCAGGATGTGCTGCCCACTGTCTAAGCAGACATTTTTTCCTCATTATTGGTTTGTCTGACACTCTTGAAACAGTCCCCTCTTCTTTAAGGATGATGATTTGATCAGCCTAATGTAAATGCAGAAGAATTGAACCTTAAGTCCAATTCTCACTCTGTCGTTTCTCCAGGCAGTGTTAATGAGACCTCAGTTTGAGATGTAATAGTCCACAAAGGAAAGTCCAAAACCTTCTGCTACCTGTTCAGACTTCCTCAACCCCATCTGCAGCCCTAGCCCCAATTGTGTCTCCTAAATAGGTGTTATTGTACTAAAAAAAAGTGAGAGAATATTTCTTGCCAAGATTGCCTTGTGCTTTTTTAAAATATTTTCTTCTTTTCTCTACTCTAGAAATCAAGAAGGGTTCCTAAGTTCTAGCAAACCCTAAGGGTAAGAGGAAAATAGGGCGGGGAGATCATGGTTCTCAGAGAGATGTAACAGAATCAAAATTAAGTCTCTGTTGAGTACTTAATTGTTTGTTCCCAGTTAAAGGAAAACTAACTTTCACCTTTGTCTTTTAGGACAAGACCCTATTCAGTGCCCCTTCCTCCCTGATGCTATTGCCTCCCTCTAAAGACTAAAGCAAGTTACTGCAAGCTAAAGTCACTTAGTGCTGAAAGATTAAGGGATGGGAATGAGGGGTGTACGTCTGGCCTGGGTTGGTATAATTTTAGGGAGGGACCAAAACTATGACAGAAGAGAAAACTACTGATATTTATGGAAGCTAGAGCTCTGAGAGGCTAGCCTTTTGATATTATCGGTCCCTGAAAGATACTTAAATTCCACACTCTCCTTTACATGTGCCCCTTTCTTGAGGACCCTTGGCACCACTCTGAAAGGTATTATCACAGTAGTCCTATGTGCATCTGAGAAGGTCCAGGAACCTCTGCTTTGAGAAAAAACTGAGAGGGATAATAATTAAGAGTCAGCCAAATCATACATTGAATGGTTGGAGCTTCAGTTTAGGATAAGCTCATTTAACTGCATAAGTTTCCTTATTAAGCAGGAACCTACCGGCTGCTGGGTACTGTGTGCCCATCTGAAGAAGCCGCATGGTTCCTCAAGAGGTGTATCCGAGACGTGACAGGATCTGCCAAGGCTCATAAAACATCCCATCTACCACTTCTGTGTATGCATGTGACATCTGATGATACTGCCAGAAGGAAACAGAAATTGCTTCCTAGTGACTCACCAACCACAGCTCTAAGGACACAGGTGGTGTTTGCACTGCACCTCCCTACTGAAATGTGCACCCTTTTCACAGATAGGAATCCATAGTTAGTCAAACAGTTTAAAATACAGAATTTGGACCCTGGGCAAGGCATCATCAATGATATCAGATTGATCACCTTGGAGATATCTGCTGTATATCAGCAGAGTACTGGGAGCTTTTGTCATTATGATTTCTTTTACTCTCACTCACATTTTTAATTAGGTCAAAAGGATTGTAACTTTTCCTCAGTCGCTGTGAAAATGAGCAAATTAGGGAACTTTCCTGGGTTTTTTTTAAAAAACGAGAAAGAATAACTTAGAGAGTTGTTCTGAAGGTAAAAAGAGGTAGTTTATGCAAAGTGCCTGGTTGTTGGTAAATATTTGGAGAAGAAACAAACTATATATCTTTTGATACCTGAAGCATAACTATCATATCATATAATTTCATGTACAACAGTAATGATAAGTATTACTGTCATTAATAACCCAACAATGTAGGCATGTCACTTTAAGAGAACTAAACTAACAGGCTTGTAGCAACACTGTAGGATCAGGCATAGGATTCCAACCAGCTGTGCCTTTTTCACACCAAGAAATAGGGGACATTTCACAATCACCAAGAATGATCACCTGGTTTGATGTAGTCACTATATTTAAACAAAAATATGAAGGTAAAATATTTAGATTGAACTGTGTATAATGGAATATAAATGTAGTATATAAATCGATTGCATGTCATAGCTCTTTGTTAGGCCTTCTATAAGCTTTTAAAATTCAAAGAATAATTTAGGGGACAAATTTTATGCAGATTTAAGAAAACAGAGGAAAAAACTTAAGTACTCTTTTGCTCTTTTTCTGGAATGTCCCAGTTTTTTTTTTCACTTGTGGAAGTTATGGCCATTTTCCATATTATTATGTTTGTTTCACAGACCCCATTTTTATGGTTTTGTCCTATCAAGTAGATTGGCATAAACTTTATTTAGCCACTGCACGATTTTTGGTCATTTAGGTTGTCTTAGTAGGTAAGTGTGAAAACAAAGGAATGATGTTGATTTCACAATTGACATAATCACCCTCAGGGACCTAGTATCCTGCTCTCCCGATGTTTAGTGTGCTTTCTGTCATTTGATATTTAAGCTTGATGAATGTCAGCTCTACTACTAGAGCCTGGGGTACATTTGCGAACGGATTATTTCTGCCAGTTCTCATCAAACAGATTCTGTGTTTCATCCTCCTGGTAACTAGAGTGTGGTTGAACCTAGTAAGCTTAGCTCTGACCTCATACTTGTTCTTCCCATGGGGAAATGTCTTGAGGCATTCACAAAGAATTTGGGGGGGGGGGAAGTGGTGTTCTTAGTGAATTATATATTTATATGACCCCTTTGCCTGGGGAATGAGATGTCATTAGCAATTTTGTCCTTGCTCAGGAAAATGATTTTGCTGTAGCTCACTCAGGCCTGGCCTTAGCAAATTGATTAAATTTATATGTAAAGTGAACCCCAGGGTCCCTTCAGCTACAGAGTTTTGGCTGCTGTATAGAAGTCCTATTGCTTGAGGCCAAAAAATTTCAAGTGGGTCAATGGTAATCTCCACGTCTCACAGATCTTAGTGATACCCTTACTAAATACCTTCATATAACTGTCCATTGACAACACCAACCTCAAAAGATTGCTCTGACAAAGGAACTGTTTAGAATACCTCCCACATTCTATTCAATCTGTGGCCATGTATCTCTTGCACTTCAGATGTCTCAGGATTTTTAAAAGCCACGTTAAAAGAGGAGCCAAGGGCAACTATAATGCCATAGAATATCAATAGATATTCCACTCCCAAAGTCACCCTCCATGTTGCACAGTGTTTCCCAGTGAGAGTGCAATACAGTATATACTCTTATCTGGTCATTTTAGACTTTAAAATGATGTTGTGTGATATAAGTGAGACCATGCATATAGTGGTGAGCTCAAGGGCCCAGCATTAAGGTAGCATTTTGTATATATTAACTGTCATTGTGTGGGTAATAGACCTGGTGTAAGCAATGCTATGTTGTAGGAGTATTTGGTGGATAGATCTCTCCAGTTTTAAACGCAGCAACAAATTTTTGTCTTTGTTTTAAACACAGACTAAACAGAAAATGAGCACGGTGAAAAAACTTGTGTTTACTTAATTTTTAAAGTAGCTTTACTTGAAAATAATTGCAATATTAAAAATCTGTCAACTGCGTAGAATTTACATGGTATGTGTAGGTGGCACATGTGCTTATGATGTGAAGTGTATTGTGTTTTATAGGAATTATGAAATCCATGAATAGTACATTTACATTTGTTTGTAGCTTTGTGCAAAAGTATGCATGGGTTTGGGATATGTACGGATACAAATCTTTATGGCTATGTACGTACATGTGTGCTTTGGGAACAGTGTAGGCTTCCAGAAGAGAGAAAGTCAGCCATTCAGGGCTACATTTACAGGACACAGCTGGAAATCCACCTTTGGTTTGGTTGTTGACATTTATAACTTGGAGCATGTTCAAACAGGAGCAGCTACTGATGGGCCCTGCCACATATTCAACCGATGAAGAAACTGGGGAGATCAGAATGCCAAGAACTAGACTAAGTGGGAGAATGGTGAAGGCTGCCAATGTTCAGTTCCAGAGTCACAAGCAGAGACTACCCTGATATTAATTACCCTTTGATTATGATGAACCTTGCTGTTTTATGGTGGAAGTGGGATTCCTTGTGTGAATCCCCATAAGGAGGAGCATTCATAACCTTGATTTCATTGGAGTTACACAACAGCCTTCAAGGGTGTTCAAGACCTAAGTCCTTAAAAGGCATAAGACTCCTTCCTTTCCTCTCTCTTTTGTACCATACCTCCTCCCTGCTCTTTATACCTCCTTCCCCTTCTCCTTTCTTGTCTTATCTTACAATAGCTTAGGTTGGCCTCAAACTTACTACTTAGCATAGATGTATCTTAAATTCTCAATCCTCCTGCTGCAGCATTCCTGGTCAGGCGTTAACAAGCTAATCGCACTACCCCCAGCTTTTCCTTCCTTTTCCTTTCCTTTCATTTTCTTTCCCTTTCCTTCCTTTCCCTCCCTTCCTTTCTCTCTTTATCCCATCAGGATTGCGCACGTTAAAGATTCAGAAAAGAAAAAAAAATAACTTTCAGTGGATGCAGATCATTTTAAGTTTAGAGAGATTATGACCTGTCAGAGTGTGTACTTGAACTGGCTAAGCTGCTTCAGTTTCTTAGCAGGAGATGAGACAGCAGCGATGGCTGTCAGCAGGGTGCTGGGGTTTGCAAGAACTAAAATCAGATCTCTGATGAATTAAGTTTCTGAGGCCCCTCCTCTTGCTAACTCCCCTCCCTTGCCTGTGAGGGTGCAGAAAAGAGAAGATAAGACTCCAGGTTTGGTCTATGGCTGGTGACCAATGACGCATTCTCACCAATATAGATTTTGGAGTTGGAGGCTATGGAAAAACAGGTGGCTGTGGTGGCAGGTGGTAGCCTGACGGGGGTGGGGCTAGTCAAAGGGAAGTGAAGGACAGTGCATATTTGCTGGTGCAGGGTGCGGGGGCAGGTTCCTAGGGAATCTCCAAAATAATGCATCAGCCTCTGAAACTTTAAGAAACCAAAAGAAGCTTCCCAAATTTACTTTATAGAAAGCATTCCAGAAGGGTGAAATGGGATCCACAAACTTAACACAGAAACTGTAAAGGTTGCACATTTAAACTCGCTATTCCATGTTGGTAAAGGAACCAAGCGCTGACATGAAGTACCCAAGGAAAGACCCAAAATAAAGACCCCAGGCCTTCACAACTAAGCAGTTTGGGACAATGAGCAGTTAGCATAGTCTAAACTGTCCCAGACTGGCTGCCAACTCCATGGATGACCTTGAGCAGGGCCTTCCCTTGTCTGAGCTTCAATGTCATTATCTCTTAAATTGACGGGTTGAATTAGACTACTCAAAGGGGCCAGGGCTGCTACTCTTCTGTTGAGATTGGGACAAGAGAAACAGGCTTTAAGGCAAAAGAAAATCCCACCTCTGAGTTAGGGTCCCTCCTTTCTGGATGTCCTGCAAGAGAAGGTTTTCCTGGGGCCTTTAGAGCCCTGGGCTGCCTGATGGCTTGCTGGCTAGGAGGCTCTGACAACCCCCACTTTAGGATAGAGCCAGCAACTCCTCCCCCGCTCTCACCCACGTCCTGCTGAGCCATTAGTGCGATTGCTCTGAGTTCCCAGCAAAAGCTGGTGATTTATGCTGGTCCTCGACGGGGCAGTACCTTGAGCCAAGAACAATTAGCTAAAAGCCAGTGGGAAAGGAGGCCAGGGTGGTGGGGAGCCAAGCCTTAGGGCACCCAGCCTGGGCTGCAGACCCCTCAGCAGACCCCTGATGAGCACCCCAGCCCTGCGACAAGGTGGGTCCCACTCACCACGGCGGGGGCGGGGCTCAAATGCAGACGCGAAAAGACAGTCCAGCATCCACGCCATAACCCGTGCTGAGTGCCCGGCAGCCTTGTAGCTAGTAGCTAATTTCCATGCAGTTGCCCTGCAAAGACTGCTCTAAGTAGCCCCCGGTGACCACGCCCTGGGCCGCACCCTGCACCCAGCTCTGAGAATCTTGGTCACCGGACACCTCAAGCGTGTCACAAAGGGGGCATGGCCTCATGGGAGGTCCCCTCCCGCCAGAGGGGAGGGCCTCTTGCCCTGCAACCCCTTCCCTCACCCAGAGGGAGTCTAAGACAGAACTCCTGTTCAGAGAAGGTCCGATTCTGACAGCACCCTGACCCTACCTTCTGGGAGATCACATTTTGAGGGGTAAAGGCACCTTAGCCCTGGTGCGTCCCAAATCTGAGGAGGGCCTTTCCTCTTCGATTCCCAGTTGCCCTTGGTGGAGCATTTAAAATCACGTCTGTTTCCAGAATCTCCTCCATTTGAGGACAACATGGTGCACCTGTCTCAGGGTACCTCATATCTATATCCCAACCTCTAGAACCCCCACGTTTTAGCAGAGGTCATCTCAGCTGTCAGGAAGCCCAGCCTCAGCTGAAATTAGTCCTGGACTCCAAAACCCTGAATCTAAATGGGACCTTAATCTTTAGGAAAAATTCCCACTCCTGACTACCACTCCCCTCACCCATCTTAGGAGATTTCTCACTTCAGCAAGTGTAGCACCTAGTCTGCTATGATTTTAAAGCTCTGATTCCTTGTAGAGGATCCAGAATGTAAATAAGAGAGATAACTTTTTCCCCCATAGGAAGAATCTCAGAGGAATTTTATTGCCCTGGCCTTGAAATTTTCCCAGGAAAAGGAGCATAAATGTTTTCCTGACTGGGAAATTTTGTTTTAAGGGGGTTGATTCCTACCTGCCTTAGAAATACACGATGTCCAGTACTCATAGATGTGGGGTGCCTTCAGTTTCCTCCAACAACTATGGCTAATACTTTTGTCAGAACACTGGCATAGGAGAGACAATGACATTTATTTTTAGAAAGAATTTGATATTTCACCGAGGCGTGGTACTGTGTTGGATTTCTTTGCACTTCTATTAAGGCTTTATATTTTTAATGTTTATATACATGTGCAAGGCATGTCCTGCTGTGGGTTCCATGTTTGGGACTCTTGGTGGTAGTAAAGCATCTCTACTCCTTCCCTAATCCTTAGCTAGACATAGTAAAAGACCCACATTATTTTCTACCCCTTTTTTTCATTGCTAGATGTACAGATGTGACTGTACAGGATTTTCTCCCCTGGGAAAACGGTATTCTGTCAATCAAAATGCAGTGAGATGGTGGAAACAAATGAAGAAAATCTTCTAACCGCTTGCTTGTGGGCCTGAGGAGTCAAAGCTGAAATCACAGGTCCTTTGAGGAAAGTAGATATGTCATTTGCTTGGCTAACCACGTTAGTGTTAATGTGGCAAAAGGGTGCATAAAAAAGGAAAAAAAAAATTACCTGTAGTCACCATGCAATTCTTAGCAAAGTAGAAGTATAACTAGAATTTAAAGGATTTCAACTCTTTTTTTTTTCTTTCTGGGAAACACAGTACCCCTCATTTTTTGTGCCATTTTCTAAACCATTTCCAATTTCACGTATCTACCAAAGACAATCAAAAATAGCAAATATTCACCATACCTGTTCTTTTACCAATTTCTGCTGTGCAAATACTCACTCATTAAAGCTAACAAGTATGACACCTAGAAAAGTTTACTCTCAGGTTCTGGGTATCTACCTGACTTCTCTTGAGTTTATCCAACACCAGCTTCTTTACAGCCTCAGTGGATTCCTATTTTTAAAAACTTCAACTAGATGAATTTTTGTTTGACTCACTCATGTCAAAAAGGCTACCTGCTTACTGCCACCAAAAGACCAGGAACAGACTCCACTGTAAATACATGAGGTTTGTTTGTTTGTTTGTTTTTTAATTGTATACACGTTCAAACACAGGAGGCAAACTTCCTGTGGAAACAGGAGAGAAATGCAGCCCCGAGGTCTAGGTATACAGAGTTTTTAAGGGAAAAAAAAATGCAAGTAGGGACTTACATGATTGGGCAAGGGAAATTGACTTTTGAAATGATTGGTCCACTTTAGGCGCCAAGACTACAAACAGATCTGGCCTGGTCATATGGGCCGGTTTCCTAACAACTGTATAACTATTGGGGGTGGGGAATGAAGATTGCATTAAGCTAGTTTCTTTTCACAGGTGGCTGGAGCTTTAAACTTTTTGATTTCTCACTTACCTGTTCCCTTCTAGTTCTCCGGTAACTAAATTTCTTGCTTTCAGAATATTTCTAACTTAAGTCTAAACCCAGGAAGTCATCCTTCTGTATGCCTCCCTACCCCCATTGTTTTTTCAAGAAGTTTGATGTGGTAAAGGAAAAAATGTCAGAACACTTACAAACCTAGTTGGGAAATCCAGCTGTGGTATGTACTACCTATGTAAACTAGAGAAAGTTGTTCTCTCATTTTTTTCACATGTAAAATGTGGTTGCTAATAGTTGTTAGCAAGCTTCAGGCAAACTAGAGCATCTAGAGTTCTGGGGAGGGGAGGGATAAAGAGAAATATGTACTGCATAATTCTAAAAAGAAAATAATATAGATCCATTTGAAAACTTGTATTTTAACTAAATGTCACATAATAGGGTAATGTATTCATCCATCAGTAATGTTGGTTCCCTGGATGAATTATTATGCAATTATTTTTAAGTATATAACTTAGAAGCTTATGTGACAATCTGAAAATACACTTATAGTATTTATTTTAAGTTTAATGCTTCTGATTTTTATTTATTGTTTATTACAATTTATTAATTTTGAATCCTGGCTGTGGCCCCCTCCCTCATCTCCCAGGCCCATCCTCCCTCCCTCTTCTCCCCCTATGCCCTTCCCCTAGTCTAATGATAGAAGAGATCTTCCTCTCCTTCAATCTGACCTTAGCCTATCAGGTCTAGAGGTATCAAAGGAGAAGCTGAGACTCAGAGACGAACTTTGGGCAGAGGGCATGGGATTTTATGAAAGAAGAGGGAGATAGAAAGACCTGGAGGGCACAGGAGTTTAAAAAGAAGACCAACAAAGCCAAAATAAAAACAAAAACAAAAACTGGGCCCTGGGTGGGGTCCTGCAGGTATAGATTCTCCAACTAAGGACCATGCATGGGGAGGACCTAAAGACTCCACTCAGACGTAGACCATAGACTCAGTCTCCAAGTGGGTTCTCTAGTAAGGGGAACAGGGACTGTCTCTGACATGAGCTCAGTGGCTGGTTCTTTGATCACCTAGGGACTATCTCTGACATGAGCTCAGTGGCTGGTTCTTTGATCACCTCCCCCGGGAGGGGTGCAGTCTTGCTAGGGTACAGAGAAAAATAACACTTAAAATATTTTTAACTGAAAGTAAGTCAGAATATAAAATATATGAACACTATAACCCAGACAGAACAAATAAATAATATGCCTACATATATATATATATATATATATATATATATGTGTGTGTGTGTGTGTGTGTGTATGTATATATATATGGCTGAAAAGAAACCCAGTAGAATCTTAATCATGATTATATTTAAGCAATGCAATTATGCACAATTTTAATTGTTTTATTGTTTTCATATTGTAGCATTCTCCAATTTTTCTTTAATAAACACATTATTCTCTAGAGTTAGAAAATTCTACTCATTAAAAAACAATAATCTCTGAGTTGAACAAAGACTAAGGCAAATAAACTAATTACTTGAGATTGTAGTTTGGGGTTGTGCTAGTGGCATTGGTCACTTTGTCGACAGGGAAAAAGTTGAAGAAGTTGGTTTCTGAGTAAAGTGTAGGGCTCACTTTCTACACGGGAGCACATATTCACCTAGGACATCTTTCCTAGTGCAAAGAAGTCCTCAGCAGCCCCATCAAAGTGTCAGGAGCCTGAACCCCCTCATTCCTAGGACACACGGGGCATCTTTGTCTTTGCCCTGGCAGTTCAAGACCTAAAGCTTAACTAATAGCTATCAAGAAGTCTCCTACTGTATAAAAACAATAAGAGCCATAAATTCTGTTCCTAATTTAAGCCATTGTCTACTGTGACTTCTTTAACCCCAGTGTTGACCTTGAAAAGGAAAGCTTCAGACCTTTCTTTTCCCTTAAACACAAAAGTATTCATTTCCTAGGCAAACAATTTTTGATATGTAAGACTCAAAGGTCTTTAGAACTTGCCAATGGTCATTGCCTCTCAGGGTATGGTGTTTGGGGCAAGACACATCCACACCTTGCTTTCACTCCAGTGGTGATCAATAAGAGTTTCTGGCCTAGCATGATGGCATACAACTTTAATCCCTGCTACTTAGCAGATCAAAGCTTGGGAATCACAAATTGCAGGCCAGTCTACCACAGGGAAGACCCTATCTCAAAATAAGAACTTTCTTATCATGTGAGATACACTAGATTTAATCCTTAGGAAATCTTCCTTACAAAAAAACAAGCAAGCAAACAAAAACATTCTGGGCATAATTATGGACCAGAAAAAAATATATTTCTCAGGTTACTCATTGGAGATTTTTATGGTCACTAAAATTGGAAAAACTGTAATACCAAGAAAATAAATCTGCCCCTGCACAATCTCTACCTCTCTCTTCCCATTGCATCTAAGCTACAAGAAACATTGGAGCAGTCACCTGGGAAAAATTATCACTTTAATTCAATCTACTTCATTTGGGGGGAAATGGATAAATAAATATGTACCACATGAAATGGACAAGCACTTAAAATGTAATCTTTACAGTCAGGATATATTCAAACCAGCATACTCCACACTCTTTTCATCTGTTTGAATTATCTAAGAATACTTGTATATTGGTATTGCCTAGTCAAGTTATTCATTTGAACATCCTATGTATTTGTCTCATTGCATTAAGGAAAAGGGAGGTGAATCAATGTAGAAAGAGTAAAGTATTTAAAGTTAAGACAGCAGAATGAGGCTGACATACCATGCTATACGACCAGCTTAGTAAATATGAATACGGCTGCTTCCCTGAGCTTCTTTGAAATGGAGGGTGAGTCTTAGTCTCCCCCTCCTTCTGCCCAGATCCCTCAGGAGAGATAATAATGTTCCCAATCTATGAGTCTATGAAGGGAATGATGGATTATCAACTCTAGCTCCCAATATATCCTGTTTTGAAAAAAAAACTATCAGAATGTCCATATTGTGTGCATGGCACTCATACATACTCAATAAAGGAAACCCTAGTAAGAAAGACCTCAAGATTCTGCCTCTCTTCTCTTATGCCTGTGAAGGCTAACTGGGTTCATGGTATCTGCGAAACCATGAAGCAGTTTTGTGGGTCCTGAGCCTCAAATGGTCATGTCTTTCTTGTCCCGTAGGTAGAACTGTACAAGAAAAAGTGGACCTTTCTTCTCAGTTGTTTAATAGCATACTGGGACATATTGCTTCTGTGGAATTTCCATTTTATGATTTTATTACTTTCAAACAAAAGCATGGCAAAATCCTCTACTAACCTTGGTAATATAGAAATGGAGATACTTATTCTTGTGTCTTTAAGTTACAACAATGAGGTAAACTAAGCGACTAGTCTAAAGTCACCCAGGGGAAGAAAGATGAGCTGGGAACAGTTTCCAGTGCTCTCATTGCCTCCCCAGCCTGTTTTTTTTTGTTTTGTTTTGTTTTGTTTTTTTATCAGTACTTTTTGCTAGATCTCTGGCTGTCTGTCAGTGTGCTGACACCACTCAAGAAAATGCAAGTTTCATCCTGACATCAGAAAGACAGAGCCACTATTACACTTCAGTCCCCAAGGAGGCAGAGAAATTGCTTTTAGTTGACAAGTGCATCTCCCACACACATACCCCTCTGGTTGAATGAAAAGATAAAAATCAAGTTAAAAATCCCAAATGTTCACTTAATTTTGTAAAACATTTTGTTCTTTGAATGAGGGGGTAGGCAGGATGAAAGAATTTTCCAACTTTGTAGGTCTCAACAGGGTGGGGTGAGAAGATTAGTACAAACTAAGGGGCTACAGAAAATGTCACAAAGAAGAACAACTGGGGAGGTGATCCTTTCTTTTTTGCCATAACTGTTAAGAGAAATGGCATTACATAAAAAAAAGCTATATAGAAGTACAGAATACACTACAAAAGATACAAACTACTTAGTTTTTTTTTTCATCTAGAAAATTCTGTGGCTTCCAGTTACTAGTGTTTGGAGAATGAGCAAAGGAAGCATACACTTCAATGTATTACCAGATTTCTCCAGACTTTTGGCCAGAGACACTCTTGACCTTCACTAGCTCTGAAACTCAACTTTATATCAATGGCCTACAGATGTTTAAGCAGCTTATAAAGGGCTCTTGTCTCTCGTTTTGTATCTGAACTTTCTAAGGTTTGTAAGTTTGGGAAGCTGGTGTAGGATGGATTAATATAACTCCTGGTACATAGATGAAGAAACTAAAGATCAAATAAGATAAGTGACTTGTCCAAGGTCACTCCTTTTTATTTAAGACTTTATTTGAACAGATATTTGTATCTCCTCTTTTGTCTGCCTTCTTTGACTATGCTAAACATATATTCACTGAAATCTATACATTATTTACTTATTGACACTCTTTGGACTGTATATAATTCCAATGTAAGATATTGGACACACTCACCTTACTGAAAGTTTAAAAGCCCTTACAAAGCCTGACAATCTTACCAGCTACACATGTCCCCATTCCTATATGTATCCCAAAATATTTAAGAAGCAGAGTCCAAAGGCAACATAGATGCCATTGAGGTCAATGGGACAGTTGTTAATATGAAGGCATGTACAAGTATTTTCTTTTTTTTTTTTTTACTTTTGACTGATACACAGTAATATAAAAATGTACTCATTTGTAAGGTATCAGGATATCATGTGGTGTTTTGATACACATATGCATTATGATATTTAAATCCTAGCTGCTGGTAGCAACCACATTGTTTTCAACTTCTATGAAATCAGCATTTTAATATTCTAAAAAACCATTTTGTGCAGTTATTTCAACATACAAATATTTGAAAATACAAAGTTGAGGGAAAATTTCCTTTAGGCAGCTGCCTCGCTTGCCTAGGTTGAAGTCTGAGTGACAATGGCTCATTACCCACTCACAGCACTTCCTCAGAGTGGTCCAGCCCCAAGGGCAAGATTGGCACAGCAGAAGAGAAAAGGTTAGACGTAATCTATGAGGTCTCTGTTTCTTAGGTGAAACCTGAATAGTGGTAGATGTCACCAAGTACTGAGTTACCATTTGAGAGTGAAAGATTTGGTGATAAGTCAGCAAAACTGAAGCCCTGGAGAAGGTATCCCCAAAGAAATTCCAACTAGAGATGGAGATTTTTTTAAAGTGTTTATTTTTTTTCAATTTCAATTTCAGGATTTATTAAGGCTAAGAGTGTCATTAGAGATAATCCAGTTTAACCTTCTCACACCACAGGGGTCATCATAGAAATCTAGAAAAAGGAAGTGACTTACCCAACTTCACCTAGCAAGGTCGTAGATAAAATGAAACTAGAAGCCAGATGTCCAAATTTCTAGCCCAGGGCTCATTTTGCAACACCACACTGGCATACCACCTTGAGTTCCTGAGGTCTTGAAAAATCATATCCCTCCCTCAGGGCTTGCTCTCCTCAGACCAGCATAGCACTTGGGGGATTTGCAGGCAGCGGACATTCCATGCTACTGGGATTCTAGCCAGGCGCCTGAAGATGGCACCTGTCACATCCCATTGGAATGAATGGCCTCCCTCTGAAATTGAGACAGGCCAGGCAGAATCTGGGAGGAGCACCTTGAGAGCATTCAGGGCTAGAGTATTCAAGGCAGAGGAGATAATAGCAAAATTACTCAGCACAGTTTGCTGGGAAGTTTTCTACTTCTTTTGGACCCCAGTGATTTATGATTACTTTAGGGACAGCCACTCTGGTTCGTTGGTTTAAGTGCCACTACCCTTGAGGGGCATGGTGGGTGCTGTCTGCCTGCTGTTTTCCCTGGTCTGACTGCTCACAAGATTGGTTCATGGGACAGTTTAACTGGACTCTCATATGCCTGTTGGGATTAATGGCATTTGACTTTATATCATGAAAAATCATATCAGTAATGCCAATTGGGGTAGATGGTACAAGCAGGAAGAATGGACATGAGAAGGGAGAAGCACAAAAGGAGGAAGAATGGGGAGAGAAAATGTGATGGAGGAATTCCTTTGCACTCCAACAACTGAAGTTTCAGGGTCTGTAGCTTCTCTCACTTTTAATCATTGCATCCATTAGTTGCCATTTGTCAATTCAAATAAGACTTTCTCTACTGTAATTCGTTTTTGAGATAACTGAAGCCTTTAACAGATGAAGGACTCACTAATGAGACATTTGCTCTTCTTTTCCCATGTCTTCACATTCTGCACACTACAGAAGTAAGTGTGTGAACATACTGGAGAATGGTCCAATAGCAAAACAAAAGATGCTAAGAATCAACTGTCATAACATCTTTGTATCTGGAACCTACTTTTCACCCTTTCTTACTTTCAAGCACCCAGGGATTATAACTGTCCCACTGTTCTACTGTCTAGATCCCAGGAAATTTGTTAGACAAGAAAATAAGAGGCAAGATAGGGTGGTGCTAGAGAATAACATGCATAAGACCAGGAAGTGCCATGCTGGAGAAGAGGAGCCATAACTGGGCCAAAGCAAGTGGAATGAAGAGCAGATTTCACATGCATCACAATGTGTGTATGTCAAAGATCTGAAGAAGGAGTTATATGTAGAAATTTAATTTTTTTCCTTTAGTGGAGGATGCATTCAGCTAGATCTCAGGACTCTAGGCCCCCAATGCCTTAACAAATAAGAGAAGTAGTTAAGTCATCTCTAAATGACTATGGGCCCTGAATGTTTTTCTGTTGTTGTTGCTGTTGGGTTTTGTTGTTGTTTTGTGTTTGTTTGTTGCTTGTTTTGAAGCAGGTTCTGTGTGTAGCTCTAAGTGTCCTGGAACTTACTCTGTAGAACATGCTATCCTTGAGCTCACAAAAATCTTCCTTGCCTCTGCTTCTAGAAGGCCTGAATTAAAGGCATAATGCCATAACCTCTGGCAACCTGACTGTTTATAAGTGGATATCTGGGTGGAAATTTCAGAGACAAGGAAAGAAGAGATTGTGTGATGTGGGTATGGAACACATACTGTAGGCTTCCACATCCACAGTGGGACATGCTCTGTGGTCTAGTACTCTGAAATTGGAACCACATCTTACTACCAATACCCTAGGAAAATAGAAGGATTCACCAAAGTAACTTTCAAGTCATACTTTGTTGTCATCAAAGCCACCTCTCCAACTTGTCATTCATACTGAGATACCCTGTATGTCATGGACTCAAGGATGGGATATTAGTGACCAGGACTGGGTTCAAGGACCAAAAACACAAGCTATGTTTTTGATCCTTCATACCCATCCCATAGAAAGAAGGGAAACTTTTCTTAGTACAGTCTTCAGTATGGCTATTCTCTGAAGCTCAGTTCCTCAGCTATCATCTCAGTCATCAAGAACCTCTTACCTTCTTGTGCCTTTAAGCCTCTCCTCTCATAGACTCCTACCCTCTGCCCATGTATATGCCAGCCCTCTCCATAAAGTTCATTTTTATGGCCTTTTATATCCTACTTCTTGTTCTGTGGAACTTTTATAATGTTTTGTCTCTGCTATCTACTCACAATTTTACCTATTCTTATCTCCTCTGGCTATTGAAGGCCTTTGTAGTTGTTTCTCAGTTTTAGGTGCAGTAATTCCTTGTCACTTCTCTGCTCACTCAGCCACACTCTGGCCCTCTTTTACTTATGAGAGTCTCCCCTTCTCATATAAGAGCATCCCAGGTCTCATCTCTAAGAATCCTGTCTCTAAGAATGACTATCCACCATCCTGTCTCACACCAGTTTATACAATTTCTCTTTTCCTGTAAGTTTTTTCCATCATATTCCATGAAGATATTGATATATTCTTGGACAAAACCACCTTCCTATTTTCCTTCAGTCTCCTTCCAGTTCTTATTCAGCCTTCTTTCAGACTTGATCCAAAATGCCTAGCAGCATTTCCTCATACATCATGTTTTATTATTTTAAATGTTATTCTCATTTATTTATTTTATCCATTTTACATCCCTGTAACCCTTTCTTTCCTCTACTCCCAGCCCCACTCTCTCCCTGCCCCTCCCCTTTTCCTTAGAAATGGGGGAGCTTCCTTTCTCATCCACCTGAGCTCATCAAGTTGCATCAGGACTGAAATGTCCTCTTCCCCTTTTGTGTATCAAGGCAGTCCCACCAGGGAAAACTGATCAAAAAGCTGGCAAGTGAGTTCTTGTCCTATGCAGTCCCCACTTCCCTTACTAGAGGACTCACATGAAGCCTAAGCTGCCTATCTGCTACATCTTTGTAAGGGACCTAGGCCCAGTTCCTGCATGGTCCTTGGTTGATGCTTCAGCAGTCTCAGCAAACCCTTCGGGGCCCTGGTTAGTTGGTTCTGTTGTGGTTTTTTTTGTGTGTGTGGAGTTCTCATACACCACTTTTTGTGTTCAAGGTAAGATGGCTTTTGCCACTCCACTCCACAAGCAGGCACTCAAGCACACACAGACGAATACACGCACACATACATGCATGTGTGCTTTACTTTTTTTTTTTAGCTATGTTGTCAATGTTCTTTTGGAAACTTAATCCAAGAGGATATATTTCTGTCCAAATTTGACTTGCCTCCTCTGCAAAATCCTTCACTGTGAATCTGTATTCATGAAATATCTCTTTTATCTTGTTTCTGAAGACAATGCAGAATACCCCTCCACCTATAAAGCCTTCTCTGGTACTCACAGTCCTGTCACTAAAGCTCTAATCACCCCCCCCCACCCTTTGGTTTATTTGAGACAGGCTTTCTCTGTGTAGCCTTGGCTGTCCTGGACACAATTTGTAACCCAGGCTGGTCTTGAACTCACAGAGATCTGCTTGCCTCTAACTCCCCAAGTTCTGGGATTAAAGGCATGCACCACCATGCCAGGTTTGATGCTCTAACCTTATATTAGGAGAGGCTCATCTCTCTATTGGTCCTTGTCTCTCAAGATCATTCCCAGTACCTGAAATAATTTACTAAATAGAGCAGACAATTAATTTTTATTTAACTGACTAGCATTTGATAATTATGCAGTGGCTGATACATAACAAATGTTTCATGAAGGTCATTTTTGGACTTTTACAGTTTACAAGCAGTTTCTGTATATTTATTTGACTCCATACTCATAATATCCCTCTGCAGGTGGTTTTGTCTTATTCCCAGTTTTTTGCTGATGAAAGTAGTAGAATAGAGGAGGCATTTATTTTCAGCCCTTTCTGCGCCAAGTGTTTGCATACAGAATTTAATTAAATTTTCAGAAAGTACTGTGAAGTGGGTGTTCTTAGTTACATTTTACAGATAGGAAAACTGAAACTCAGACAGGAGTCCAAAATCACAAGGAGTGTATAAATCTGCCTCCTCTGCTATTTCATTTTTCTGTAATTTGATCACAGTAAATCTAGTGGGCAATACTGAGGAGGCATACAAAAGGTATTATAAAGCAATATTACAATTATTATTTACGTTTATATTTTGTTTTTCATTTCTATTAAATTTACTGTCAGGTGTATAAAGACCTGAAAGGGAAAATAAAACATGTCTGTTTTCAAACAATGCTTGCCTTTCTCCTTGTATATTACAGTTGTAGGAACCAATGAATGAGTGCTTCCCATGCACCAAGCATTATTCTTAGAGCTTTCAATGTTTTCATTTAATCATGAGCATTATCTTATGAGGTAGGGGCTATTTTATGCCTAAATATATGCATCAATAACTTCAGCTCATAGGAGTTAAGTAATTTTACAAACTATAGTTTGTGAGGTATTTGAAATTTTAAGTTATGTTGGTCTTATTCCAAAGTTAATATTCTTTCGATGATACTAGATTGCTTTTCTAAAAGGATGAGAAAATCAAGGGTCAGAGTGACTATTTGACATCAACTCTGATGACTATATTTCCCATTTCCCTTTGGGTGCTCACTTCTCTTTGTCAAAGGCACTCTTTGCATTATTAGCAATCTTCATATGTTTGTGGTCCATCTCCCCAACCACATCATCAGCTTTTCCAACCCTACTTAGACGCCCCACAGCGAGCTCTTACTAAATATGTGACAATAGATGAGCATGGGTCTCTTTCACTTGAAAGCATTATTAATAAACTATCATGCTTTAACAAAACCCTTATCTCCAAAAGAGTGAGACTTTGGTGCTTAGATGTGTCAATTCCTCTCCCCCTCTGAAGCTTGAGTTCAGGAGCCCACACTCCTTACCTCTGGACAGCATCTATTCTAAAGGGAGTTTCCAAGTTTCAGAATCATTTCATTGAAGGTTAAATTGTGTGTGTGTGTGTGCGTGTGTGTGTGTGTGTGTGTGTGTGTGAGTGAGTGAGTGAGAGAGAGAGAGAGAGAGAGAGAGAGAGAGAGAGAGAGAGAGAGAGTCTGAGAAAGTGAGGTCCCAAAGGGGGAAGGGAAGTACACTCTAAGATTCTGCATGCAAATGGACTCTGAGATTGTTCTCCATCTAAACAATGTGTCAACTTCTAGCAGCCACACTCTATACAATCAGTTCTAAAGATTGTGTCTCTATTATTATTAAGAATGTTAATAACCTTATTTTTTACAGGGAACTTCCATTTACTCAAAAGGCGCCTGCACAAGATTTTGTGATTTTTAGTTTGCGCTCTTTCAATCCTTTTTAGATTTAGCATTCCTTCAAAACACCTCCCCCCCCCGTCCATTCTGGAGGAATGGAATCCAACCCAGGGAAGCAGGGACAGCTAAGACCACAGAAAAAGAACTTTCATCAGTTTGAGGTCAGCAGCTGATCCTGTTGCACATTTAAGATCTTAAATTCAGCCCTAGGTCTCCTTACTTCCCCTTGCCTGTTTCCAGAGCCTGCAGGACCTGGAAGCCTTTGTGCCTCCTGCCATCAGAAATCACTCTTCCTAGTCCCTTTCCCGATAGATGGCTTCAGGGACACTGTAGAAGCTGGCTCATCAATTATCTCTTCCCCTCCTCCAGACTAATTTCTTCATGTATTTGTATGAATACACTTAGCAGCCTACAAAGAGATAGGCCATTGTAATAATCATATCTAACACGTGTGGAGTCTTTACTATGAGCCAGGCACTATAATAAACCTTCTGCATGTATAATTTTTATTGACCCCATAATAGTCCTATGAAGAAGAGTTATTAAGATCCCCATTTCATAGAAAAGGACATTGAGGCTTTGAGTGACTAAGCAACCTACCAAAGACTACACAGCTAGCTAATAATGCAGAGTCAAGATTCAAACCTGTGCACATTCATAAACTACTCATATGTATTTTGCTATTGGTCTCCATTCTCATATAGAAACAGTAAGATTCAAGGATTGGGAGGTCATGTGGCAGTCAGAGGGAACAGTCTCAAGAAGTCAGAAAATAAGTTTTCTCTAATTTTCTTCCAGTATCAAGCTGTAGAGCATTAAGAAGTCACTTGAAGTCCCCTGCTTCTGAATCTGCAGGCAAGGTCCAGTATGTGAGCTTCAAGAAAGACAAGCCAAAAAAGGTTAATCTCCTCCAAATTTATAGAGCTTAAAAGCATTACAAAAATGCAAAGTGTGCCTTATCGTAATCCTTTACATTGTAATTCTAGCCTATTCATCTACCAATGAACCTGGGATAGAGACCTTGCTCTGTCCCTGGATTCTGATGCCATTCATGTGCCAACAAATGGTCTCAGGGAGTAATGGGTGATCCATTATCTGGATATGGATTATTTCTCAGGAGTAAATCGTTAGCCCTGTCAGCTGCTGATGAATTATCCTACTGCACCTGGGGGCTCATCACTTTGCTTTGCAAGGGACGTGCAGGGAATGCAAGCAGTGACTAGAGTGAAACAGTGACTGTGCAGGTGTTGTCCTTAGGGCCAGGAAATAATCATGGTGGGCTTAGGTTCCCCCAAAGCAGTAACAATCCCACCAACCTGTGAGAAGATAATGAACTTATCCACCCACAGATCAGCCCAAGGTTTGCAGGACCAATTCCTGACCTCTTCTGATGTTTAGAGCCTGGTGAGGGAGGAAAGAACCTGGCCCTCTGACATACCACAAACTCCTCAAAGAGAGATAAAAGGAATGGACAGCAGAAAGAGAAACAAAAGTATAGGAATAGAGGAAAGCAAGGATAAAACAGAGAGTGAGCAGAGAGATGAGAAAAATAAAATGAAACATCTCACAAAATTCACAAAGAATAAAAAGATTACAACGAAAAAGAAAGCCAGAAAAAAAGACTCAAGAGAATAAAAAGAAAAAATAGGGGGAAAAGAAAAACAAAAACAGTCTCAGAAAGAAATTTTATAATGATAGTAGAGTAGAGGCAGAAACTAAATTTGTATGTAAAAATACAAGTCTGGAGGAAAAAGAAATAATGGAAGAAGAAAAATGTGAGAAATAAACTAGAAAAAATTGAAAAGGTAAATAAAAAATAGAATCATTAAAGACAAAAAGAGTAAAATGAAAAGGCATGAAGATAAGAGATAGTAAACACAATGAATGAAATCTGAGAAATGTGGAAAAAGAAACAAATCTTTAGAGGGATGAGAAATGCTTTTCCCCTATTGTATCTTTTCCCTCTTTGATTGCAGGGCACATACAATTTCAATGTGATGCTCAGGGTTGAACTTAAAAATGGTTAGGTTTCCATCTTTGTTTAGAAGGCTGTCTCCCTTGCTGTCTGAGAGATGACTCAGCAGTTAAGAGTACTTGCTAATTGTGAAGCTCCTGTCCCCTCCAGGTCTTTGTATCTCCTTTTTCTTCCATAAGATTTTCAGCACTTTGCCCAAAGTTTGGCTGTGAGTCTCAGTATCTCTTTCGATAGCCTGGTGGGTAGAGTCTATCAGAGGCCCTCTTTAGAAGGTTCCTGTCCTGTTCCAAGTCTTCTCCTACTTCGGATGTCTATCCTGTTTGTTCTTCTGAATGAGGATTAAGCATCTTCCCTAGGGTCCTCCTTGTTGTTTAGTTTCTTTAAGACTATAGATTTTAGTATGTTTGTCCTATATTATACGGCTAATATCCACTTATAAGTGAGTATATATCATTTGTGTCTTCTGGCTTTTTGAAAATCTCCCCTGGGTATGCAGCCTTGCCAGGCTACAGAGGAAGATGATGCAGCCAGCCTTGATGAGACCTGATAAGCTAGGGTCAGATAGAAGAGGAGGAGGTTCTCACCTATGAGGGGACTAGGGAAAGGGCATTGGGGGAGAAGAGGGAGGGTGGGTGAGACTGGGAGGAGAAGAGGGAGGGGGTGCAGTGGGTATACAAAGTGAATAAATTGTAATAAATAAATAAAATAAAATTTAAAATAAAAATATATTTAGAAAACAAAACTCACTTGTCTTATAATAAAAAGCACTGAAGGTAGAAACAAAATTGGGACTAACCATATGCATAGACACAGAGATCTAAACATATAGAAAAACACATTCTCTCTCTCTCTCTCTCTCTCTCTCTCTCTCTCTCTCTCTCTCTCTCTCTCTCTCTCTCTCTCTCTCTGAGGAAAATGGATTCACAAAAGATAGCAATCCAAATATTTAGGTGCCAAAAGAAGCAAGACATTCTCCAAATCCGACCTCACTACAGACAGATATCAAAAAAAGGCAGTCCAACAGAAGGGGGCCCAGGCAGGAAACTGAGAATAAGTAGAGATATAAGACCACAGAGTTATGACGGAGACTCAGAAAAAAATGGCCATATGAATAAATAGACAGCCAAGGTAGGAGAAGGCTCATCCTTAGCTCAGTTCCTCCCTTCTGCATTCAAATTTTTCTAATGTCAGAAACTGACTTCTTTCTTGGTCTCCTTGTAGAGCACCTGTTCTCTCCTGGTCTTTCTATTTCCCCCTTCTTTCATAAGACTCCCTTCACTTTGCCCAAAGTTTGACTGTGAGTCTCAGCATCTGCTTCAATACTCTGCTAAGTAGAGTCTTTCAGAAGTCCTCTGTGGAAAGCTCCTGTCCTGTTCCCTGTCTTCTCCAACTTCTGATGTCTATCCTGTTTGCCCTTCTGAGTGAGGATTAAGCATCTTCCCTAGGGTCTTCCTTGTTGTGTAGCTTCTTTAGGATGATAGATTTTAGTATGTTTATCCCATAATACATGGCTAATATCTACTTAAAATCTGGGCTCCACAAGGAGACCAACAGAGCCAAAAATATGGGCTCAAGTGATCCTGCCGAGACTGATGAATTAACCAAGGACTATGCATGGAGAGGACTTATAACCCCTGCTCAGATGGAGCCCACGGGCTTCTCAGTCTTCATGGGGGTGCCCTAGTAAGAGGAGCAGTGGCAGTCACTGGCATGAACTCGATTGCCTCTTCTTTGAGCACCTTCCTCTGGTCTTACTAGGCCACATAGAAAGAGGATCCAGACAGTCCTAATGAGACCTCATAGGCTAGGGTCAGATTGTAGGGGAGGAGGACCTCTCCTATCAGTGGAGTAGGGAAGGGACATAGGAGGAGATGAACAAAGGAGGGTTGGGCCTGGAGGAGATGAGTGAAGAGGCTGCAGTCTGGATACAGAGTGAATAAATTATAAATAATAATAGTAAGAAGAGGAGGAGGAGGAGGAGGAGGAAGAAGAAGAAGAAACTGGCTTCTATCTACTTCTCTCAGAATTTTCTCTAAGATTTGTAACAGTTGATAACAATGTTATTTATTTAAATAAACTCACTCCTGCAAACACTCTGTTAGTGACTGTGTTACCAATCCTCAGGAACAGATGCCCACCCTCACCAGTTTGGATAACTATCCAAAAGGCCTCTTCAGGCATGGATGTAAGTGGTTGAATTTCCAGCCCAGTGGCTTAAACAGAATTGTAACTCTTCTTGACTTCTACTCCAAGACTAAGGTTTTCCCCACTACATGTCACAATTTTCTACAATTTGTGTATTATGAGGAGACCAGCATATGGGATCCATATCCCAGATGGAATAACAGAAGTCATACATCTCTTTACCTACAAATTTGTTTCTTGATAAAGAAAAGTTTGAAAACTCCCGGGTTAAACAGGGCAAGATAAATTTTAAGGGTCCTCCTAGCCCTGACTTCCTAGGATTCTATGACTAAGAGCTAAGATCATGCCATTCTAGACCTTCAGTAATTGAAGAGAAGTTGATTGGATTTTCTGGACTAACATGGGGTCACTGTCTTCCTAATAAATATTTAACTGTGGCCCCAATTTATTGATTTTGCTCAATATCAATATTTCTTGGCACAGCTTCCAATACTGACTGGTAGACCCCTGATAATGTGAAACATATATCGTCCAAAACACCTAGAAGATAAGCTACAGGTGGTTATTTATGTGTCTGTCCAACTGGCATGTAATGACATGCAGGCTTTACCACCCTTTCTGACTAGTGCTGAGCACATGGAAGAGTGAGAAAACTGCATTTTAAAGGGAAATGGTATTTTGTAGGGAAAATCAGGGTAGTCTAAGGGCTTTTAGTTGCTATAACCTGCAGCAAACCTAAAGAAACAAAGTGAATAGCTTTATGTTGATGATCAGTACCATCACTTAGAGGGTCTGCCTCCTTAAATCTTGTTCCTTCCTTCCTTCATTTGTTCATTCTTCACAGATTGCTTTTTTTCTGTACCAACCTCTGTACTATAACTGGGAACACAGACTTAATACCTCATCTTTGATTCCAGATTGTGATAGAGTGAAGGGGAGCAATAGTAATAGCTATGTTGCTTAAAATCAACAAACCCAGGCTATGAATAAGTGTTTGCAGGAAAAAATAATTTGATAAGAATATTACTGTATATGCACACTTTTAATTATTCCCTCGGGCAAAACAGTTGAATCAGAGACCCCTTTTTTGTATGCATTATTCAGGATTCACAGAAGTCTTATAATTAGGTTAGGTGAAATAATTTGCTTTGTTAAGTATAGCTCAAAAAAGTACAAGTTAGCTGAATTTTTTTTATTCTTTAGTTGCATAGTCTTGGTGACAGGGTTTCATTTGTTGGTAATTGTTTGAGAACATTGTTTTGGGAGAGTGTCTGGACATGTACTGTAAGATAAGGGAACATAAACTTTATTTGAAGCTACCATGACATTAACCCTGTCATCCCCAAATAGTGAGAGTTTCGGGCACATTGTTGAACATGCACTCATTTCAAGTATCTAACAACCATATACCAATCACCTTTGCTCACTCACATACTTGGGTAAGTGTGGGAACACTGGGAAGTTTCCAATATACCTAGACCTATGAAAGGCTTACATACCAATAGATAACTTGAGGGCTTTATAATCAGAGGTTTAAGAGAAATTTGGGGGAAAGGAACTGGGAAGAACTAAGAGTAAACAATGAGGTAAACTGAGCTAAAAGACAAGAGCAGCTGGTGAGACTGTAAATGACAAGGGAACTTCTGGTGATGTACGGTGAGAGGGGTCTTATGTGTGGTGTTGGGTCTGATAATGAGCAATCTCCTTTCCTCTGTGTCCTTCTATTAAAACAATAGGATATGTTCTTATGATCCAGACAGTAATACAACAAGCAGATCACTCTGTGGCTGAGATTAGAAGAGTAACTTGCTTCCCTTTTAACTGTTTCAGTTTAGGATGAAACATATCCACTCTGTTTGTAAAACAAAACAATGAGAGCAAGCCTCTTATCCTCTAATACTCTTCCCTTGAAAATCACTTTCTTTGCCTTTCTAACACCCCTGTCTAACAGAATTCTTTCATGGAGGTGAGAGGATTCAAGTGTTACTGAGTACTAAGGTGGCTTTCAAATTATTCACATTCCAAAGGAGCCATAATGATTTCCAAGATGACTGGTTGTAGAAATAAGTCCTTCTAAAAACCCAGCAATAGAATTTTCTTGATGCCACAGGATGATTCAGAGCATTTGGTCTTAATTACTTTGATGGTCCTCCAGGATTTAATATATGAATATTACATTGTGATCTTCAATTTAATTTCTTGTGTAAATGGATTGTGGCAGAATCCTGTAGTCCGGGAACTGTCACATAATTCAGAGTGGAGGACACTATCTTAACTCATCTCATTGCTGAAGCTATTTGTTGTCCCTCAGGCTTTGACAACCAGGAGATGGCAAAGTAGCAAAAGAGATGTGATCTCTCAACCTGGGTCCAGACAGACATGAGACATTGTCCCTATGTTGTTACACAAAGACAGCACTTACTTTCAAAAAGACCGTTCCACTCAATGTGCAGCTGAGTGCCCTGGGCTTTCTTAGCACAGTTGGCAAATATATGACATGCATGCAAGATCCTAGTCTTCGGTAGGACACTAAATTTGCAGTATTATTTTGGGCAAGTCCTTTAATTCATGAGCTTCCCATTTCTCATTATTCAAGAAAAAAATGCATGACCATCAAATTGTTTTTCCCCCTAAAAGGAATGCTTCCTGGTAAATCTAACGTCTTGGCACCACGACTGGACAAAGGTCACTGGTATATATTCTGTGAATAATAAACCACCCTGGAAAAGAAGGGAAGGTTTGAAGGAAGAAAGGAAGTTCAACTGGAGGGATTAGAAAAGAAAGGAGAGGCTTCTGTGCAGCCTTAGTAAGTTGACCCTTTTCCATTTATCTGGATGAGCTTGCAAAGGGCTTTGCAACATGGGCATCATTTGAGCTCAGGAACTCTGATGGAAATTAGGGGTGGTGGAAATGACACTCAAGTATTAACTGAGAAGCCACTGTGCTAGGAATTTATCTGTGGTTGAGGCAGGATATATATATATATATATGATATATCCTTCATATATTTATACAGAAGGATGTTCACATAAAATCTATAAAGAACCCCTAAAATTAATAAGGAAGAGAACAAAATACTAGAAGAAAGATGGATAGCAGGTTTAAATAGGAACTGTGTGGAAGAGAATATAGAAAAGGCCAATGAATATATGAAAAGATGCTCATTAGTCACCAGAGAGATGCACATTAAAATCACAGTGAGATATCACTGTACACCCACCAGAATGATTAAAATTTCAAAATCTGAAAACAGTGTTGATAAGGGTTTGGCACAATGAAGGGGTGTAAATTAGTGCACACTTTGGAAAACTGGCAACAGCTACCAAAATGGAACATGTGCATATGTTATGACTCAGTTATTCCACTCCTAACAAATACAGGCACATATGCACCAAGAGAAAAACAAAAATATTCAGAGTGATGTTAATCCAAATAGCTCCAAACTGGAAGAAATTAGCTTTTCATGTCTACTAGAATGGATAAATCAACAGCAGCATAGTCACAAAAGGAATATTATATAACAAGAAAGAACAATAGAAGTTTCATGTTACAGCACGGCGAAATCTCACAAATATAACATTGAATGAAAAATCCAAATGCGAAGAAGTACATACCAAATGGTTTCATAAGAGTCAGTGACTGGAAAACTTATGTTTAATTATGTAAGACGTTTGAATATAAAAAGCCTTAAAACCATTCATGTAAAAAAATAGTTGTTACTTTTTAGAAGTTAGTAAAGAGATTAGGTTAAGGAAGCAGACGAAGTTTAAGAATTAGAAATGCTGATATCCAATTTCTGATGTTATGTTTGAGGCAAGGGCCTACTATGCAGTTCTAGACTGGCTAGTCTTGAAACCAGTATTTAGCCGAGTCTGTTCTCAAATTAATGGAGACTTCCTGTATCATGGTTACCAGAAGAAATATTCTGCTTTTCAGTTCAGTAACAGATAACACTGTCTTTCACATAATAAAGGATGCATTGTTGATTTATGTGTTTCTGTGTGGTATATTTTAAGAGAAAGCTTTAAAAGAGAGTTAAGAAAAATTCAGACACCTTTGTCTCAAGCCACTCATCCTCTCACACTCCTGGCAATGGGATTTAAGGCTCTTTTTGTATCTCTATATTTATCTACAATGATATTTTATCCCTAAAGCCAACTTGAACCAAACCTGTATCTAACAGCTGTCAGCCAACTGAAGTCAGTGACACGATGTACCTGTTATTGCCTAGAATCCTATTTTCCCCTATTCCCAAATTATTCTTGCTCTATTGCATCTGTCTTCCCCCATGAAACTATTTCATTTTCTATTTGCAATCTTTTTCATGCCCTTTAGACTAAAGTCTAAGGGACCAAACTAGATTTCTTTTTGTGAACCTCAGCAAGCTCTTCTCTCTAAAGACGTCAATGCCTACACTTTGTACTCTGAAGCTTCTTTTGCCTCTGCCAAATTTGAGTAGATGGTCCAATACTTCCTCATTTGGACATGTAAGATATTGAAGTGCCTTATCAAAAACTCTTGGAGCCAGATACATTTCAAAGTTGTGACACTGAAAGGTGTTATCAACATAATCATATGCATTTGTTTTTATCATATAATAACATTTGGCAGATAGTGACACAGTTTATAAAATCACAAATGTTCATATTTTATTATGAAATACATGAATATTCATGCTGAGTAGGATGAAAACATAATATTTTCATGCAACAATGTGGATAAATTTTGAGATAAGTTAAAATGAGTTTTAGTGTCAGACTTTAAAGTTTTTAGTTTTCAGTGCCTTGTGTTTTTAAAAATTGAAATTGCTAGGCTTGTGAAATCCCAGCACTTTAGAGGCTGAGGCAGGAGGATTGCCATGAGCTGGAAGCTAGCCTGGTCTAACTAGCAAGTTCTCAGCCAACCTGGGTTACAAAGTGAGACCCTGTTTTTAAAAATAAAAATAATAAGAAGGAAAAATAAATTGTAGTAGCAACTTCTTTTTGAGTTGGTTATTTTTTTAACAGTTAGACGGATGGAAATACAGATGGGTATAATGTGGTCATTACGTGTGATTGTCTTCCGAAATAAGTGAGAAATGCACATTAAATAAGGTTTTTATATCTCTCACAGTGCCCAATTGTGAGTAATGAAATTTCATTGCTGGCAAGAGGAACATTATTACAGAAATCCACCCCATGTAAATCTGCTACCAGATCATAAATGCCAAGCCAGGGATCTCATGGCCATCTCTGGTACTCAAGCAGTAATCACTCATAAAAAAAATGTCCTTTTTCTTGCTGTGGGTAATACAGGCTTACCTAGAAGAGAAATGTTGGCATGGCAGGTTCCTGGGACTATTTTATTGGATGCAGTGTGAAAGGAAAGAACGAGCTGCATGCAACAATTTTGGGTTCTTTTGTTTAAATATTATTTTTTAAAGCTAGACTTTGCAATGCTAGTAAGTGGTAGTCAGTTTAGAACTCCCTTTAGGACAATACACAGAATTCAGTGAGCTCGTATTGATAGTTCAACATAGAGGTAGATATTTACTTCCTGCTAGCTGGGAAATAGCAGTACTATGTTCTATAGTAATAGTTCAACAAAGAAGTAGATATTTACTTCCAGCTAGCTGGGGAATAGGAGTACTATGTTCTATAGTCCTAGTATATTCCAGAGACAAAACAAGGGTTCCAAAAGAGATTGATAAGGGAGTAGAGCATAAATCAAAGTTAAATCATGAAGCTTTCCCATCCAGGAGATTCCAGTGAAACACAGGAAACTCCAGTAAGAGAAATCATGTAACCATTCTGAGCAAAATGACTGGAAGGGAAAGCCAGCCAGGCAGATAAATTTTAGAAGTTAAAAGGTTCAGCTTTAGACCTTTGAGACACAAGACTGCTTCTAGAGGGCAGAAACCTTAAACCACAAGTTTGGTACCTCCCACAGCAATGCTGTAAGCTCTTCGACTTTAAGAGAATAGGACTTATATGAGTTTCACCACCTCTTCCCATTCTACTTTTGAGGGCGAACAAGTCTGTGATGCCTTTAAAAATAATATACTTTTTATTATTTTCATAAGAGTAATACATATTTCTTGTTTAAAATTTAAGCAACGAGATAAATACATGAAAGCTTAAATTCACTTGTCATTCCATTTCCCACACATTTCAGTGTATTTCCTCCTTCTTTGCTTATGTTTCTAGGTCTTTCACAAAATTTTAACATAGAGTTTTGTGTTTTGAATTACACTCTCAAGAATATGTAGGACATTTCTCATGTTAATATTAGAGCCAGTGCAATTTAAATGTCCACCAGACATAGTTGTCATACTTAAATATAGAATGTGTACCCTGTCTTTATGGAATTTAGTCTGAGTAAGAAGATGAGACAGATATATATGATCCAATAGTGAAAAATACAAAATGGAACATAATTAAATTGAATTTAGGAAGATAGACAGGAAAGATAGCTGGAATCTAAAGGCAGGAGAGATTAATGTGGGTAGAGAAAAAGGTTCATGGACAAGAAAGGACTTAAATTGTTTTTAAAGAATAAAACAGGGAGAATGAGGAAAGAGATACATTGAGGAAAATGAACTAAAGGAAAGCTACACTGAAAAGGTAAAAACCCTTTTATCCTTTTTATTGTTGAAGATAGAAGCCTACCCATGGCCAGTTGTGAAACTCTTCAAAGTTTCATGTTCCATACAGTCAAATAAAACCAGGTTTCTTACTTGAAGAGATTTGGAAAATGGATGCATAAAAATGATTTATTCGCGTTAATAAGACAATAACATAGGCTTGCACCTTTTGCTATTTAGAAATTGTCTTTTTGCTGCACAATGAACAGTGATGGCTCACAAGTCATAATATGACTGGCCAGAGTCCTCAACTGGACAGCTTTATAGGTAGGTAGCTGGTTACATGATTTCAGAGCCTTGGCCACAGTCAACTTATCACTGTGTCTTAGCAATAACAAGAAGAGAGTACCAATGAAAGAAAGCCCAGGGCACAATCCCCCTTCTTATACTGAAGACACATAAAGATGGCTAAAAGTAAGTAATCCACATTTGTACTCTGAAGACTTCCCCAGTGGAACTAGAAATTCCTCAGGGGCAGAAAATCAATGGTATGAAGAAAACTAGAAAGGTACATGAAACACTATAATTTGTTCATTTGTGATATATCCAAAATGTCCTTTCTTGTGTAGAGAGACCAGCCACTGACCAGTTATATGCCTTTGAGAAAGTAGTACTAGATCTGAGTTCACCTCAGTTCTCTAACCCATCTATAAATTGGAAACTATAGCAAAGTTTCCTTTCACACCATAATCATATGGACTTATGACTTTTTTGGACCATTACTTCCTTTCTGATTTTAGGAATCCCCTATAACAATGCAAATAACTCTGAGAAAAGGGTACATCTCACCATGCATTGCCAGTCACCACCATACCTGGGAATCGAAGTCCTTTAGAAAATTGGACCAGAAGAATGAGCAGGCCCAGCCTGAGGGGAGAGGCACAGAAAGGAGACGTGGGTGGGTTCTCAAGATGTCACCAGTTAAGCAGAGGGAGGATCTTGATACATCCTCCTTTTTCTGCCTTTCCCCTGAATGCCCAGTAGCAGGCTGTGTTTGGTTGCATGCCTAAGTAGGTGCCTGCTCAGCACAGGATGACCTGGCTGCCAGCATACTGTTCTAAGCCAATGAGAGAATGTTGAGGTGAATGATCTTGAGGCCAATCATAGGTGGATGTGTCTCTTTAATGGCTAGAGAGATTTTATTTTTGGCTCCTTTTCATTGGTCCAGGCTAACAGAAGTCTCTCTGGAGTGTCTGCCAATGCCAAGCCGTCAGCCAACGGGAGTGGATTTAGCTGTAGGATCTTGTTTTTATCTGGATCTGAAGGTAGCCCTACTTCAAGGGTTATCTTCATATGTCTCGTCATTGTCATCCTTGACTGAAAGCTTCTGCCAAGAACACAGGAGACATAGCAGTTTCACCTATATGAGGCAGCCTGATGAGAGGTAGGCATACTTGGGGACCAGGGTTTGTGTGTTTGCACATCCCCTGCAGGTGAGTGCAGGCATATCAGCAAAGGAAAAGAATAAGGAGGTAGTACTGGTGGGAGTGAATACTGTAATGCTAAAGGAAGATTTTTGACAGGCTACATTGTAATTACTTCCTTCCCACAAATTATAAATAGTCAATGGACCTATTCAAAACCCTATAGTGTCTTCTGTATCCTTACCCTGTGTGCCCATAGAGAGAGGATTCCTAAAAGAGTAAAAGGTGTGCTAGTTCCTACTTAGAACCTGCATTCCCCATTTTATGTAGTCTACAATACCCAAGGAGAGAAACTGATGTAGCTGGACTCCAAAGACAGTTTGAATACATGGTGTTCTCTTCTAAAACCTTAGCTTACTCTGGGTACCTCTGTTTATGCTTCATGGAATGTTGGGACTATGAGTTCTGCTGTAAATTATTCTATATGAATAATTTGGATCTCTCATCATTGTTATAATTCTTAGTCCCATAATAGATGAAACATATAAGTGCTTTCTAAGCAATGTGTACATATGTAAGAGAGCATGTAAGGGGTAATGGAAAGCCTTCCATGTTTCTGGAGAGATGTTTCAATTAATCAGAAAACATTTACTGAGTGTTTTATGTGTGACAGGCACTATAGTAGATACTAAGTGGACAGAAAATAACACATATGGACTTTTGGTAGGTGTTGTCAGGCCAGAACCAAGGAAAGTGTGTGCTTTGGTTCTTGGTTTTAGACTATTTTTAATTGTTTTAGTGATTGCCTTGTAATAATAGTAGATTTTGAAAAACCCTAGAACTAAGGTTGTTTTAAAAGTGGTCAGAAAAATCTGCTTTCCTCTAAAGATGCTCCCAATATAAACTTTGTATCAGAAAAGAATTTGCCACAAATTTGCTGTAAGGTCCTGGATGAGTCATTTCTCCAGTCTCTCTTCATTATAATGAGTTAGACACAAGACAGTGTCTAACATTCCTACTCTAATAGGCAGTCTTTTGTATGAGTTTAACTGGACATGGTCTTCCTCCATGGCCTTAGCCCCATTTGCAGTGTTGTCTCCAGCTGTATAATGATATGCTTTGTCACTGAGTAAAGAGGGAGAAGTATTTGTGAAAGAAGGATGAGGAAGAAAGGAAATGTAATAAACGTCCTGAGGAATCTCCATTTCCTTTTGTAGCTCAGGAGGTAGGACCCTGCAATCAGTTGAAAGCTAATCCCAGCAGATTATTTAGGTACTAATGAAAAGAGCAAATAAAAATAAATCTGATTGGGGTCTTATAATGCTTGAGCACCAAGGAAATTTGCAGCAGCTTTAAGGGCCAGTAAAAATCTCTGAGCAGCCATTTGCTAGGCTCAGGACACCAGTTTTACAAGAACACTTTTATTAATCACTCTTCTCCTGCCTGTTTTGGGTATTTTTTATAACCTAGATATTCATCGTACTGGCCTCTGATATTCTGAATGATGCAAGGTCAAGAAAAGTGAAAGTGATTCAGAACTGCACTTCATTCCTTAAGTACATCTAGCCAATGTGAGTTCCCTGTTTGAACATGGTAGTTAAGAGAGGTAAACAAAAATAAGAAGTTAAGGTGGGGGTATTAGAAAGGGATAGAGTCAATGAATCCAATCAGTGATCCATATTAATGTTTCTTATATGAGCATGCTGACTGGTAGCTCTCCAGGTGCCAAATGACATCTGGGAAACGTTACTCCATCCCCCAACTGACATAATAATTAGATTGCACAAATGGCTCCTCTGTGCTCACTCCCAGACCAAGAGACAAATGTTATTGGTGAGCCAATCAATCTTCCCCCATCTCACCCCTCCCCATCAAAGTTTCACCCAGTGTCAGCAATTATACTGTGGCAGTTGAAAGCCACCCAAGTAAGTGAAAACTGGCAAAGATGAATTTTGGGAGTGGGTTTTACCAAGCTACTTTCCAGCAGGTTGAGTATAGTTAAGGACCTGTGAATGTACATGAACAGAACCACAAATGGGCATAGCACAAGGGGCTAAAAGAATAAAGGAAAGCTAGTGACTTCTGTAAGATTTTGCTTTCCTTTGTTCCAGCTCACCCTCAGGCAGACTAAGAGACTAAGGAGAGCATGGCAAGAAAACACACTATTCATTTAGTATAGATCCTTATGACAGCCTAAATAATGCCCTTCCTCCCAAAACTATGTATTAATTACCCCAGAATCTATGACTATGGCATGCTGTGGGACACTGCAGATAGAGCTTATTTAAAGCTCTTGTGATGCAGAGAACTTCTTGAATTGTGCAGGTTAGTCCTAAATGTAATAAAAAAATGTCCTTAAAAGATCAAGTCAGAGGGAAATTACAGATGAAGAGAAGGCAATGTGATTGTAGAGACAGAGCCTGGATTGACGTAGCTACAAACTAAGGCATGCCAGCCTCCACCAAAAGCTAGAAGAGGCAAAGAATATATTTCCCCCTGGATCATTCTAAGGGAAGTTAATTTTAGGAATACTTGGTAAAAGCTACATTAGATTTCTGGCTTCCAGACTGAAATAATATGTCCATTGTGTTAAATCATGTACTTGATGGGAATTTATGGCCATAGCCTTGTGGAAAACTAACACACTCTTTCATCACTATGTCTCATGACAAATACAAGGATAACTTCTTACTGTTGTGTAAAAAGCATCAAAGTCATTTTTATTAACTTGGTTAAATTTGAAAATTAAAAAAATCACACTGAAATTAATCAGACCAAAATTTAAACATCTCAATGATCTTTTATACATTTGCAACTAGGCATTCTGAAGGTTTTCAAAATAAAGTCTAATGTGGAGCTCTACAACTTCAAAATCCTTCTTTGGTCCCAGTAAAATGATGCAACACTGAATGTTAAGAATTCAAAATTCACAAATATGTCAACATTTCTACATTTGGGACAGCTTTCTTGCTGCAGTATTTATAAGCTCTTGTTTTCTGCTAGTCCTTTTGCATGAATTTATATATCTAATTACTCCAACCACCAGCAGACCTTGGGGGGTTAGGAAAGGACACTGAGCAGGTAGAGAAATACAGTAAATATGCCTAAATTGAAACTACAATTGGGAGCAAATCAAATCTCTTTTAGTAATAACACTAAGTAGGGCCTTTAGGAAAACAAGTCATGGCAGAACTAACTTAATTTACTCCTCTGATAAGGTTACAAAGCTTGTAGATCAGGAGAATGCTGTAGACAGGATGCATCTGGACTTTAACAAGGCCTTTGACTTGGGCTCCTGTGAGCCCTTTGTAGATCAGGTGAAGAAATACAGACTTCAGGTGAAACTCCAGAGCTAGCAGGTGGCTGCCAATAATGTGGATCATGGTCTCTGGTAACAGGTCATTTGTCTCTGTATGAGTTACAGTCCAGTCACCATTCTTACCCATCAACTCATGTAAAATCAAGACAGCTGTCATGCTTTCTCAGGGTGAGTGTGATGGGAACCCTAAGGAAGCAGCTAAGAAAATGGAAGTAGGACTTAGGGTCAGAAACAATTTCAGTAATTTGGAGCAGTGATTTACCTCTGTGAAATGCAATAACCAATACCAGGATTTAGAAATTCACATGTACAAACACAAGTTTATATACATAGAAGCTGTCAGAGTACAGGGGCAAGAAGTCCAGCAGGCAGAAAGCTTGATGACTCAGAAGAATGGTAGACTCAAAGCAGGGGAAATTTTAAATGAGTGTGCCTCCCCTGAAGTGGGAGAAAGTGAACCATGTACCCATCTGATTAAACTCCGTTCTTCAGGCCACACTGAGGTTCCAGCAAAGATTATTTTTTAATCTCCAGATTTTAAAAGGTCATGTTCAAAGATAAGAAGAGAAGGAGAGCTCTTTGGTTAAAAATTACAAATGGTTAGACAAGAGGTTTAAGTTTTAGAGAGGTATTATATGGCATAGTGACTGTAGATAATAGTGTACAATTAAGATGGCTGAAAGAGGTTTTACTGAGATAATGGATATGTTAACCAACTTGAGTTAATATATTATATATATAAATTTATATATTTGATATATATCAGAAGATGATGCTGTACACTAGAAGGATATACTCTTGATTTGTCAAATATGCCTTAATAAAACCAGGATGGAAAAGAAATTCACCAAAGTATATGCAAAAATTGGCAATCACAATTCCTTCACCCCTTGTCCTGTTGAAATAATACATCTTCTTTCACACATGTTTTTCTAAGCAATTATTTACCATATACAATCTTTAACACAAATGAAGCATATATATGAAACATAAGACAAATATATATAACTGTATATCATGGACATTTTACAGTGTCACAGATCATGAAAGCATTTTCCATGTGCCAAGAGCAAGTCCAGAGGTACTTCATATTTTCCTGTATCTACCACTCGCAATAACAGCATAAGATGAGCCCAACTATCTTTAACACTGTAGAGAAAAGAAAATGGATTCAGAGAACTTTTTCTAAATCACATACCTGTTGACTGGTACAGGTTGGCCTTGAGGTTGGGACTCTCTGATCCCATAGCGCACATACTTAATATCTACACCAACCCCCTCTCAGAACCCTTTGTGTTAAAATGACGGGAGGTATTCCTTTTATCTATATTATAATTTATGCTTTTAATCCTGCATTTCTGGACACAAGACTATTTTCTTGTTGAAGAATGCCTTAGACTTAATATACTAATGTGGATTATGAATATCCCAAGAGAACAAAAAGCTATTTTTCTTCTACTTTCAACTCTGTCATAGTTCTTCTTATTTTTTTTAAATTATGGATACATTGACTTACCTTCTGTATGTTGAAATTGCAAGAATCATAGAAATACTTGCATACATTATCTACATAATATGATCGATGGTAAATGTGCAAATCACTAAACGAAGTTCCATTGCTTCAGAATAACCACTATAACTGTATAGAAATACACTGAGATGTGTAGAGTACAATGTGAATTAACTAGATTAAAGTAATTCTGAGAATTTCATACATTATGTTTTGAGCATATTCATTCCTACTCCTTCTATATCCACCATCTCCATCCTTACCTCCCTACTTATTCAACTTTTATTTTTCTTCATTTCCCCCATAGAGTCTCCTTTGGGTTCCCCAACTATTATTGGAAGTGGAGCCTCTTTAACATGGTACACTTAAAAGTCATAACCTTAAAAAAAACTGACTCTCCTCTCTTCCTTTCCTCACTTACTGATACATACTCACTTACTGATAAAACTTCCTACATATCTACCTCTTCTGATTCATGCTGGGATTATTTTTTCTGGCATGCACGTCATGTGCATGCTGTCACAACCACAGTGAGTTCGTATGTGCAGCCACCTTGTTGTATCTTGAAGTCATCCACCACCTCTAGCTCTTAACATCTTTCTGCTTCTTCTTTCTAAAAGATCCCTGAGCTTTTTGAGGGAAGAGCATAATATAGATGTCCCATATAATGCTGAGAAGAAAAGAATAAAGTTTTTTTATAGAGTGGTCAGTATATCCAAAATTCCTTTAATGAATACATCATTTTCTTTGTCATATAATATTTGAAGATCTGAAGCATTAGACATTAGATTTTGGCAGAAGTCTGAATTACTTTGGATATTTTTCAAATGCAGACTTTATCAGACCTTAACCTAAATGCTTCCAATGTAAGGAGTTCACATACAACACACTGATAAATAATATTGTCTGCTATGAGATTAATCTTCTGTGCAAAAGGTGGAAATCAAAATAATAATTTTTAGAAGCCCAATTCTATGCATTAATATGTGGAGGAAAGAAACATCTTTTCTCATTTCCTCAGGCCACTTAATTATTATAACTGTCTTCATTGCAGTGCTCAATGAAGTATTTTCCTGGGTACTAAGTGATGGAAGCTCCCAGGGGATTAAGCCACCAGTGAACACTGCACCACTGTGGCTCCCTCAGTGAAAAATTTACCATCACCAAAAGTATAAGCTTATCATAGGTTAAAAAATATCTTCCAGGGAGTTCTGTCCATAGCAGTTGGAACTCTTACTACTGGAATCTCTCCCTTGGGAATGATTAGTTTCTAATCCAAACAACAATTGAAAACCAAGAAATAACCCAATATGAAGATTGCGCATGAACACACACACACACACACACACACAGAGAGAGAGAGAGAGAGAGAGAGAGAGAGAGAGAGAGAGAGAGAGAGAGAGAGAGAGAGAGAGAGAGAGAGAGAGAGAGAGAGAGAGAGAGAGAGAGAGAGAGAAACCAAGTAAGAGGGAGAAATTGTTGCTGTTTTAAATAACCTGACAATCCAGGAGGACGTACTCATTCTCTCAAGTCATATTTATGATCATCAAATCTTGACACCCATGCAGGCTATTTCAGGGTCACCTGATAATCTGAAACAAGAAAAAGCACCAAGCAGGAAAAAAATCAGAGGGTGGGCATAACTACATTGCTAAAAGAGTTCTCAGTAGGGAAGTGCCAGGAAATGTTGCTCTCTAATGACTGGAAAAAGGCCTTGTAGAAAAGGAGCCAAAGCTGCTTCTTACTAAGTCAGTCTAAATCCCTGCACGTGAGACTCTTCATCAGCCACATGTGTGATTTCCAAACTCCCTTTATCTTTAGGATCACGAAGAATCTTTAATTCAGCTATAAAAGGCCAAATGGGCATTGCTAAGAATATAGACAAATTGAAAGGTTACAAGAATTTGGGGAAACCTTTGCTTCTAGTACAGGAGGGAACCATACTGTTCACCGTGCAGAAGAAACTATCCTGCTATATATAATTTTATATCTGGCAGTATCAAGTAGCTCACATTTCACAGAAAAGGCGTCTAAAAGGAAATATACATCCAGTATTGAGTTAGCCATGGGAGGCTGCATGTGAATGAAATGTGTTTTCTTTTCTGTAAGTAGGCTTTCCTCTCCCCTTGTTATTGTATGATGGGCATCATATGTTGTAGTAAACAAGAAAAATATAAAAGAAAAATATAGATCAGCCGAAAATTAAAGCCTCAACTTTATCCATTGTCCAAGGTATTTTGCATTCTGAGACTCAATTTCCGAAACTCTCTTCATGGTTCTAACAATGAGTGACTGAAGATACTGGTAGATATGCGAGAAGAGGACAGGAAAAGCAAAGGTCAATATGGAGATGCATTTCCAGTTTAGTTGATATGGTCTTGTAAAGTAGGGATGCTATTTTCTGATCTTAGGGATGGTGGCTATGAGAATACGTTGCAAGTTGTCAAGGGTTATTATGGAAATGTCAAGTTATAATAAAAGACCTTGTTTCTCCTGCATATGCATGAATATATACTTGCACACACTTTTCTCAAAGTACTTGAAAATCCACCCTTTGCCTCAGTAGTCTCTCCCCTTCCCCTGCATTATTTCACTGATAGTATTATTACTAACTTGTCATAGAGGGTCATTTGTGCTTCTTCCCAGCCAAGCTACCCACATTAGGCCACCTTTTCTAAGCTTTCTTCCCACAGATTGTTATGTCATTAACAAGCATTATCTACATAATCCAAAGTCACTTTCCAGGCCTCTGCAACAGTGAACACAGTAATGAAAAACAAGCTGTCCAACAAGGACAGTATCTGAATTGTATTATTCCAAGCCAAATTAATTATCCCATTAATGGCAATACTTGACCTGTGTCCACTCTATTGCTGTAATAACATGTACACAGCATATGTTTTGAGTACTGGACAAGAAGCAACTGTTATTTACAGAGCATAGAAAGTATAAATGACAAGTCCCAGAACCAAAACACTAAACATCAAATAATGTTAGTATTTCAACCCCACTGAACTCCACACTTAAACTGTCCTTTTATATTATACTAGGGCAGTACCTCATCACTGGATGTGTAGAAATGAAAAAAAAAATGAAACTTACATTGTATTCTTAACAGTGGAGAACTATGCCATGCTATGTAGTTGAACATTTTAGAGACTCGAATAAAACAACAAACACAATTTTTAGGACTCAATTTAGATACTAAGGACCAAAAATGGGAAGTCTGTCTCTCCTCTCCAGCCCTATCTCTCCCTGTGTGTTTGTGTGTGTTCACCCACACTTGTAATGCATGACGAGCACTGGATCCTTCCACAAATTATGTAAATCACATGTTCTGCCCTTATCCACTAAATCATCTATTCTATAAGCAATTTTTGGCCATTTTGTCTCAAATATTCTTCTTCATATGGTGGGTATGACACAAAAAAGAGCAGGGCATGGTTAATGCCTTTAAAAAAACATCATAAGCTAAAGGAAAAATTAGGAGCAAATATGACTTATTCTGAATACATAGTAAAATGGAATTTATGCAACAATAAAGCAAAATGATTTGGTATTCTAAATGGAGGATTCTGATCTACTGGAAAGGACTTTATGATGTATGATATCAATCTATGAAGACTCACTACAATTAAAGAAATAGAAAATGAGTTGAACTGGGGAGCTGCCAGGAAAAAAAGAGCAGGATAATGTAGGAACAGAGGGAAAACTCCAGATGAGAATCGGGGGATAATTTTATTTTGGGGCACTGGGAATTGTATACAAGAAAGAAAAAAAATAGGGGCTGGAGAGATGGCTCAGAGGTTAAGAACACTGGTTGTTCTTACAAAGGTCCTGAGTTCAATTCCCAGCAACCACATGGTGGCTTACAACCGTCTATAGTGAGATCTGGTGACCTGTTCTGGTGTGTATGGCAGAACACTGTATAAATAATAAATAAATCTCAAAAAATAATAAAAATAAAAAGTGTATATATGAATGTCTTGTAAAAAATACCAAGAAAACAAAAAAAGAGAAAAAATGAAGATACGCTTTGGGCTAGAGTGTAGTAAGTGTCAAATACTGTGGGTCTAGTTTCAGTTTATATCCTTCTGAGCAGCCAGCAGCAGTAGTTGCTCATGGAAGCATTTGGAAAAGGCAAAAAAGATGGTTGTTTCTCCATGAGATCAGGAGATCAAAGAAAAGAAGGTCATGTCAGCATGCACTCCAGAAAGGAATTAAGGCAGCTCCTCTTTCTAAATTTATTTATTTATTATTAATTACATTTTATTTAATTTGTATCCCAGATGTAACCCCTTCCATCGTCCCCTCCAACTGCCACCCTCCCTCTTTCTTTTCTTCTCATGCACCTACCCAAGTCCACTAATAGGGGAGGTCCTCCTCCCTTCCCTCTGACCATAGCCTATCAGGTCTCATCAGGACTGGATGCATTGTCTTCCTCTGTGGCCTGGTAAGGCTGCTCCCCTGTTAGCGGGAGGTGATGAAAGAACCAGCCACTGAGTTCATGTCAGAGACAGACCCTGCTCCCATTACTATGGAACCCACTTGGACACTTAGCTGCCGTGTGCTACATCTGTGCAGGGGTTCTAGATTATCTCCATGAATGGTCCTTTGTTGGAGTATCAGTCTCAGAAAGATTCTTATGGCCAGATTTTGTGGTTCTGTTGCTCTCCTTGTGGAAATCCTGTCCCCTACAGGTCTTCTTATCTCCCTCTTCTTTCATAAGATTCCCTGCACTCTGCCTAAAGTCTGGCTATGAGTCTCAGTCTTTGCTTTGATACCCTGCAGAGTAGATTCCTTCAGGGGCCCAGGAGCTGGAAACAAACAAGATGTCCCCCAACTGAGGAATGGATACAGAAATTGTGGTACATTTACACAATGGAATACTACTCAGTAATTAAAAACAAGGAAATCATGAAATTTGCAAGCAAATGGGGGAATCTAGAAAAGATCATGCTGAGTGAGGTATCCCAGAAGAAGAAAGACACACAGGGTATATCCTCACTTATAAGTGGATATTAGACATATAATATAGGATAGTCATACTAAATTCTGTATACCTACAGAAGCTAAGCAAGAAGGAGAACCCTGGGTAAGATGCTCAATCTTCATTAAGAAAGGCAAAGGTGATGGACATCAGAAGAGAGGGGAATCAAGGCAGCTTCTTTTACAGGGTGAGTGGAAACAGCAAGCTGCTTTAGGAGAAAACACTTCTCTTTTATTTTTCCTGAAATCTTTGCCTTGGACCCTTCCCAAGTTCATCTTTACTTGTGCTAAGCTTGAAGTCTATAGTGTCTGGCTCAGCCACTGTCCTCTTAGATCTATTAAGAATGTTGGTTCATGTTTTTGGACATTTTTCTCTCTGCCTTTTGGTTCAGAGACATTAAGTTCTTCACAAATAATGCCATGGGTACCAATTTCTGTCTTGTCATTCTTGGCTCACTCATTTATAGGTGTAGGTTAAATTTTTTTCTTTTCTACCAAAGTCTAATTTAAACATTCTATTTCTGGACCACATGGTTCTCACTCATGTCTGCAGCTAGCATGTTCATTGCCTATAAGTCTACATCTTCTCTCTTAGGAGTCCAAGGCCCATAGAGTAAGTCACCTATTTGATGTAGAGGAATTTTAACTCAGAACTTGTCTGTTCTGGCTAACGATCACATCCGAAGACTTTCTAGGTTTGTGTCATCTGGATGAAATATAGAAATGCCTTTAATTCAGGAGACAGAGGCAAACAGATCTACAACCCTAATTAAGAAATCTTAAATTCAGAATGAAGTGGAGGGACATGAGAGTAACTGAAGTGTAGTGAAAAGGAATAAAATGATGTAGATATGGTACCCATATATGAAATTCTCAAAAAAATTAAATAAAAATAACACCTTTTCCAGAAAGCATTTTCGGACTTTTCCCAACCAGTCTTTTCTTCTCATAGATTCTGCATAGGAAATACCTGTGCAAAATAGGCAAAGAATTTGAAAATGTTAACATTATCCATTACCTGTAAGTGGAATTGAAGGCAATGGAGATCAGTGTTTTCAGAAATGTCTTTTAAATGACAAAGGCTGTTGTAGACTTCTGAGGTACATGTGCTTGCGAATGGGCTCCAAGGGAGCAGAGTAAATTTGGAGAGTTTATATTAACTCACCATCAAACGTTTTCATTTCTGATTTTACCCTTATTTTTGACAGTCTCACCAAAAATCTGACCCACTGCTGCATGGATTTGGGGAATAAAATGCATCATTAATCAAAAATTCTCTTCCCTAAAGCAAAATATTAGCTCTGTTGTATAGTTAATTGCATTATCAGAATGAACAGCTCATCCTCTTTACAATGGCTTTAAACCCTAATCACTTAAAAAGTACAGGAATTAGAGTTAATCTAGCACAAAATTTAATTATGATGAGTCATATTTCACAAAGCAAGGCACACAGGGTCAAATTTTTGGTGAAGCCAAATCCTACTGACCTTGAACTCAGGCTTGCTTCCCTTTTCCAAGAGGGATAAGGGAAATCCTTCCTGTTTGTGAGACAGGAAGGACTTCCTAACAAGACCCATTACAGTCTACCTTGAAGGCCTTAGAGGAAAGCTTGCCTAAGTCAAACCTTACCAAGACAAAGCCCAGAGGCAATTCTCCCTCAGCCCTCTCTGCCTCTTCAGATCTTGTCAGGACATTAAGCACATAGGTTTGATGAACATAAATTATAGGGGATCCAGACTGGAACAGGGCACTTAGGAATTGCATGAGGCCTTCAAAATCAAAGAATGTGTCTCTATCTAGAGTCCAAGGTTCTCCAAGTTGACAGGAGTCTAAAAGGTCAACAGTATTGTGTCACATGTTTAGGGCCTCAAATTTTTCTCACCTCTCACAGAATTGAAGTCAATTTTTTGGGTGTTTTCTGAATAGCAAATCTCCTTTGTTGGGAATTTTATACTTCTAATAATGGACTTTTGTCTCTGCAAAATTATTGTCACCCAAATTCGATTTTCACTGGTCATTCTAAATATTTTATACATATTCAGGGTGGACTTAGTGGTATCATTTTTTGTTAATATTTTTGAATGTTATCTTTTGTATTTAATTCATTGTTCCTTACTTTCACATCTTTGGGGAATATTCTTTCTATCCTCCAAATCAATAGCTGCCTTTTTCTTTTTCATTCTCTTGTGTACTATTAAGAAACACCCTTCTTTCCCTTACTTGCTTAAAAGTCATTTCTATTATGACTTCCCCATATCAAGAATAGGATGCTGAGTATAGCTATTTTCTGATACAGAAATTAATAGTTCTTCTTTTATTCAGCTTTGTCCTTTTTTCCAACCTATATGTTGATTTCCTTTTAGTATTTTGGAATTTAGAGGAAAATGTTTTGCTCTGAACTTTCCATGATAATACCCTCTTTACTCACATGCCTCTCTTCTCCATTTTAGTTATTTATTGCTGTGTAAACAACCCATTCAAAATTTAGTGTCCTAACAGAACAATTTTATTTTATTTATGATTTTATGGATTGAGAATTTGAAGACACCATAGCTGGTGGTTTATATAGTTCATAGGGAGTTAGTGGGCAGCTGGAGGTAGACATCCCACTTTCTTTGTTTTAAAATTTTATTTATTATTATTACAATTATTGAATTTCTTTCCTGGCAATAGCCTCCCCCTCTTCTCCTCCCTCTTCTCCCCTTATGTCCCTTCCCTAGTACACTGATAGTGAAGGACCACCTACCCTTCTGTCTGACCATAGCCAGATACCTGCATCATGTTACTTTGTGGCCTGGCAAGGCTGCACCCTGCAGGGAGGGGTGATCAAAGAGCTAGCCACTGAGTTCACCTCAGAGACTGCTCCTGATCCGCTTACTAGTGAACACACTTGGAAACTGAGCAGGCTGTGGACTTTCTTTAAGCAAGGTTTCTAGGTCCTCTCCATGCATGATCCTTAGTTGGAATATCAGTCTTTGCAGGATCCCCTGGGTCCAGGTATTTTGGGCTCTGTTGCTCTCCTTGTGGAGCTCCTGTTTCCTCCAGGTCTTTCTATCTCCCCCTTCTTTCATAAGAATCCCTGCACTCTGCCCAAAGTTTGGCTATGAGTCTCAGCATCTGCTTTGATACCCTGCTGGGAAAGTCTTTCAGAGGCCCTCTGTGGAAGGCCCCTGTCTTGTTCCCTATCTTCTCCTACTTACAATGTCTATCCTGTTTACCCTTCCGAATAAGTATTCAGCCTCTTTGCTAGGATCCCCTTGTTGTTTATCTTCTTTAGAACTATACATTTCAGTATGTTTATACTATACTATATGGCTAATATATACCATACAGCAGGGACGTTTGCTCATCTGTTTTCATAGCAGCTTCATTAATCTGCCAGAATCTGGAGACAACCTAGGTTTCCCTCAACTGAAGAATGAATACAGAAATTGTGGTACATTCACACAATGGAATACTACTCAGCAAGTAAAAAGAAGGAAATCATGAAATTTGCAGGCAAATGGATGGAACTAGAAAAGACCGTCTTGAGTGAGGTAACCTAGAAGCAGAAAGACACATATGGAATGTATGAACATCCCACTTTCAAACTGATTGCTTCACCTACAAGCTTGTCACCTTAATTGTTTCACTTTACCTTCTCTATTTCTTTGCTTTCATCTCTCCCTATAACTATGGAATTTTGTCTTCTTAGACCTTTCAAAATCATTCAAGCTTTCCAAGTTTTAGTAGTCACAAGTTGGTCATACATTGGCTAGCTTTCTATAGGTAGGATATGGCAATTTCTAGACCAGCTAGAAGTTATTCCAAGAATGGTCACAACATCAATTATATTTCTTTCGTCAAAGCAAACAACAGTACAACTTAGATATCAAAGATATAGAAAATATTTTGCTTCTTGCTGGAGGAGCAGCATTGTTGACTTTGTTGTAGATACTAAAGTAATTGTCTTTAATGTATCTTGTACAGATTACCAGATTTTAAGGTGTATGTGCTATGAAAGGTATATCGAAAAGTTAGACAAAATACATGAACTTCAAAGAAGAAAGCTTTATGAAATTGGATGTAAGTTAAGATAGTAGTATGTAATGGTTCAAGGAAGGATTTGAAATCAAAACTCTGAATTTGGATCTTGTCATACCTGATACCTATGTTATATACAGAAAACTCTAAATGTTAATAATTGCTTATTAAGCCATTTTCATAAACTAAGCATTGTTCTGGAAAGGAACAGATTTTGGAATGAATAAAATAATAATTAAAACTTCAGAGAGCCCAAAGCAGTCTAAAGAAACTTTCATAAACAAATATTTAGAATAGACTATAATAAATTATACAATAAAAATACAGTGTACCTTGGTGCCTCAGAGTAAGAAGTTGTAAATCTGGGTGTTCAGAAACGACTTCATAGAGCAGAGACTAGCAGAGTGAAACAAAAATGTGTTATACAGGATGACAAGAACACAAGAAACTGTTGAAAATTAAAGATAGAATGAAAAATGAAAAATATTAACATATTGTTAGTAAGCTGTGATACTATTTTAATGAGCTTAATTAACATGGAATTTTTAAAATAGAAAAGAGGACAGAAAAATATTGGAAGAAATAATGTCTGAATTATATAAAAATAAGAATTCACATGTCTAGTAATTGTGACATAACCCAAGTACCGAAAGCATAAAAATGTTGCCAAAGCATATTGTAATTCAATTCCTTAAAATAGGTTGTAAAGATAAAATTGTAAAAGAAACTAGTACACAGAAATCAATATATGAATGAAACCAGATTACTCCTTTAAAACATCAAATCAGAAGACACCAGGAAACATATGCTAACAATGGATAGAAGGGAAAGAGTATTGTAATTCAATGTATGCAAAGTAAACTTCAAACCAATAACAATCATTTTATAACATTAAAGACTTTAATCCATCATGACAGTGTTATACATAGTTAATCTAATAAAAGTTTCAAAAATATTTGATATTTGATGGTTCACTCCTCCTATTCTAGTACTTTCAAGGCTGAGGCAGGAGGATTTCAGTGAGTTCTAGGACAGCATGACCTAAAGAATAGAATGCTGTCACCTCCCAAAAAATACATGATGAAAATACGAATACAGCTTAGACAATTAGACAATTATTTTTGGGTATTTTGATACCTATCTCTCAGTTGATAGAACAAATAGAAGGTCATTAAGATTAGAGGAAAGTATGACAAAGGGAATTGACCTAAGCAACAGTTATGGAACACTATGCATAAAAGTATCAGAATAAAGATGTTTTCAAGTGAATCAGAACATTTATGATGGTGTATCATACTATGCTACACAAAACAATACGTGAACACTTTTATTTTTATATTTTTTATTTTATATGCATTAATATTTTGTTTGCATGTATGTATACCATGTACATGCTTTCCACTGTTGGAGGTCAGAAGAGGGCATTGGATCCACTGGAACTGGAGTTATACATGGTTGTGAGTTACCATGTGCAGGGTGGGGACTGATAAAGAATGAAATATTGTTATTTGCAGAAAAATGGATAGAACTGGAGAGCATCATGCTGTGTTAAGTAATTACAGAACATTCCTGGCTGTTTCTTTCCTCATATGGAAATAAAAATGAAAAGATGACCTGAAAGTACAAGAGGTATTAGTAGAGACTGAAAAGGGTGCCATAGCAGAGTAAGAAGAAAGAAGATAGAAGGGTAGGTGGACATGATGAATGCATGATATATTCATGTATAGAAATGCCAAAATTAATACATGTGTACAATATTGCTAATTACAATAAATCAAAATACAGTAAATACAAAAAAATAAAAGAGTACTTTATAGCTCAACTTATTGACCAAATTTCTCTGATAATGAAACCAGTAAAAATCATTCCAACCGAAAAAATATATATATATAGATCAAAACAACTCACAAATTCCCCGTGAGTTTTGGCACACTACCTCAGTAATATATTCAGAAGGTATTATGTCATAAATAAGTGGAATTCAATCATATGTTTGGATTTGTATTTGAAAACAAATATCAGTATCTTATCATAAAAAGAAACTAAACATGGGGCTGGAACCAGTGGCTCAGTTGTAAAAGCACTTCATAAACTAAAAATGGGGCTGGAGAAAATGGCTTAGTGGTTAAAACACTTGCTGTTCTTTTTTTTTTTAATTTTTTTATTTTTTGTTATCAATCACAGGTTAGGTACTTTGCATCCCATGCCCAGCCCGCCCAC
>CM053742.1:21539550-21568117 GCA_028658305.1 Pachyuromys duprasi | reverse complement strand
AATGGATACAGAAATTGTGGTACTTTTACACAATGGAATACTACTCAGCAATTAAAAAGGAGGAAATCATGAAATTCGCAGGCAAATGGTGGGACCTAGAAATGATCATCCTGAGTGAGGTATCCCAAAAGCAGAAAGAAACATATGGTATATACTCACTTATACAAACCTATAGGATAGGAAGTTCAAGCTGAAATCTACACACCTAGAGAGGATATACAGGAAGGAGGACCCAGGTTGGTACGATCAATACTTGTTTGAATGAACAAATGGGATGGACATTGAGTGGAGGAGACAACAAGCAACAGAACAGGAGCATGCCAAAGAGGACCTCTGGGGGGGGGGTCAATGTAGCGATGTATCAGAGTGGATATTAAGACTAGCGATCAAGCCTCTGACAGAGGGGGAGAAGTAACAATAGATCTGGGGGAGGTTGGTGAGACTTGGGGAGAACAAGAGCTCCACAAAGACCAAACTGAGCATGGCACAGGGGTCTTGTATGAGACGGTTTCTACAATCAAGGACCATGTGTGGAAGTGGCCTGGAATCCCCGCTCAGATGGGGCCCCATGATAGCTTGTTGTTGGACTGAAGACCCTAGTGAGGGAAACAGGGACTGTTTCAGTCATGATCTTGATGGCTGACTCTTTGTCCCTCCCCCATACAAGCCAGGGAATTACAGACTGGCTAGATCCCAGGGGAGGACATTGCAGCCAGCCCTGAGGAGATAGGATAAGCTGGGGTTGGATGGAAGGGGAAGAGGTCCTTCCCTGTTGGTGGACTTCGAGAGGGCGAGGAGGAGGGAGATGAGGGAGGGAGTGGGAGGGTAGGAGTGAATGAGGGAGGGGACTACGCCTGGAATTCAAAGTACCTAACCTGTGATTGATATAAAAGTAAATAAATTAAAAGAAAAAGGGTGAGATGCATGCTGGATGTAACACTTTTTCAGTTAATAATGATCATTGTAACAGTTAACATTTATTCATCGTGATCTGTCAGGCGCTGGTCGAAGTGACATACATGTTTATTTAATCTTCATATTAAACTCAGTTTATAGGACAGGAGAGAGATGTAATTACATTTCCAGATAGCATGCCAATAGTTAAAGCTAGTTCTGTCTGTCCTAGCCTGGAGTTTGTGCAATTTACCATCACACACTCAGTCTTTTTGGTGGGCTGGGGATTCTAACTTTCAGAAGGCAATGTTTCTCTTCTTTTTTATTAAAGGTTTATTTTTATATTAAAAAATTGTTAATCTGCCGTTTGATATTCCTCTATAGAGAATTCTCTGTTTAATTCTGTACCCAATTTTAAATTGGATTACTTGATTTGTTGCTTTTTAATTTTTTGAGTCCTTTTTATAATGTGGATTTTAGCCCTCTGTCAGATTAAAGGTTAGTGAAGATCCTTTCCCAGTCTGTAGGTTGTTGTTTTGTTCTGATAACAGTGTTCTTTGCTTTACAGATGCTTTTCAGTTTCATGAGTTTCCATTTATTGTTGATCTTAGAGCCTGTGCTGTTGGTGTTCCGTTCAGGAAGTAGTCTCTTGTGCAAATGGGTTCAAATCTCTTCCCCACTTTTTCTTTTAACAGATTTAGTGTGTCTGGTTTTATGTTGATCCACTTGGACATTAGTTTAGTGCAGTGTGATGAATATGGATCTCTTTTTATTTTTCTCCATGTCCACAACCATTTAGACCAGCACCATTTGTTGACGCAACTATTTTTTCCATTGTATGGTTTTGGCTTCTGCCTCAAAATACATATGTATGTGGGATTATTTCTGTGTCTTCTATTCAATTCACTTGATCGACCAGCCTGTTTCTATGCTAGTACAATGCAGTTTGTATTGCTATTGCAATGTAGTACAGCTATTCTATGCAGTTTGTATTGCTATTGCAATGTAGTACAGCTTGAGATCAAGGATAGAGATAACTCTGGAATATCTGTTGTTGTACATGATCATTTTGGCAATCGTGGGTTTTGTTTTTCCATATGAAATTGATAATTGTTTTTCCAAGGTTTGTAAAGAATTGTGTTGGTATTTTGATGGGAATTGCATTGAATCTGCTGACTGCATTTAGCGGGATGGCCTTTTTCACCTTGTTAATCCTACTGCTCCAAGACCATGGGAGTTTTCCATTTTCTCATATCTTCAATTTCTTTCTTCAGAGACTTGAAGTTTTTTTCAAATAGGTCATTCACTTCCTTGGTTAGACTCAAACCAAGGTACTTCATGTTATTTGTGGCTATTGTGAATGGTATAGTTTCCCTAATTGCTTTCTCAGCCCTTTTGTCTTTTGTATAGAAGAGGGCTACTGATTTTAGTTAATTTTGTATCCAGCCACTTTGCCGAAGGTGTTTATAAGTTGGAGGAGTGTACTGGTTGAATTTTTGAAGTCACCTAAAGGAGATCAAGGGGATGCAAATGGGAAAGGAAGAAAGTGGCCATTTTTACTAGGTTAATCCTGCCAAGCCAGGAGCATTGGAGATATTTCCATCTTCTTATATCTTCTTCTATTTTTTTCTTCAGAATCTGCAATATTCTTCTCATACAAGTCTTTGATTTGCTTGGTTAGTCACACTGAGGTACTTTATGTCCATGTGACTATTGTGAAGGATGTTGTTTCACTAATGTTTATCTCAGCCCATTTGTCTTTTGTATACAAGAGGGCTACTGATTTTTTAAAGCTAATTTTGTCTCCAGCCACTTTAATGAAGGTATTTATCAACTGTAGGAGCTCCCTGGTAGAATTTTGGGCGTAATTCATATATACTATCATTTCATCTGCAAATAGTGATACTTTGACTTCTTCCTTTACAAACAGAATGCCCTTTATCACCTTTAATTGTCTTATTACTTTAGCAAAGGGTTAAAGAACTATGTTGAAGAGATATGGAGAGAGTGGGCAGCCTTGTCTTGTCCCTGATTTCGGTGGGATTGATTTTAGTTTCTCTCCATTTAGTTTAATGTTGGCTATAGGCTTGCTGTGTATTGCCTTTATTATGTTTTGGTAAGTACTTTGTATCTCTGATCTCTCCAATACTTTAAACATGAATGGATGTTGGATTTTGTCAAATGCTTTTTTCAGCATCTAAGGAGATTATCATATTTTTTTAACCTTTCAGTTTGTTTATATGGTAGATTACATTGATGGATTTTCATATATTGAAACATCCCTGCATACCTGGGATGAAGCCTACTTGGTCATAGTGGATGATATATTTGATATGTGCTTGGGTCCAGTTTGCAAGTATTTTGTTGAATTTATTTTAATCATTGACCTGAAATGCTTTCTTTGTTGGGTCTTTGTGAGCTTTAGGTATAAAGGTGTCTGTGGTTCATAGAATCAGTTTTGTAATGTTCCTTCAGTTTTTATTTTGTGGAATACTTTGAAGAGTATTCGTGGTAGCTCTTCTTTTAAGGTTGGGTAGAATTCTGTGCTGAAACCATCTGGTCCTGGGCTTTTTTAGGATGGGAGGATTTTTATGACAACTTCTTTTACTAAGAGGATATAGGACTACTTAATTCATTTACATGTTTTTGATTCAGGGTTGGTAAGTGGAATCAATCCAGAAAATTGTCCATTTCATTCAAACTTTCAGATTTTGTTGCGTATAGCCTTTTGAAATAAGACCTAATGATTTTTTTACATTTCCTAGGTATCTGTTGTTATGTCCCCCTTTTCCTTTCTGATTTTGTTGATTTGGACAGTGTCCCTCTGCCTTTTAGTTAGCTTCCCTAAGTGTTTGTCTAACTTGTTGATTTTCTCAAAGAACCAGCTCTTCGGTTCATTGATTTTTTTAACTGTTTTATGTTTTTCTAATTTATTGATTTCAGCCCTGAATTTGATTATTTTCGCCATCTACTCCTCTTTGGTGTGCCTGCTTCACTTTTTAATAGGGCTTTCATGTGAGCCATCAAGTTGCTTGAATGAGCTATTTCAAATTTCTTCTTGAAGTCACTTAGTGCTATGAACATTCCTCTTAGCATTGCATTCATCGTGTCCCATAGTTTGGGTATGTTCTGTCTTCATTTTTATTGAATTCTAGGAAGACTTTAATTTCTTTATTTCCTCCCTGACTCAGCTGTCATTGAGTAGGGAGTTATTCAGTTTCCATGCTTCTGTAGGATTTTTGCTATTTCTATTGTTGTTGAGGTCCAACTTTAGTCTGTGATGGTCAGAGAGAATACAAGGGATTATTTCAATCTTCTTTTATCTGTTGAGGCCTGCTTTGTGTCCAACTATATGGACTATTTTGGAGAAGGTTCCATGAGCTGCTGAGAAGAAGGGTGAAAGGTTCTGTAGATGTCTGTTAGGTCCATTTGATAATGACCTCTGTTAGAATCATTGTTTCTTTGTTTAATTTCTGTTTTGTTGACCTGTTCTTTGTTGAGAGTGGGGTGTTGCAGTCTCCCACTATTAATGTGTGGGAATTGATGTGTGGTTTAAGTTTTATGAATGTTTCTTTTACAAATGTGGGTGCCCTAGTATTTGAGGCATAGATTTCATAATTGTGATTTTTTTCTTGGTGTCATTTTCATTTGGTGATTATGAAATGTCCTTCACAATCTCTTTTGATTAATTTTGGTTGAAAGTCTATTTTATTAGATATTAGAATGGCTACTCCTGCTTGTTTCTTGGGTCCATTTGCTTGGAAAACTGTCTTCCAGCCCTTTACTCTCAGGTAAGTTCTATCTTTGTGACTTAGGTGAGTTTCTTATATGTGACAGATTGTTGGGTCTTGTTTACACATCCATTCTGTTAGTCTGTGTCTTTTTATTGGATAGTTGAATCCATTGATGTTGAGAGAGATTAATGACTAGTGGCTGTTAGATGCTTTGATTTTTATGTTGGTTGTAGTAGTGTGTTTGTGTGCTTGGCTACTTCTAGTTTCACTTTAGTGAGGTTATTTATTTCCTGTGTTTTCCTGTAAGTAGTTAGTTTTCATGGGTTTTATTTTTCCTTCTAGAATCTTCTGTAAGTCTGGATTTGTGTGTAGGTACTGTTTAAATTTGATTTTGTTGCTGAGTATCTTGTTTTCTTCATCTATGATGACTGAGAATTTTGCTGGGTATAGTAGCCTAGGCCGAAATCTGTGGTCTCTTAGGGTATGCATGATATTTGTCCAGGCCCTTTTGGCTTTCATAGTGTCTTTTGAGAATCAGGTGTGATTCTGATGGGTTTGCCATTATATGTTACTTGGCCTTTTTCCCTTGCAGCTTTTAGTATTTTTTTTTTTGTTCTGTATACTTACTGTTTTGATTATCATGTAGTGGGAGGACTTTCTTTTCTGTTCAAATTTATTAGGTGTTCTGTAGGCCTCTTGCATGCTTATAGACCTCTCCTTTAAATTGGGGAAATTTTCTTCTATGATTTTGTGGAAAATATTTTCTAGGCCTTGGAGACGGGAATCTTCTTTTCCCTCTAATCCTATTATTATTAGGTTTTGACTTTTCATGTTGTCTTAGATTTTTTTGGATGGTTTGCTTCAGGAAGTTTTTAGATTTAATTTTTTTTTACGTATATACTCATTTCTTCCATTATATCTTCCACACCTGAGATTCTTTCTTACATCCCTTGTAGTCTGTTGGTTATGCTTACCTCTGTATTTCCTGTTTTCTTTCTTAAGTTTTTCCTCGCTATGATTTCCTCTGTTTATGTTTTCTTTAATTTTTCCAATTCTATCTTCATGTCTTGAATTGTTTTGTTGATTTCTTTCACCTGTCTGACTGTATTTTTCTTGTTTTTCCTTCTCTTCTGTCACCTGTTTGTGTGATCATCCCTCTCTTTCTTTCAGTGATTTAATTATTTCCTCTCTGAATGCCACAAACTGTTTGGCTGCATATTCCTGTTTTTCTTTAAAGATGGCTATAGTATGTTTGACTACACCTTCTTCTGTTTCTTTATGGCTGGCCATAATCTGTTTAACTTTATCTTCCTCTACTTTTTTATTTATTTTATTTGTTTCCTCCATTATCCTCTTCATAAGTAGAGTTGTAAGGTCATCTTCTTGAATTTCACTTATGTTAATATGTCCAGGGCTACTTGCCCCCGGATAACTGGATTCTGGAGATGCCATATTGCTTTGTCTTTGTTTGGTTGTGCTTTTACACTGGCCTCTACCCATCTGACTGTTCAGGTGTTGTTTGTTAGTTCCTGGTGCCTGTGGGAATCTGGTGGTGAGAAAAATTCTCTTGGCTGGAAGATGGCTGTTCCTGAAGGAGACCTCCTCAGGTTTTTGGGTATGGACAACCAAATGGCAGTGCTTCTCAGGAATTGCCACAGCTCACCTAAGGCATATGGACCTTTGTGGTAACTCTAGTTGTTAATAGTCAGGGGTCTGTCCTCTTGCCAGAAGTCCTTGAGACAGCTGCCCTGCTGCTGGGTTTCTTGCTCTGAATTTAGTGAGCTGTTACTACTGCTCTTACACTGTATTTACCAGGTGCAGCCCTCTTGAAGAACCTGGGAGCTGCACAGTTTGATCAGTTTAGCTAGAGATAAGTGATTGCACCTTGGAGCAATATCTAGGGTTATATCCCATGAATCTCAGTCTTCTGTAGATCTGAGGTTGGAGTTCTGTGCCCCAGTACCCAAACAGTAGTCAGTGGCAGGTGAGTGCTGCACTCATGCTTCCCACAGGAGGCTAGAGCCTAGAGCCTGTGGGAACCCAGAAACTTTTCTGGAGCTTGGTTTCCTGGGGTCGGACCTGATGTTTCCCCCACCGTGGGGTTTCCTCCAGAGAGGGAGTCCAAGTCTGTGGTTTTTGGGGGTCCACGGTTCTGTCTGTGAGAGTGAGTGGGTCATGCACGTAGGTCTCTGGGCTGTAGGCTGAACACCTGCTGTAGCCTGGGACCTTTTCCAGGGATTGTCTGGGTGACCTGCTTCTTTCACTGTGGGTTTTTCTCTCAACTGGAAATCCCACTCTCTGGTGTTGTGAGGCCCAAAGTTCAGTCTGGGATGGCATGTGGCTCTGGGTTGGCAATCAAGTGCCTGCTGGGACCCGGGAACTCTTCTGGGGTTTAGGTGTGTTACCTGAGGATGGACGCAATTACTTCCCACATCGTGGAATTTCCTCTCACCTGGGAAACACAATTGCTGGTGTTTTAGGGCCCAGAGTTTGGTCTGTTGGTTGCTGTACACTTACTGCTGTCTTGCTCATCAGACTCAGTGTTCTACAGGCACCACCATCTTGAATCCCCCTGTCATGGCTTTTCAAACTTGAATGAATACTTCTATAATTGGACATGTTTCCACAAATACATATTTTCTGTTCTGTGATGATTCAAATACTCTTTTCTCCTCCTAGCGTGGGGATACCTGAAATATTTATGTTTAATATGTTATTTGCAAGCTATATTAAAATCACATTTTAATATATTATGCTAACAGATTAACATAATAATTAAGGAGAATAGAGCTAATAAATAAGACCATAATAGTGATGGGAGAAGCATACAGAAAAAAAAGGAATAGCAAAGATGAAAAAGTTACTTCTATTGAATATAGCTCTGAACATCCTGGTAGCCAAGAACAAAAATTGAAAAGATGATTCATTTATTCAACAAATGTTTTTTGTTGAACCTTCATGGTTTCAAATTTTTTGAACTCTTCGCTGAGTCTCAGTATAGAAAATAAATATGATTTTGAGAATGTAATCTAGCTAAATCAAGTCTCAAAAATACAATCATCAGAACACCACTAGAGAAAATGTTGTTTGGGGCTGAATCATCTCACTAATCATCACATCTACAGATAGCTTTTTCAGACATTTGTTTTGGTTCAAAAATATTTTCAAGACATGTTGATTTTTAAGTTTTTTTAAACTTTTGTTTTGAACAGTAGGAAGCAGAATGCACAAAACAGTTTTTTAAATGTTTTCTCAAAACATTGTGCTGCTGAGGGTTATTTAAAGAATTTAAATTTCTAAATATTGGCTTCAAAATGTCTGTGAAAAATTGCACTCCTCAGGCAAAGCTGTATATAAAGTAAAACGATCAGTGATTGCCACAAGTTGAGAGGAATGAGCAACGTATATGCAGAACACTGGCGATTTTTAGGACTGTGAAAACATCTGGTATGGTATGATGTTATAATAAAGGACACAGGTCATGATACATTGCTCCAAACCCATGGATATATAACTCCAATTACAAACTCTAAAGTAAATTTGGAATTTGAGTAATAATGGTGTGTCAATGTGAGTTTATCAGTTTAATAAATGTACCACTCTGGTAGATGATACTGATTAAGAGAAGGTTGTGTGTATATTGGGGCACATGGGAATTTTTGATATTTCCTTCTCTGTTTTACTATGAAATGAAAACTGCTTTAAAAGATTATCTTTATTTTCAAAAGCCTTTTCCCTTCATGCTCCAGTGCTGCACTGTGGTCACCTTAACATAGCTTCTCTACAATGAGTGTTCAGGGTCCCAGCTTGGAGCTGGAGTCACACTGGATATTAAGCCATATAGACAAGAAAAAGTCAAGTTTGGAGAACTATATTCTTTAGGTCAAAGGTCCCTGGATTGTCCTGGGAAAATGCCTAGAGTTCCCTGGTGTTTCCATGGTCACCTCAGAAGCTCTGCAACTTATTTAGCTGATAAGGGAGAGGGACTTACAAACCCCTTACCAAATTCTGCTTGACTAGTACCAATGGATCTTTATGAATTCTGATATCTCAAAGGAGAAAACCCCCTTGGCAAATATCATTGTTTCATTGTGTAGTATTCCTGGTCTTCTTCACATGTTGTATCCAATGGTCTCAGAAATCTCATGAGGAGATAATATTATTCTCAATTTACATATAAAGAGACTGGTGTTCTGAGACAATAAATAAAATCTTCAAGGTAGCAAGCTCTTCCTACTCTCAATCCTAGGGTTAGTAATTTATATTATTATATCCACCACACTAATAGTATCTTATTTTACTTTTTTTGTGAATGGAGTGCTGGAGGTGCAAGCCAGTGATGAATGCATACTAGGCCAGAAATCTACCACAGAGCTACAGTTCCAACCCTAGTATTTTATATTTGTATTGTCCTTTGTCACTTAACACTGTACAGCTGATCCCCATGTAATTGGGTCATTAACCCTACAATGGAATGACTTGCCACTTTTACTTCTCTTATACCCCAATAGTGATTAACACACCTGTAAAAACTGGAAAGGGGAAGAAGGAGGGAAAAGACTGACCTTTATCATTATATTATGTACCACATGGGGTAGCCTAGGTATTTTCCTTTTGCTGTTGTTGTTTTGTGGGGGGGAGATTGTTTGTTTGTTTGCTTGTTTGCCTCTTTGCTTGCTTTGAGGGTCTTACTTATAGCCCAGGCTGGGAGAGAACTCACAGATATGCTTAGGCCTCTGCTGGAGCATGAGAATGAGAATTAAAGGTGTGTGCTTCCACTCCAGGCTATCCTACACATTTTCTAGCTTTATCGTTCCAAATTTACATCTGTATAAGTACTGTGTCTGTTCCTATTTTAAAGACAAAGAACTGAGGTTTAATGAGTAAAAATTACTTGCAAGTTCCATTTGCATGAAAATTAAACCCTGGCTAAATTGTTCCACAGTATTGACTGGGCAGAGGCATATAGTCTTTGGCATTCTTCTCCAATAGATGGATACATGAATGTAAGTATCTGGAATGCTTTACCCAGTTGTGCACTTAAAAACTGTATGCATTTCTGCTCCTAAGAAGTATTTCAATTAAAGGCAAATAAAACAATTAAAACAAACTACATTTTCTGAGCTCCATAAAATAGTAAACAGCAAAGGTGAAATTTGAACCCAGATCTATAAGTGAAAGTTCTCTTCTCAAATGCTAAGCTTTTCTCACTTTTGCCATTTTTATAAGTAACAACTTGGTCTTCCTCTAGATCAATTTCACTTTTCATAGTTTCTTTAGCTGAATCTGAACTGAGAGAAGAAGAGAAAGAAGAAGAAGAGGAAGAAGAAGAAGAAGAAGAAGAAGATCCATTCTCCAGCACTCTCCACAACCCTCATTCAAAACATGGACTATCTTTTAACCAAAGGACCACATTTAAATCTATATGTCAATAGTTCAAGCAGAGGCATTCACCAAGGGGACTTTAATAATTAAAAGCTACTCTTGCTGAAATAATTCTTATGCTTACCTTCTAATTATTGGAGAGTTTTGTCACCATATATAGAAAGCAATAATAAACAGCTTCAATTTAGTTAATCCATTCAATCACACCAGTTTTACTGGTCAACTTTTCAGTCTAAGTTATTGTATTGGGTCTGTGGACAGCTGCATAGATGACCCTATCAGCTTCTTTGAAGAGTTCTCAGTAGTTGAGTCAAGGACACAGATGTGTACAGGTGTCTATACTTTGCCAGAAAATGGGATGCTGGAAATTGGGAGGAGATACTGAGTTCTCTGGAAGAAAAGTAAAAATATCAAGAAGTACTCCAAGAGAACATAGTTGGGAGCAAGACATGAAAACTGAGATTTAAACTGTATAAAATCCTTAGACTCAGTGCAGATTCTTCCACTCCATTCTTCTTTCTTACCCTGTATCCAAATTATCCACAAGTCTGTTGCTCTCTATTTTAAAGATAAACTGATGGAACCATTAACATCACTTCCTTTACTAACACTGAGGGACAGGTTTTCATTTGTCACCTGGCCTATTTCACTAGCATTCTCACTGGATTCTCTCCTAATCTTACCTCCAGGACTTCACCAGAGTTCACAAATTTAGTAAAAACATAAATCAATTGTTGCCATTGACCTGCTTAAAAGTCTTCTATTGGCTTTTCATTTCACTTAGAATAGCATCTTATCTCTCTACCACAGCCTTCACAATCCTTCAGACTCTCCTCTCTGTCTTGTCCCCCTTGCCTCCACTTCCTTGATCAATATGCTTTCGGTACATTGTTCTCCTTTTTATTCCAGGAATTTTGTGTGCAAATTCTGTGTATTAAATGTATACACATTTTTAATTCCCTCCTCTTAGAATGCTTTATCATTCACCTGTTCAGGACTTATCTGAAATCTTCAGATAAAATAGGAATCCCTTCCATGTCCTTTAACATTTTGTCCTGTTTCATTTTCATTATTGTGGCTTATCACAGCTTGGCTTTTTAATATAAATTTGTTTCTATCTATTGGTAGACTGTTGTCCACTAAAACATGAACTAAATTAGAATTGTAGGTTTTTGCCAGTCTTGTTCACTATAAAATTTCTAAATTCTGGAATAGTGATTTTCTCTTATTAGGTGACCAATAGCAACTGCAAAATATACGGGCTGAGATGAAGGGAGATTTATATTGCTAGAGAAAGAATAACTCCTGCATTCAATATTGTGCTGTATGCTGAACTAAAGTTATATCAGGAAAAGTACACCAAGTCCCCTGCAAAATTGCCAGTGCTATAAACAAGCAATTAGAAACTGTAGGATCAGTTCATTGACAGAAGCTAACACTGTGGGCTATGGGAGGGCAGGAGAGAACCACCCTATAGTGATTAGCACAGTGACTGGCCTGTGATATTGATTTGTTCCTGTCTCCCTCTATCACACATTTATTGAGTACCTCTTTTACAAAAAAACATGGTACTTGGCACAGAGATGTATCCAATTAACAAGATGACTCAATCCTTTTTCTCAGAAGGCTCATAGTCAAGTGTCTAAAATACATGATCAAGAGTGGGATATAGGTGAAGACAAAGACAAAAGTAAAGGATGGTAGATTAAATAGACCAAGAAATTGGCAGTAAAGAATCCTGAGAAGAGACTAGTGCAATGGTGTTAACAAAGAGGTAACAGCTGGTCTGGGATAGGGGAATCAATCAAGTAATATATGGCCATTTCTCCTCATTTTTTTCCACCAATTTTCCTCAAAGTGCCTTTAACTGTCCTGGAGAACCCCATTATTAGCTCTTGTACTCTATATTTCCTCCCATCACAGTGCATGTTGATTTCTCCATCCGGAGCCTTCATGAATCCATCTTGACATTTCATGAGGCCTGTGACACTGGCATATTTCACTGCACAACTAAAATTTCCCACTGGAAAGAAAAATGGGGTATAGGAGGCATTTCCCCTCCTACAAGGTGGGACTACATTAGCCTTATCAGTAATGAATTGAAAGAGTAGTGGAAGATATATGGGATGCAAAGAGAAACCAAGGGATGTGTGAGATATAGAAAGTCCATCTCTTGAGCCAGCCAACTGGGCTAAGAGAGCCAGACTAAGAGCTGAGCTTCCAGGGGCCCATTCCATTTCGGCTGACTTATTTAGACATTACTTTATTTATACCCCTGCCTCATTCCACAAGGCCTTCTGATCTGATCTGTTGATCCCCTCTTCTCCCCTTACCCTTTCAAATGAAAGGTCATCAAGATAGATTTCCTTGAGGGCCCAGGCTACACCTGTTCTTTGCCACGTGCTCAAGTGGGAAAGTGGCCAATGACTAAATACAACTACTTCATCTTTAGGGAGAAAATTGAGACTCAGAGAAGTTAATGAATCAGCTCAAGGTCACAGAGTTAATAACTGGCTAAATCTTGTTTTAGCATAGATGCAAGCTTGGGTCTTCTGATATTTCTACTGTGAGCACAACATTTTTTCATTTCTTAAATAACAGGAACTCATTTCCCAATGGAAGCCTTTATTTTTATCTTTTTTAGGCATTACAATTAATTCACTTTGTATCTCAGCTGTAGCCCCCTCCCTCATCCCTTCCCAGACCTACTATCCCTCCCTCTTCTCCTCCCATGCCTTTTCCCCAATTCACTGATAAGAGAGGACCTCCTCCACTTCCATCTTTTCCTAGCCTATCAGGTCTCTTTGCAGGCCACATTGGAAATCTTTCTTAACTGGAGAATTCCATTTATTAAAAAAAAAGAAAACAAAGAAAGTTAGTGAGTTCCTTATATAAATAGTGTAGCATTCAATTTTACAAGAAGCTAAGTTTATCAGGGGAAGAGTGTAGGGAAGAGGTAGATACATGTCTTTTTTGTTGTTAACTCTACATGCACCAATACATATTCACACACAAAAATATTCACCTCCTCTTCAGTTTGCCATAAGTTGAGGCTCATTATCAGTTCAAAAAGTAGTTGTTTGGGGTTGCAGCTGCCATTTCCAGACTTGTTGCAGTGGTCTGTAGGGTCTAAAAGCGAATGGAGGATGACATCATTATTCGATCCTCCTCTTGTCCAGCTGTAAGTCACAGGCCCTCTTTGGCCCTGCCATACCGTGATCATTTTCTTGGTCACTTTCTGTTGCTGCATTCATTGACACACTTTTTCTCTACCTTTTTCCTATTTCTCTTGCCTGTCTCCACCCCCCGTCTCTCTGTTCTATTTCTTCCTCCTCCTTTCCTTCCTTTCTCTTCTTCTCTCCCCTCTTCCACCAGAAGCACTCAGAGAGTCTTCTGAGCAATCAGCTAACACCCATAGTCTTTGCTCCCAAACACCTCCACCCATTGACGGTTAGCAAACACAAAGCTATACTCAAGTCTCATTTCTCTTCTTGGGAACTAGGATCACTCATGGCAGCCAGAAAGGAAAGATGCCACTCAAAGTCCAATCAACACCAGTGCCTGAAGAGGTCTCTACTGCCCCATCCCATAACACAGTATATACCATATGCCTTAGAGCCTTCTTTTCCATGAAGAAAGACTTGAATGGTCCTGAGCAAAGGCATGCTGGTCTGGTTCTGTCAGCACCTGTCCCCTCAGCCTTCTTACCATCTTTCCTACAGATTATCCTTGCACTAGATGCCATTCCCAGACTTATTTGCTACATGCGTGAACTTGTGATGGGTTTCCCGCCCCCTTCCCCATTTAGACAGTAGGCTCCAGGGGGCAAAGTGTGTATGTTGCTCTGTCAACTTTTGCTAGCAATATCCCTGCTAGCATGGTGGTGCTTGCCTTTAATCCGAGCACTTGGGAGGCAAAGACAGGAAGATTTTCATGAGTCAAAGTCAGCCTGGTCTACAAAGCAATTCCAGGACAGCCAAAGATGTTACAAAGAGAAACTCTGTCTTGGGGCATCCTCAGTGCCTAGCACAGTGTTTGGTAAAAAGTAATCATACACTTTTAGTGAACAAATCATCAAATGAACGAATTATGCACTCTTTAAGCTTCAAGGTTCTCTCCTATAAAATGATGACAATACCAACTCTCTTCTAGGGTTTTTAGATATACTGAAATATGGAAATGTGTATAACATGTTATCAACAGATATAAAATACATGTAAAAGCTTTGCGGTGTTGTTGGGAGGAAATTAAGATGAGACATATAGACTTAACTAGCACAATACCTGACACAGAGAAGTCCTGGGTAAATAAATACCCATGTCCTTCAATGTCTTCCTCACAGTCTGCTGCTAGAAGTATAAGGACCAACTGGAAATGAGGCCCCCTCCTAACTGGCACCTGGAATGGAAACCTGTGCCTTCTGCTCACTGCCCTCAGCAGTTTTACACGGGTGGACACTTAGTCTATAATCCCGAAGGCTCCCATCTTCTGCCCCTGCTCAGCCTTTGCTGCTAATTAGATGAATAAGGGTGTTTACTGTCTCTGGCTTAGCAGCTGAGGGATGGTTGAGGCTGCAGATCATTAACCTTTCCAAGGTTCCCAAATGTTCTCATTAAAGAGCACTGTCCTATGTCTTTTTTCCAGCCCTGAGCTGAGGGCTTCAAAGCTGCCTGTCACAGGAAGTAAGTGCCTGGTGAGATGTGACTGCATTCTGGGCTGAGTTCTCTTCTGTAGCCTCCTTATTCTTCAGGCTTTTTTTCACCCTTACTAATACCTTTTAAAAAGCCACCACCTTGTGGAGGGTTATACTTGCAAGAACCCTGTGCCTATGGAGAGTATATCACCCCTTCCCTTGCTCTTTTATACTTCTCTAGAATGTAAGCATCGATTTTGGTCTTGACAGGCTGCTCTGAAAATTCTCACAACGCCAGAAAGGAAGTAATAGAGCTCCAGGCAAGCTCAGGCTTAGGTTTAGCCTCACTCTTTTAATTTTCACTGTGTCTTTTGGGCAAACTACCTGACTTCCCTTTACCCTGCTTCCCTGACTTTGGGGTAGGTTTCTTTGTTCTTTAATGGCTTCTTCACCTCTTTAAATCTCTGATTCAGAGACAGAGATGGTAACACATTATTAGTAAGACAGAGCTCAAGATATCTAGCCCACAAAGGGAAGCATTATTCCACTCCACCTGTCAGTTCTGCAGAAGATAACTTTTCATTCCCCAAAAGCTCTTCTTGGACTGCCAGAGGGCATACACTCGGGTGGATAGTGACAATGAAGAAATGAATGAGTCAGACTTGTTAAACACCCATGGCAGGCAAAGGCATCTGGGTTTTGCATCTGACTACTTGCATGAGTCTGAATGAATTGCTTACCCCTGCTGGCCTTTAGCTTCTTTAACTCTAGAATAGGTATAATAACACAAAGAGTGACTTGGAACATTATAGGAGACAATGGATTTTAACAATGGGTATCAGGGCTTATCCTATTTTATCTTGACGTTTCTCTACTTGCTGAAATGGGGGGGACACAGAATTCTTGCACAGCTTTACCAAGCCTTTTTCTTTTATTCAGGCAGCCACAGAGACTTGAACTATATCCTTGAAGAGCTACCCTTTGAAGGTCCATATGATGTATGTATTTAGGGTAGGCAAATAAAGGGCTGTGCAAGAGTACACTTACACATTTTCATAGTCTGCTAGAACCCAGATATAAGTGATCCAAACCAAAGAAGTAGGCATTACCAAAATGACAGACACAGAAAGGAAGAAGTATGGGATATAAGAAAAGAGACTTTTCCATCATTGATCATTGATCATTACCTTTTATTCTTATTAATCACCTTTTTTAATTTTTGAGATTATACTTTAATTAAAATATTTCTCGCTTCCCTTTACTCCTTTCAAACCCTCCCATATTCCCCTTCATAGATATTGATTCTTTTTTCACTAATTGTTATTGCATGTACATATGTATCTGTATATACATGTATTCCTAAATGTGACTTGTTGAGTCTCTATAATGTCACTAGTGAGTGTGTTTTCAGGTCTGGACATTTATCACTGGTGTGCTATTTACTGAAGAAGACCACCTTTCCTGTTCCCAGCTTTCCTCAGTTCCCTGTAGCTCTTTCTGTAGGGTTGAGGTCTTGAATTTCCAGAAAGGAATGTGTCACTCCTAATCTGCTCTTCTTATCTAAGTTTTCTTCATTTTAGTGAATTACACTATTACATACCATACATCCCAAGATAGTGGGCCACATCCTTCCTCTTTACCTCTGATGTAGACCATGGAAACTCTCTAAACATGATAATCCACATTTAAACTCTGTCCAGTTCTCTTTCTCTCTCTTTGGTTTTAATGTTAAAGATCTACTCCAAGTTTTCAAAGTCTGAAGAGATGAGACTTGGAAATGAGTATATTTTTAAGCTGGGTACAGTGGTGCATACCTGAAATCTCAGCATTCAGGGAAGCAGAGGCATATGGATCACTCTGAATGAGGCCAGCCTGGTCTACAGACTGAGTTTTAAGACAGCCAGGGCTGCACAGAAAAACTCTGACTTGAAATAAAAAAATAAGCATTTAAATTTTTTCTTTCAAGTGTTTTACAAATTCATATATGTATATCCTATACTTTGACCACACAAAGCTCCCATTACCATTTCTTAGCAAGTCTCTTAGAAAATCAATAATTTTAAAGGAATCCAAGTGAGTCCAAAGTTAATCAAGACTAAGAACCACAGCTCTAATTAATGATGTTTTCAAACCATAAATCATATTATTATAACTTTCCCTTTATAAACCTTTCATTGTTTTTTCTCTTGTATTTAGAATAAATTTCAAGCTCTTTCTTATGGCCTGTAACAGAGTGGCTGAGATACAGTTTCTTTTGTTATGATAGAACACCATGAGCAAAATCAAGTTGGGAGAAAAGGGTTTACTTCCTCTTGCAGCTTGTAGTTCATCATCCATTGAAGTCCAGGCTGGAATTCAAGGCAAGAACCTGTAGGCATGGAATGAAGCAGAGGCCATAGAAGAGTGTTGTTTACTGGATTGTTCCTCATGGGTTGTTCAACTTCTTTTCTTAGAGCACCCAGGACACAAGCCCAGGCATGGCGCTACCCACAGTGAGCTGAACCTTCCCACTTCAACCATCAACCAAAAGAATGCACCACAGGCCAAACTAGTGGGTTTACTCTTAGTTGAGGTTCACTCTTCTTAAATAACTCTAGCTTGTGTCAAGTAGACATCAAAATTGCAAGCACTGAGCACTTCTTCATTTTTTTTTTTACTTGCAACCCCGTCTTACCTGAGAAAATTTTACTTAACTTTGTGTATATCATTATATAAGATATGTATATGAGAAAATTTTACTTACCCTTATTATATCAATATGTAAAATAGGTATTAAAATTTATATGAAAATAGATATAAAATATTTGCCGATAATGAAACTCTTTGGCATACATATGATTTTACCAGTGACTAAACTCAAAAGCAAATTTGCGTACTAATGAGGTGGATATGCTTGTTTGTTTTTTTAAATAAAGACTTAATGCTTGGCTGAGTATTTGATACTCCAGGATGTAAAGCATCATTAACATTCTTTAAGATGGAACAATATTGTAATATTATAATTGTCAATGTTGTTTCACATAAATTTGTAATACAAAACAGCAAAAAGATGATTAAGCAAATCTGATCAATGCTGATAGAAGTCAGATGCAAATTTATTTTCAAAATACTAGCAGCACTGAGAACCTGTTAGCAATGACAATTAATGGGCCTCATGCAGATCTATTGAATCAGAATCCACAAACACAAAATCCAGTCGTTTGTGTTTTAACAAGCCCTCAGTGAATCTGAACTAGAGTTCACCTCTTACAAGAGTATTGACAAGTAAAGAGTAAGGGAGGAGGACCTTGTGTGACTCTTGAAGTGTTACCCAACGTCTAAGACAATGGATGTTAAATATAAACAGGGGTAAAAAATTCTGAAAGTAGTGAGAAGTTGACTGGGGTATGTAAACAACACATGGGACAGCTTAGAGAATTTGAAGTTGAAGCAGTCAGGCATGGAAGAGGGTTGCTGCAACTGGTGCTAATGCCATTTTCTAGGCTGGTACTTTCCACCATAGCCAAACTGCCTCATTTCTCTCCAAACCCTACCATCAAGCTTGGGGAATACTCCCACCTATTCTCCACCTTACCCCCATCACTGCACCAGACACATAATGCAGTGTTTAGCTATGGGCTTTGTGACTGACCTTTCTGCCTTTGAAACTTTCTGCCCAATTAATAATAATAATAAAAATCTCATCTCCTTAATGGATTGAGACAATCCTGTTCCAAAACCCATTTCATTTGGCTGTGGCTTTGGGTGGTATTATGCGTAGAATAAAAGGTCTAGTTTGCTAGAGTCATCATTTTCCTGTACATTCCATCAGTCCACTTACTTTAAGAGCCTTGTCAGGAAGATGAAGCACCTAACTTTTGTCATGTCCAAGAATGAGTCCATAGCCCTGCTGACATTGACCTGGAAGCTGTCTCAAGAAATTCACAGCACTAAATAGCTTAGCTGCCGATTTTTATTGGTTTCTGGAGGACCCAGAGTTTTGTAAGATTCAAATTTAAAGAACTTTAGAGCATTTCTGTTCAGTCATCTTACTCAGTTCATGTGGAAACTGAAGCCAGTGGCCACACAAGTTAGTAACTCCCATAAAGATCAGTGATAAATGTTCTGGCTATGTCATCCCTTTTTCTCTCATGAAAGACCATATGGAAAAATAAGTAGCCGAAGTTCCAGCTTCTATCTCTGCTCGGTTTGCTCAACAAAAGTCACTCATTAAAAGAGTGGACTTGTGGTGGGATCATATGTTCTTAATTAAAACACATTTCATTCTCAAATGAGTAGCTTATATCCACAGGCTGGAGATTTAATGATGCCAGCCTCAGGGCCCTGAAGAGGCAGCTAATGCTGTAATAATGGCCTGGACCTTTCTAGACTATGCTCAACTGGCACATGGCCCTGAAGTTTGGACAACGCACCCATAGATTTCATTCTCTGGTTTATCTTTGTTCTATACTAATATGCCATATTTGTCTGCCTTTCCATGGGACAGACATCCTTCCTATATGTAGAACTCTAGTTTGATAAGTAACAAAGAGAATATATAGATCACTAGGAATGTTAGTATATTTAAAGACAGACAGATGTGGATTCATAGTTCTAGCTCTACCACTTCATAATCCTTATGTATTAGTCAGATCATTTCTCTGAACCCAGTGGTACCTAATTAAAATATAGACATTATATGTCATTTTCAGAATTATCCAGATTAAATGAGTTCTTTATTGAGCTATGCACATTTCTAGGTACAAAGTAAGTACTTACTAAATGATAATCATTATTTTTTTATTAGATGAATAATCTGGAGCAAGTTTTTCTGTCAAGGCATCAGGTTCCTTATCATACTTCAAATGGGAGATAAAAATATCCACTTGATACAGTCGTTATGATGATTAAACAAGGTTATGATTGTAGGTCATCTGCCACAGCACTTAGTAATCCAATACCTGTTTTCTATGAATTAAGACCAGAGACAACATAACCTGAGGTAGAAGTTATCAGAGAGCACCTGAGTCCCTACAGTCCCCCAAACAGGGACTTGACATTTAATTAGAAGAGCTGGTAATTTCAGCGCCATGATTATTAGGTTATTTATCTTAAAGACAGGAAGCTGATCAGAGCTTGCTATGAGATTTTATCCAGTAACATCAGCTTAGTCAACATCAGTTACTGTCAACTGGATTTTTCTGCATTTCTCGGTTTCTCTGGGAAACCATGACAGTGTGGTTTGGAACTAACCAGAGAAACAGAAGGGTGTAATATGTCACACAGCTTGACCACAGGCAAGCACCTTGATCCTATTGCTTTGACTAAGACAGACTACCCTGACCACTGCAGGAAGGTGAGTAGCACTCGGATTGGTGAGCTAACTGGACACATCCCTAGACAATATTTACTTAACAAGAAAAGTGGTAGACACGGGTACTTGATATGTCCTATAAAGGCATAGACACAGCATTAAAGTGCCCTCTTGGCAAATGAAAAGCTTTCCAGAGCACAGTCTATTTGAGTCTTACTTTGGAAAGGGGTTTCAACAGGTGAGACTAGAGAAAGAAAACAGCACAAACAAAAGAATGTGGGGAAGTGAAATAGCATGCCACAGTGGGAACCGGCTTCAATAAGGCTTGAGTTCACCATATGAGGAGCAAACACAGGCTGAGGTAGGAAAAACATAATGAGTTTCCTTATAGTACAAAATTAAGAAAGTAGGCTTGGAAACTGAGAAACCTAGAGATATTACTCAAGGATAAATTATTCACCTAACACACACATACAATTCTGGGTTTAATCACTAGTACTGGGAAAAATCGGCAGTTTAACTTTGAGATTGGAGTATAGCTCAGCACAGAAATGATTTCCTAAAATGAATTAGGCCAGATATTTAAACCCTAGAATCAGATCAGGAGACTGAGGAGTCACCAAAAAGTTTAAACTAAAGGCTCAATGCTCTGATCAGAGTTACATTTTAGAAATCTTATAGGGTTGCACGGTGGAGAAATTGCTGCTTAAGAGATAGACACACCCAACCTATTGAGGAGGCTGTTGTAATAGTCTAAATGAAATCAAGGGCCTATAATAGAGTAGAGGATAAATAGAGACATAGAGGATGAATAAGAGCAACTAAAACTTGATCATCTATTGAATTCAATGGTGAAAGAAAAGTAGGGGGAGTGAGGATGACTCTGAAGTTAGAATTTAAGAAGCTAGGTTAAATATAATGCCATAAACAAAGGAAAGGAACATAGGATGAAGAAGTAATTAGTTATGCCAAATTTAGGTTTGTTTATTTGAGTTTTATTGGGGAGGGGATTAGGGATTAAACTCATATACTCAATAATAGTAAGCAAGGGTACTGTCACTGAACCATATCCACAGTCACTCGGCTAGCTAAACGGAAATGCCAAAGGCTTTTATTTGTTTTCCAAATGCCAACTGTGGTATATTGTCATTTTCTAACTTAATCCTTAAAACAATCTTATGAAACACTACTCTTGCTCTCATTTTATAGCTGAGAAAATGAATATAGACTGATATGACAAGACCAGTCTCACACCAGGTTTCTACTAGGTGCTCATTACCATTCTACCAGGAGACAAAGTCATAACAGTAGTCCACCGCAGGGCCTCTGCATTCATCCTAGGAAGAACCTACCTGTAATTGTTCCCTAAGTGACCCCCCAGAGCCTGAACTGTTGCTGTGGCAATTTCCAAAGTCATTTCCCAGGAATCCGTTGGAGACATTCTCTGGGGACTGAGTGTATTCCCACCCCAGGACACTCAGAGACACTTGGCTTTTAACAACAGAGAAGATCCTCACATGCTCTGCTACCTCAACCATATTTCCAAGGCTTCATATCATTTCTAAGACATGTATTATTTGATCTACACATAGGTCCCATATCCACTCCTAACAACTACAAGATAAACAGCTCTGGGCAGGCATCATACTAGTGAAAAGGGTGTGCAGGCATGGAGAACTTTAGTACTCAAGAGAAGTACACCAGAAAAAAAAACTTTTAAACTGCAGGGGTTTGGCCTTTTGCCTTTTTTCCAGTCTTGTATATCTCTCCATGCGAGAGATAACCTTTCAGTGATTATTCCCAGAATGGTCTTTCTCACTTACATTCTTTATTTGCCTCCTATCGACCACTTTCATCCTCAGGGGTTTTTCAAAGTCACTCTTAGACCTCTGTGGTTTTAATTAACCAAGTGGTTTGGTGCCATCAGCCTCCCTCCATCAATTTATTAGTCATTTCCTTCTTGTGCTCATTAATGAACATACTTAATAACACTGTTTCCATCCCTAGCTCTCCAGAGCCCTCTGCACCCCTCCCCACGATGCCTTTCTTCTTGCCAGGAACTACTGGAAATTCATCCCTTGGCCCTTTCTTCTGCACCAGCTTGAAATCCATAAATATGAGCTTACTCTCCAGGGTTAGTGAGAAATGTCTGGATACATGTTTAGGCATGGGGATGCATATGCATGTGGAAGGGGACAGAAGGGAGATCCTAACAGGAGACACAGAGACAACAACATGGAAATGAAAGATAATGAAAACATTTTCTTTAATCAAGTTTTTACCCACAGGACTTTGGAAAGACCAGTCAATTGCCTATGCTCTTTATTATTGTTTCCCTTACCCTCAATGTCCTCTCACTTCTCCTCTGGTGCCTCCTCCATTCTGAAACCATGCATCAAAGATTTATAAAAACACATGAGTGGAAGGGACCTTACAGATCCACTGTAGCTCATATTCCTAACAGTTAAGACAAGGCCCAGAAGTGACCCAATTACTGTTCACCTGGGAGCAATATAGGCATTACTCCCCCAGCTTCTCCTGTGGAAGAGCCCTTTCTACACAGCTCTGAGAGATAGTAGAGAGTTAAGAGGATAGCCTCAGGATCCTGGTTCTTTAGGTTCAAATCTTAGCTCTGAAAGTCCATTGTGTTGTTTATTGGAGTTGGTGTATCAAGTCACCACAACCTGGCTGTGTTAAACTAGTGGGAGGTTATTCTCTCACTTGTCAAGAAACCAGAGGTGGAAACCAAGAAATGTGTAGGTGGTCTTTCTTTGGAGGCCCCCTGGAAGAAACTCTCTTTCTCTGATCTTCTGCTAGCTATCTCCAATCTTTGCACTGCTTGCCGTGCAGACACTGAGCTCTATCTACACTGTGTCTCCATCTTCACACTACCTTCTACTGGGTATCTCTGTTCATTCATACTTCTTTGCTGAGATGCAGGACTTTGTGTCATCACTATGGATTTCAAGATTCGTAACTGATTTCATCTTCAAAGATTTTTATTTCCTAATAAAGTCATATGATGCGTTTGTAGGTAGACAAGAATTTTGAGGAATGCTATTCAACTTACCGTAGTCATGACACACCTTTGAGCCTCAGCTTCCCCCTCTGTTTAATGGAGATAATGCTCCTTATCTTCCTTATGATGAGGAGCAGAAATTAAAATAAGCTAACTTATTGAAAAGCATTCAAAATAATGCCTAGCATGTAGTAAGAACAACACTGCAATTTTACCTTTACTCAACCTTGAGCTCCATGAAGAAATGTCTCTAGTTTTCCCTTTCTTTTTCTTTCTTTTTAAGCCATATACCTTAGATCGAGAACAGTGTTTAACACATAGTAGGGACAAGGCAGAAAAGAAAATGTGTGATATGGACACATGGGGATGTTTAAGAATCACCAAGAAAAGCCATTATCCACACATTGTTTCAGTGGTGGAGCTACAATTTTTTTCCAGTCCCTCAGGATAAACAATGGAAATAGTGTGGAGGTAGTTGCAGCACAGAGGGTCAGGGTTTATCAACAATATTAGTGTAGGACATTCCTAAACTATACATAAGGCTCACAGAGACTATGGATATATTAGACTCACTTATCTCTGCAGGTGCAGATATACCAATCAGGGTGGAAAGAGAGGGAGAAGGCAGGCTGGCAGGCACCAGCTGCTGGTTGAACCTGTCAGTGAGTACCAACAGATCTCTAAATACATCCTCCTAAAGGGTTCTGGAAACATTGCTAGTGGGGCTAAAAGAAACAGTCATGAAGTTCCCCATGCTCTCTCTCTCTCTTCAATTGGATATTGTCGCCCAAAGGATGTCCTTACTAGGAAAATGCCTGGCAGGGGCTGAGCCAGCTGCCCAGCTGTCTTGTAGGGCTCAGTTACATTTCTCTGCCTCCCTACTGGGCAAGGATTTGCTTCTGGAGTTTGAGTGGAAAATCTCTCTCTCTCTCTCTCTCTCTCTCTCTCTCTCTCTCTCTTTCTCTCTCTCTCTCTCTCTCTCTGTCTCTCTCTCTCTCTGTCTATCTCTCTTACTCCCTCCCCATGTGTATGTGTTTTTGTGCGTGCATAGTCATGTATGTATGGGGTAGAATCTCTCAGTGTGTGGTGTATATGGACCAACAGGTTTGGAAAGGTTGCTCTCCAGGGCAGAAACACGTAATCTAACCCTTCCTCCAAGGCCAAGAACAGCAGGAGAGCTGAAAACCAAAATAGCACACTGGCCTGAAGCTTTTGCCTGAATATGAAAGGGTGTGCACATCAGGCACCCAGCCAGGGTAGATACCAAGGAGAGGCACCATGGAACCTCCAACTGGGTCACCCTTAGTGAGAATACAGGTTCATGGAGCTTTCCCCCATTGTCATTCCCAGGACCATGCAATGTGATATGCCCAACTGAGAGGCAGTACCTGGAATTTGAAGTTCAGCATATGATCTGAGTCAGTTGTTGGCTAGGACAAGGGCTCATAAATAGCAAACATTTGCTGAGCTGGTACCAAGTGCCAGGCACTGTGTTAAACTCTTTACAAGCATTGACTTGTTTCTCAGATAGTTCTTAATAACGTTCCCTCTTTTCCAGTAAAAAGCTGAGGCTATGCAGACTAAAATCTTGAAAGTGTTAGGAGCCAGAGTAGAACCCACTCCCTTAAACATTAAGCTATACTGTCCTCAGAATCCAACTCTTTTAGAAGAGGTCAAGTTGTAAGGGCAGAATTTCTTACAAACTTGGGGTTCTGTTTACCTTAGTTCCTTTTCTATCTCAGTTTCCATTATGATGTATTGCTGCAGCAATAAAGTAAGGCTTTTGTGTAAGGTTGTGCCCCCTTGTGGGTAGAGTGGTACAGCAAGTAACTAAGGGATTCTGGCTTTGAAGTTAGGTGGGTTTAAAGGTTTGGTTTTGGTTTTTGGTGTTTGTTTGTTTTGTTTTGTTTTTCTTCTCCATTTCTGGGCTCTGAGTACTTGGGTGCTTGGTTGGTCCAGGTCTCTTGTTGTATCCCAGAATATCCCAGGAAAGATAGCTGATAGAAAGAATAAACTTATCATGTGCTGATAGAAAACCTCTAAAATATATCTAACAAGGGTCTGAGCATCTAATGTGCTTAAAAGCAATGATGCAGAAAGATAGGAGAGGGGAGAAACAAAGATATTGACCTCAATACTTTATAAAAACTGAGAAAACACGAAAGTAGGAACATTTATCTGGAATCCATTAGGCTTCCACCACTTGTTGCCATAATACCTGTTCTTGGAAAGCAATTAGTAAGTATTAAATAATACTGTCTCTAACTTATGGAATCCCTACTAGGCTTTAGTGTGGTACAAATTATTCATTCTGCTTTGCAATTAAGGAAGCTGAACTTTAGAGGATTCTGACTCTTGGGTTCTTCAGTTTCCCAGCTGTATATTCCTGAGTATATCAGTTAACCTTTCTGTACCTCCATGGGGTTACATTTCAAGTAACTTACAATCCCTAATCCATGAAAGTCTTTCAGAGCAGTAGTAGTATGTAGTTAGTACTTAACAAATGTTCATTGTTCTCATTTATGGAATGAAGAGTTCCAAAAAATTCTCCTCAGATTTCCTGATCACATATCTATTTGTCTCCTCATCATCTTCAACTGGATGTGAGACACTTAAAACTTGATGGACTCAAAAGCCAAACTTAGGAGCACAGCCATCCCAAAGTAGTTCTCTTTCATTTGTCTCAATGATTAAAATCATCAAACAGAAACCCCATCCAAAAGCTGTCCCTGTTCCTGCCTCTGGCTTGGTCTCCAAATCCAAATTCATCGAGAGTCTTAAAGTAATACAAGGTGTGGTTTGTCATCAGAGCTAGGATCAGAGTCTGCAGGATGAAATCTAATATAAAAGCTAGCTGTGAATCTAGACACATCTGCCCCTCGGTCCTCTATCTGTAATGTAGACAATAATGGTATCTACCTGCTTAGACTCTTACAAGATTAAATAAATCTGTGCATAGAAATGTAAAAAAACAGTATCCAGTATCTGGCAAATCCTTTGTACCTGTTCAGTGCTATTTTTCGTTAATGTGAACATTTTGTGAGTTTTTATTTTGATGTATGTAGCCTTGGCTTCCTCATTATTGTGCCTGTCCCTCTGTGTGTTTACTTCTGTAGAAAGCAGAATGGCAGGAAATGAATTATGAAATGCTGGTGAAATCTGGATGGTGAAGCTATAAATGACCTTAAACCAAACAGAGCAGCACAGGTGGCTCAGACCCTCATCTATATTCCATATCTGTTAGAGAAGGCTGGTGCAGCCCTGGAACACAGGAAAACACTGACATTTAGAGGACACCAAAAGCTGTACCAGTTTTAAATTATTGTTAGACACATTTGTTTAACCACTAAAACCTCAACAAAACACTAGAGACTTCCAGTAAAGAACCAAGCCCCACAGTGTTGTGGCTCATCACTGGAGGTTGCTCACCATCAACCTCCTCATGCTTCCAAGGAGATTCCACCTCAGTCCCATCAGAATGACAGTCATTAAGAAAACAAACAATAAATGTGGATGAGGATGTGGTCCAAAGAAAACCCTTATACACTATTGGTAGGAAAGTAAGCTAGTTCGGGTACAATAGAAATCAGCACAGAAGTGTATCAATAAAAAACCAGCACCAGTCTTACATATGACCCACCTATGCCATTCCTGGGTATTTACCAGTCAGCATATCATAGAGATACTTGCACATCAATGTGTGTTACAGTGCTAGTAAAATGAGCTAAATTATGAGAACAACCCAGGTGTCCAATAATAGAACAACAGGTAAGAAAAACTGGTTTATATGCACAATAGAAGTTTTTAGTCATGAAGAATTATATCATGCTATTTGCATAAAATTGAGTGCAACCAGAGACAATCATATTGAAAGAATTGAGTCAGATGCAAAAGGCAAATGTTGTATGCTTTCTATCATTTGTGGCTCCTAGATTTAACATCGTCAAATGTCATCTTGTATGAAGCTATGAAATAAAACTAGAAGTAAGACTCTGTAGGGATAGAAATGTGAAATGGGGAAAAATAGGAGGACTGGGAGGATGTTCCTAATATAATATATACTTGGACACTTTTTTAAAAAGAAAAATTAATGACAAAACAACAACAGCAAAGGAAATCACATTTGGCTGCTTCACAAACTCTACCTGAGGGGAAAATATCCACCTCATATCTGGAGTTACTTAGGCCATGGGGCAAATTCTAGCTTCATTGCATAGCAGCTCTGTGACATTTTCCCTAGCGCTCTGGGCCTCTGCTGTTTCATCTTACAATAGAATTAATAATAGTACCTACCTCATAGGTCTGTGGAGGAGTAAAAAATCATCCATATAAAGCAATGAGCATGCTTCATAGCCTGAGTAAAAACTGAGTTCCCATTTGCCACTATTCTTAGCTCACAAGTATACAGAAATAGCCTGAGAATCAATGGAAAAGACCACGAAGACATTCATATCTCCACAACATGAAAGGATGATCACAAAAGAAAAGCTTGTGCTTTGTGATGTCCTGGTTAAGCTTTAGTGTTGCTAGCTTAAACAGTGACCAAAAATAACTTAGAGAAGTAAGTGGTTTATTTCATGTTACAGTTCCTAGGAGAGTTGGGGAAGAAACTCAAGGCTTGAACAGGGAGACAGGATCTAAAACAGAGGTCACAGAGGAACCCATTTATTGGCTTATCCTCTCCGTCTGCTTTCTCATAAAATTCAGGACCTCCTGCCCAGTGACGGCACTATCTTCAGGAGTCTGATCCTTTCTAATCAATCAGCAATCTAGAATATGCCCCACAAGTTTACATACAGGCGAGTGTGGTAGAAACAATTCCTCAGGTGACATCCGTTCTTCCTGGAATAACTTTAACTTATTCAGTTTTTATTAATTTATTTATTTTTTATCAATTACAGGTTAGGTACTTTGCATCCCAGGCATAGCCTCCTCCCCCATTCCCTCCCACCATCCCACTCCCTCCCTCATTTCCCTCCTCCCCGCCCCCTCCAAGTCCACCAACAGGGGAGTACCTCCTTCCCTTCCATCCAACCCCAGCTTATCCTGTCTCCTCAGGGCTGGCTGCAATGTCCTCCCCTGGGATCTAGCCAGTCTGTCACTCCCCAGCTTGTATGGGGGAGGGTCAAAGAGTCAGCCATCAAGATCATGACAGAAACATTCCCTGTTTCCCTGAGTAGGGTCTTCAGTACTACACCAAGCTATAATGGGCCCCATCTGTGCGGGGGTTCCAGGCCACATCCACACATGGTCCTTGATTGTAGAAACCGTCTCATACAAGACCCCTGTGCCCTGCTCAGTTTGGTCTTTGTGGAGCTCTTGTTCTCCCCAAGTCTCAACAACCTCCCCCAGATTTATCATTACTTCTCGCCCTCTGCAAGAGGCTTGATAGCGAGTCTTATAATCTGCTCTGATACATCGCTACATTGACCCCCCCCAGAGGTCCTCTTTGGCATGCTCCTGTTCTGTTGCTTGTTTTCTCCTCCACTCAATGTCCATCCCATTTGTTCATTCAAACAAGCATTGATCATACCAACCTGGGTCCTCCTTCTTGTATATCCTCTCTAGGTGTGTAGATTTCAGCTTCAATTTCCTATCCTATAGGTTTA
>CM053742.1:21520345-21537833 GCA_028658305.1 Pachyuromys duprasi | reverse complement strand
AGGAATAGTGATTCCTCAAGACTCAGCTATACCACTCTTAGGCATATATCCAAAAAATGCTCAAGTACACAGCAAGGACATTTGCTCAACTATGTTCGTGGCTGCTTTATTTGTAATAGCCAGAACCTGGAAACAACCCAGAACAAGTCTTTTAAAAGCACCTACCACCTCATCTCTTCAGCTTCATAAGAGGCCTTACAATCTGTCACAGCCCCTCTGCCCTCCAGGTTGCAGAAGAGTGAAAAGTCATGTGATCAGGCATGTGTCACCACAGGCCAAGGCGGCTGTGGCAGATGGTTCGAGGTGGGAGGTTACCAGGGACAAGGGAGGGGATACATTTCCATGTATTTGTCCACAAGATTATTTCTGCTTGTCAAATGTTCACACAAACATATGTCCTCAGGGACTATCTTAAGGACTCTTGGTTGTCAGGAACACAGTGTTTAAATCAGCTCTCTGCCCAGATTCTCCATTACATCATCATAATCCTCCACTGTCATCATACTCCCTGACCCAGGTCTTTGGTTTTAGAGAGACTCAGGCCTCAATCAGAAAGCAAGCACACCACATGACCTTTCAGTTGGACTCCACAAGTTACATGCTATGTTTTTCAACACAGACCTTTCTTCTCCTCACCTACATTGTGTGTGTGTGTGTCTGTGTGTGTGCGTGCGTCTGTGTGTGTGTGTGTGTGTGTGTTGGAGGGTAGTATGTGAAAGGAACTTTGAAGTTAGATGCCTTAGTTTGGAGGTTTCAACACCCACAAATCCTCCAGCTTACTACAATGGTCCACAGTGGTCCCAGAAAGCACTTTTCTGTTGTGTGTCCCCTTTAAAATGTATATATACATATGTATATACATATGTATATGTATATACATATACATAATATATATATGTATGTATATGTATATACATTTATGTCCTAATTACTGACTCATTTTTATTATGGTGTTCTACTATGCACTAAGAGAAAATAAACTGTAAACTCCTTATGCTTGTGGCTGAGATACAGTTTTAAAGCTGTAACAAACTTCCAAATGAAATGTAAACAAGACTGCAAAACCAATAAAAATCAAATGAACAACAGTTATTTGAACAAGGTAGATGATGTTGTTTTTCTAAAATTAAATTGCTGTAGAGATCGTGACTGCTTTGCCGACTGGGATACAGGTTCTTTTGAGTTCGTCATGCTATATTACTGAGAGCCAGGATGACTCAGCTCTCATACCACTTTTTTCCTATGAGATCTACTGCTAAACTGCCATTCTTACAGCCCTCAGGGACATCATTTGGCCTTCACTGGATACTAAGCCATCATATATGTATTAAGTCCCCCTCTGTTCTTTTCTCATTAGTCCTTGACAATACAAGCAGGACATTGTGGAAAGAATGAGTTCTTTTGCACAGATTGTAGCAGAGATAGCTAGATATCTATCCCATTGTACATTCCCTTTCTCCTTTAACTAAAGCCCTCAACCTAAATTACAAAATAAAACAAAACTAAACCAAACAAAAAACCCAACCTATTCCACCCGCATTCTTTGAAGCCATGCTGCAAGGTCCAGCTCAATGAGACATAAATGAAAGTGTTATTTAGAGTCTTTTGAAGGTCCTCTAAAGTAAGAAAGGCAACGCCTCCGCCTGTCTTTGTCCTTTATCACATCTTCCTGTGTTGAGTGAAAAAGGATTAACAGGGTTGTTCCAATCAGCTTAGATCACAAAGGTGGATGAACTATATACAAAACTAGGGCAGCAGAGAACTGGGAGGAGTTGCAGTACCCACCATGATCATGAAAGCATCCCACCAACTCTGTACATCCCAGCTCCAAATATTGATGTTCTACAAAACGAGTTATGTATGTTGTTTAAACCACTGTAGTTTTCGAATTTGGTGATCACAGGCAGCTTAACATGATCCTAATACATTAAGACAGATACACAAGAAGTCCTGGTCTTTGTGTGGTCATTAAGACAGACAGATGAATGAATGACAGGCACAAAATTCTTATCCATAAGGATATACTATACCCCCAGAAGTTGTCTTTGTCACCCAGAAAGTCACTAGGGTGATTTAGTACAGAAAATGGAAGTCCTACTAGAGGATCCCTATACAGGACAGAAACAAGAATTGAATGTTGTGGATAGCTTGAGAGAGATGCTCTCTGGTTTCAGGAAGCCAGTGAGACCCTAAAGGAAGCAGGCTGGCAGCAGTCACATCCACCTTTGTGTGCTACCCAGCTCAGTCCCACAACACTGCACAGACCCTATTATGATGGCATTAGAGACCTCAAGCCAAGAAAGTGGCTGTCATTGTTTCCTAGAACGCCAGTGGCAGGGAGCATGTGACAGGAAGGTGGGGGCCAAAGTGCTAGCCAGGAAAGGACAGCTTTCTATCCCTCTGTGGGGCCTCAGCTGCTGGACATAGCCACAGCTCTGGAAACTTGACTCCTCTGACTGAAATCCCCGTGCTAACTTCAAATTTAGCCCTGGGCCTTGAGCCGCTTCATAAGCTGTCTCCTCATGTCTTCCCCACTCCACCACCTTAGAAAGGGCCAAAATGTAAAAGAGGTTATGAAATGTGAACTTTGGTTTGGCCTGCTCAACCCATCTCCAGATAAAACTTAATCAAGCCAGTGGAGAGAATCCTCTGTGCCTTTGTGATGCAGTCTTTTTGTATTTGCCCTCTTTCCCCATTTCTACTTCCACCTCACTTCTTGCCTTCTTAGACTCCTTGCTCTTGGCCCAGCTGAACTTCCCTTCCTCTGCTGGCTCTGCGAGGTCCCACAGAGTGACATAATGGAAAAAGTGTATGCTTGAGCTACAGAATGAAAGTTAATCTGGGATTTGCAGCTAACTAACTTTAAGATCCAGGACAAGCCTCTTCAATCTTCTGAGTCTGTTTCCATTATAAAAAAAAGTAATGTAATATAATAATTCTGCTAAGAAACTGCCATTGTGACTTAACTGAATAAGACAAAAAATGTCCCTAAGATCTTTTTGGGAACTTTTGTTGATAAGCATGTCATGTATCCTCCCTTGGCCATAACTGTTCCTCAAACCTGACCCTTCCAATGAGTTTTGGCCTTGATCAATGACACCTGTTGTGATCCAGCAAGCAAATGTTGATTCCTGACTCATTCTTCTGCCTTAACTTCTAACTTCAATCCATCACCAAGTAAGTCTTGTCAATATTACTTCTGTGTCTAAGCCAGATATTGTCTCATAAGACCGTGTACCCTTGTCACTGCTTTAAAAAGCGGCAATTTTACCTTTATGCTGTGATGATTCATACTAATCTCCCCACTCTTTATTGTATTCACAGGCCTAGCACAGCATTTGTCATGAAGTAAACAGTGTTGAATATGAGAATTAGATTGGAGTTAGAATTATTGCCGTTAACTGGTAAAGCACATGATTTTTGCAGAATCTAAATGCCTCTTCCAGAGTGACAGAAATATCTGATCCCAGAGTCAGCTCTGATCCAGAGCTTTCTGGATGTATAGAATTAAAGAAAACTGTAGAAATTGAAAATGTAAGATGTGCCAATCTGATTACTTTAAAATGATTACTACCATCAAGTTTCTTAGCACACTCATCATGCGTGTGTGTTTGTGATTGTGTGTGTGTGAGGTGTGTGTGGTATGTGTGCTGGGTGTTGTTGTATTTGTTTGTATGAGGTCTGTGTGGTATGTGGGGGTGGTGGTGTTTGTATTTTCTGTGGGTATGAAGTGTTGTAGTGTGTTATTTGTGGTATATGGTGTTTGCTAAGTGTGGTATGTGTTATTTGTGGTGTGTGTGTGTGTTATGTTATGTTATGTGTGGTGTGTGTGGTGTATTTGTGTGTGTGAGGTGTGTGTGATATGTGTGGTGTGTGTTCATGTGTATGTTGATGTTTGCTATATGTGCAGTATGAAATACTGTAGGGGCCATTTATCTTTTGTGTATATTTGCCTGTAGACTGGACTTCAGTTAAACTCTTTTTCCTAATGTTTAGGGTCAGTTGGCATGGTGTGAGTCTGGCTCAGGAATCTCATTACATTGAGATTCTTCATTTTTCTCTCATGATTGGTATAGAAGTACTATCAGCCTTGACCACCCTTGTAGCTGATGATTGAAATTTGTTTTAATTAAATTTTTTCTGAACATGTAGGAACATTTTGTTTCATGTTATCCTTAAACAATATACAGTAGCAATTGCTTATGTAATGTTCTCATATTATTTATTGGAAGCAATTTAGAGATGATATACTGCATGCTGGGGTATATATGAAAGTACTATACCATGTTGTAAGTGGGACTTGAGCACAAAAAGATTCTGGCATCTCAAGTATCTTGACACAAACCCCCAGAGATGCTAAGATATGTCTATATAATTGCTTGTGTGGGTGGGATCCAGAGGAAGGGTCAGGCAGAGACCCATATTTGATAAAATGAAGCTTCCTGCTGTCTGAAGGCAGTAGGGGTAATGGCTAGCACTGCGTGGTAGATAATGCAGCAATTTCTCAAGGCTCCAGTCTTATTTAACATGAAGAATGAGTCATAAGAAAATGTCAGGATGTCTGGGGCAGAAATGTGGGCGCAAAGTAGGAATAAGAATTATATTCATTATTGAGAGTTAATTGTGAGCAAGACACCAAATGAGATGTTTATTTAATCTTCCAACCAAACCAGATAGGCGATAAAAGACCAGAAAGACAAAGTGACATAATAAGCTCATGAAGCTACTGGGTTGAAGGGAGCACCGCAAGGACTTAGAGACAGGGCTGTCTCTCTAGGATTACTGTTATTTTCACTATAACATAATAGTTCATGCTGCAAATGTGAGGAACTTAACAGAAAAGTGTGGATAAAGAGAATTAAAGTCCAAGCCACTTCTCTCCAGTAACACCCGACCAAACCAGGTAAGGCAGCAAGGAGAATAGCTACAAATTCAAGAACAACCTAGGATATACAATGAAACCCCATCTCGGTTTAAAAATAAAAATACCAGACCACAGACTCCAGACTCTGGTGTTCCTCGGCTCTCTTAAAAGTTACTGATAATCAGCTGATGGTGATGACAAGATATCCGCAGCAAAATCACAGTTATGAAGGAGCTACAAAAATAATTTTATGGTTGGGAGTCACTACAACATGAGGCACTGTATTAAAAGATCACAGTGTTAAGAAGGTTGAGAAATACTGCTCTAATATCTAGTGATATTAAGAGATACTATTTTAGAATTGCTTCTCTCTTATCATCCCAAAGTCAAGAGATAAAAAATAGAATTGCAAAGCTATTCAGAACTCAGAAAAAAATGGATTATAAATAATTCAATGAAGCCAGGCATCTTGGTACCTTAGTATGGTTCCAGCTAGGCATCTTGGTACCTGAGTATGGTTCCAGCTAGGCATCTTGGTACCTGAGTATGGTTCCAGCTACAATGTGGAGACAAATAAGAGGATCAGTGTCCAGGAATTTGAGTGACACTTTATAACATGATCAACCACTTGGATGTGGTTGAGTAATAAAGTAAGACTTCATCTCAAAAAGACTTATTGTTTATTGTAGCACAACATTTTAATCCAGGTTAATAAGGTCTCTACGTTTTCCAAGTAGACATGAGCTTGAAAATTTTACCTCATTGTTTTACCATTTACCAGCTATTCTATCTTAGGCAAATCCCTTCCTTTTCCCAATCCTCAAATTGCACATCTTTAAATGGAGACCATAATCTTTTTTGTTCCATGGGCATTGACTAAATGAAGAGTTAATGTGCATGACGCACTTTTGCAGGTACCTGGCACATGATAGGCATGTGCTGTTGATACTCATAACCAGTGTAGCTAGCCTAACATCCTGTTTCAGCAGATCTTAATAGTTATTAAATAAATTGTTAAAAGGTTCCATTTACTTATTCAGACATTTCATTGTAAACACAATTAATAATGTTATCCTGCTCAGATGTGATCGATCTCTAGTGAGCTTAATGATCAAACTACAGAGTGATCAAAATCCTCAGAGAGTTGCCTACCATGACAAGAGACAGGTTGGGGGGACATAGGCACTTTCTATCTGCCATTTGTACCTGTGGCACACTCTGCAAGGACATGGAAGGGATACATTGCATCTTGTTATGCTCTTAGCAATCTGCAAAAATAATAAACAGTAAATTCAGTGTGTTTAACACTGAAAACTGTGAAGAAACCCTGCAATTGATTTTTAAACAATAAAACGTGGTTTAAAGGGACTTCCGTCTTTCATCTGTAATCTTTCACTATCAATGTTTACAAATGGAAACTTTCTTTTTTTTTCTTCATGGTTACAGGATACGTGGTACACATTGGCTGAAGAGATAGATGAAAACTTCATCATTTAGCCTAGATAAACACTAACAGACAGCAGCCAAGTGTTGATCTTGTTATAAGATAGCAAATGACACTGCAGGGGTTCTCAGTGAATATAGTTGGACTTACAGGGAGCCCCTGGAAATGTATAATAAGCATAGCTGGGCATGATAAATAAGACTAATCATCAATCATTTGGGGCAACTTCTACAATTCCAGTACTCAGGAGGCTGGGTCAGGTGGGTTGCTAGTTCTATGCTCCCAGCTTCAGCTACACAGTTAAACCGTGTCTTTGAAAAAAACATGTATCCAAAAGAAGACCAACGCATGAAGCAGGGGCAATAGGGAAGGCCTTTGTACACCTTCATGGACCCCCTAGAGTAACCATTTCCAAAGACTGTGAAATGGACAGCGCCCTCCAATGCACAGTGTGCACAGTGTAGTGGTCCTGTGCGTGCTTAGAGAGGAAATGGAAAGAACTTCTACATAAACATATAAAATAGGCATTACTTAAGAGTGCAGGACTTGCCTAGGTTGGCCAGGGCAGCCCAGACCAACTCATGAATGTACTAGAAGAACAGATCCATCTCCTTCATCTGGGTTTATTATTGTCTCCAGAGTGCTCAGTGTTGCTGGCCTGTCCTTGTGTCTAGAGAGGGGAATGCATCTAGGCATCCCAGACACTGCTTATAACTCTGGATTTCTCCTAGACCTTCTCTAGGCATGTATGATGCTTGTCCAGCTGGACGTGAACCCAAGAATGCCTCTACTTGTTCCTGGAACAAGGACAGATTGAAAGTGACTCAACAATTCTTTCTGAGACTCCTTTGGCATTAGCAATTTTTCTTTGAGCTGGATCCTTAAAGAAATGGTTTCAATAGGAAGCAGGAACATAGACAGCCTCAGAGAGATTCACAGCCCATTCCATCATGGTCCAGGAAGGCTGGGAGATAGGACCAACCATAATTTCTTTACAGTTCCCCACTCACTTGAATACAGTTAAGTGATATCTGAGAGTCCAAAATCTGCCCTCTCTGACCTTCAGACTTTTGTAAAGAGAGATCCTGTGTGCCCTACTTGATAGGAGCTGTCCATAACGATGCATTCTTGACAGAGCAGTACTCTGGCATCAAATAATATGGTTTCCAGAACCTTCTGTGCTACATACCTAGGTATCTGATACTGGGAGAAATGCTTAACTTCTCTGAGTCTTGATTTCCTTTATAAACATCATAAGACATGGTAAAATGCCATCTAGTTTTGCAGGATCACTGGTAACAACAATCTCTCTACAAGCGATAGCACGATCTATGACAAATTATTGAGCTTTACTCTGCTTCAATTTTCTTGTCTTTAAAAGGGGAAGGATAACAATACCAACTAGAGGGATATTATGAGAATTAAATGAGGTTACATTTTCAATGCACTTAAAACAAATGTTACCACCAAGTAAGTATCCCGTGGTTTTTAATTAAAAGTGAACGTCAATTTCTCTACCTATTCTATAACTACTGTGTGGCAGGCATGGTTGGAATCAATGGAATCAATATCTACAGGATTCTCTACTTTTGTGTAGCTTCCAGTCAGCTAAGGAATATATGTAGTAAATAAGACAACTAGAAGTCAAACAAAACAAACAATGATTTCCAAGAAGAAGAATGAAAAATTGTTGCAGGGAAAGTCATAGTGAGGACATGCCCACCACCGTTTCACAAGACAGAGAAGGCAGCAGCTTAAGCTGAGACCTGAGTGCAAAAGAGACAGGTTGTAGAAGCTAGCCTTCCAGAGAAAGGACAGAAATGGTCCACGATCTCAACGTGTGGTTGGGGCAGAGTGAAAAAGAGTGGAAGTAGTAGCAAGTGAGAGCAAAGAGAGATAGGAAACCTGATCATTTTCAACCACCCCATGGATTCTATACAGTGGAGCTGAAGTTTAATTACAAGTGCAACAAGGAACTGCAGTATCTTAGATCAATTGCTTATTGTGTTTATTTGTTTGCTTTCTTTTGTTTTGTTTTTTTTAAAATATAAGGCAAGGAAGGTATAGTCTAGTGAGAGGGAACACGTTCAAAATGGCACAGAATTAATAGCAAAACTGGAACTTATATCAAGCTGTCCTCATTCTCCAACAACCTTGAGTTTGTTTTTTATTTGATTCCAGCCTGCTCTGTATGGAATGGAGTACCTGAGAGATATTTCAGATTTGTTTTTAATTTGGGAACCCTTTCTGGGCACATGCTGGTACTTGTCTTTGTGCCCCACTGTAGGTTAAGTGCCACCATGCCTGCACTGAAAGCTTCCTTGCCATCCTCCTTTTAACTCCATGAGAACAAGCAGGAATTCCTGCACAAGTATGATGTGCTTGCCTAGAAGGAGGAAACCAAAAGCTGTGCCGATATACAGACAGACAGACAGAGCATATGTTTTCCAGAGGTCACCTTGACATGAAGATTTTTTTACAATTTTTTTATTTTAAATTTTAACAGTTTTATTTTATATTAATTACAGGTTATATACTTTGTTTCCCAGCTGTAGCCCCCTCCTCCTTCCCTCCTTCATCTCCTCCTTGCCCCTTTCCAAGTCCACTGATAGGGAAGGACTTCCTCCCCTTCCATCTATCTCTAGCTTATCAGGTCTCTTCAGGAATGGTTGCAATGTCCTCTTCTGTGGCCTAGCAAGGCTGCTCCTCCCTCAGGGGGCGGGGAAGTTGAAGAGCCAGCCATTGAGTTCATGTCCTAAATAGTCCCTGTTCCCCTTACTGGTGTACCCACTTGGGAATTGAGCTACCATTTGCTACATACAAGCAGGGGTTCTAGGTTATAACCATACTTGGTCCTTGGTTGGAGAGACAGTCTCATAAAGGACCCCTGTGCCCTGTGACATGAAGATTTAACCAAAGGTCTATACAATCATTTTTTCCTCATGGCGAGAGAGAGAGAGACAGAGACAGAGACAGAGAGAGAGAGAGACAGAGAGAGAGAGAGAGAGAGAGAGAGAGAGAGAGAGAGAGAGAGAGAAACACATTGATTTTTGAGGGAATGTTGCCTAGGACTCCACAGTTCAGCATCAGCTAAAGGAACAGCAGCAGCCTGGCCTGCTAGGTCTTTTTGCTTAGTTGGTTTTTGTTTGTTTTTGAAATCTCTCCAGCTATCTCATTGAAGTTTGCTGGAAAATGAGGCTCTGCGTTTAGAAATAGCCAGATGGAAAACATCTTATAATTCCTTTCTCAAAGATTAAAAAACTTAGAATTTTAAAAATATTTATAAATATTTTCAAAAACAGTAAATAAATTTAGAATGCATATGAACAATATTGGCTCAGAAAATACTAGTCCTGACATATAATCTTCTCCAAATAGTTTAAAAATATATTTTTATGTGTAAATGATTAGGAAACTATAGGTCCATAAAAGAGAAGCTGAAAATTACTTTCAACTCCAAATCAAAGAAATAATGACTGTTTACCATGTAGTTCCTCTACTGTTGTCTCCAAGGTATACAAGACATAATTTAGGCTGTGTTGCATATACAAATATTTTTATGTTTCTTATCTAAAAATATGAACATACCTTAAATTAAATATTCTCAAAAGCATGATTTATCTAACAAATGTGTAATGTTACAGCAGATAAAGATTTTCTAAACTATGTAATGTAAATTCTACTTTTAACAGTTCCCAGTTGTGGAAACACTGGCATAATTAAAAAAAAAAAACCGAGAAAATGGTCAATTGTAGAATGACTTTGTAAACTCTCATTCTGACAAAATTTTACAAGTTTGTCTTCAGCATGACTGATACAAGAGCCTTATTATACCAATATGTACAACATTTACATGTTATGCCAAGGAGATACAGTATGCAAGATTTCCTGTTTATGGCACAAAACATGAGCCCGAGTCTTTATAAAACAAATATGGGAAAATACTCCCCTCTGGTGGTCACATCGAAAAACAACAAAAACAAAAAAGAGTTCTTGGGAATGGAATGTTGCTTTATTTAAAGAGGAGTTTATAGCACTCACAAAGCGCTGTATTTAAAACCTGAAGTCATACTTGGATACATACAGTTTTGAGATAGCGTAGTATGCATAAAACCCTGCCTCAAAAGCTAAAAAGAAAAATAAACAGTTTTGATTTTGCACTCTGGATCTAAAGTCAGCACAGCTGAGTTTATTTCTACTCAGTCAAGCTTTATCTGCTTAAACTGGAAGATCTCCTTTTACTGTTTTCTACTTGACATTTCTTTATTTCTTATGTTATTTTCAATTCAATCTTCCTGTTTATTTATTACAGTTTGTTCACTTTGTATCCAAGCTGTACCCATACTTCTGACCCTCCCAATCCTGCCCTCCCTCTTCTCCACCCATGCCCCTCCACCAGTCCACTCATAGGGGAGGTCATCATCCTCTTCCATCTCACTCTAGTCTATGAGTTCTCATCAGGAATGGCTACACTGTATTCCACTGTGGCCAGGTAAGGCTGCTCCCCGGACCCCTCAGGGGGAGGTGATCAAAGAGCCAGCCACTGAGTTCTTGTCAGAGACAGTCCCTGCTCCCAATACTAGGGAACATAATTGGACACTGAGCTGCTATGGGCTACATCTGTGCAGGGGTTCTAGGTTATCTCCATTCATGGTCCTTGGTTGGAGTATCAGTCTCAGAAAAGACCCCTGGGCCCAGATTTTTTGGTTCTGTTGTGGAGCTCCTGCCCCCCACCCCCCAGGTCTTCCTCTCTCTCCCTACTTACATAAGATTCCCTACACTCTGCCCAAAGTTTGGCTATGAGTCTCAGGATCTGCTTTGATACCCTTCAAGGTAGAGTCTTTCAGAATCCCGCTAGGGTAGGCTCCTGTCCTGTTCCCTGTTTTCTCCCTTTTCTGATGTCTATCCCGTTTGGCTTTCTGAATGAGGACTGGGCATCTTACCCAGGGTCGTCCTTCTTTTTTTATTTTCTTTTTTAAATTTTTAAATTTTATATTAATTACAGTTTATTTGTTTTCTATCCCAGCTGTAGTCTCCTTCCTCATTCCCTCCCAATCCAACCCTCCCTCCCTCAACTCCTTCCGTGCCCCTATTCAAGTCCAATGATAGAGGAGGTCCTCCTCCCTTTCCATCTGAGCCTTGCTTCCATCAGACCCTAGTTTCATCAGGAATGGCTGCATTGTCCTCCTCTGTGGCCTAGTAAGGCTGTTTCCCACTCAGGGGGAGGTGACCAAAGAGCCAGGCACTGAGTTCATGTCAGAAACAGTCTTTGTTTCCCTTGTTAGGGAACCCACTTTGATAATGAGCTGCCACGGGCTACATCTGAGCAGAGGTTCTAGGTTATCTCTGTAATATCCATGAATGGTCCTTGGTTGGAGTAGCAGTCTCAAAAAAGACATCTATGCCTAAATATTTTGATTCTGGTGCTCTCCTCATGGACTCCTGTCCTCTCCATGGCTTACAATCTCCTCCTGCTTTCATAAGATTCCCTGCACTCTGTCCAAAGTTTGGTTATGAGTATCAGCATCTGCTTTGATACACTGCTGGGTGGGGTCATTCAGAGTCCCTTTGTGGTAGGCTTCTGTCCTGTTTCCTGTTTTCTCTTCCAATGTCTAACCCATTTGTCTTTCTGAAAGCGTATTGAGCATCATATCTGGGGTCTGCCTTCTTGATTAGATTCTTTAGGTTTACAGATTTTACTGTGATGATCCTATATTATATGTCTAATATGCACTTATAAGTGAGTATATACTATGTGTGTTGCTCTGCTTCTGGAATACCTCACTCAGGATGATCTTTTCTAGTTCCCACCATTTGCCTGCAACTTTCATGATTTCCTTATTTTTAATAGCTGAGTAGTATTCCATTGTGTGAATGTATCATAATTTCTGTATCATTATCAACTGAGGGACATCTAGGTTGTTTCCAGATTCTGCCTATTACAAATAAAGTGGCTACAAACATGGTTAAGCAAATGTCCTTGTTGTATACTTGAGCATCTTACAGAATATGTCCAGGAGTGTAATAGCTAGATCTTGAGCTAGTACCATTCCTAATTGTCTGACAACGCAACAGATGGATTTCAAAAGTGGTGGTAAAAATTTACATTCCCACCAACAGTGGAGGAGGGTTTTCCTTTCTTGTCATCCTTCCCAGCATGTTCTCTCGTTTTAGCCACTCTGATGGGTGTAAAGTGAAATATCAGGGTCGTTTTGCTTTGTATTTCCCTGATGACTAATGACATTGAGTGTTTCTTTAAGTGTTTCTCTGCCATTCAATATTCTTCTATTGAGAATACTCTGTTTAGCCCTATACACCATTTTTAATTGTATTAGTTTGTTTGTTGCTGTTTAACTCCTTGAGTTCTTTATATATCCTTGATATTAGCCTTCTGTCAGATATAGAATTGGTGAAGATCCTTTCCCAGTCTGTAGGCTGTCATTTTTTCTGACTACAGTATCCATTATTTTAGAGATTTTCAGTTTAATGAGGTCCCATTTATTCATTATTGATCTTATAGCCTATGCTGTTGGTATTCTGTTATCTGCTCTGCCAATGAGTTCAAGGTTCTTAACATCTTTTTCTTCTAACAAGTTTAGTGTGTCTGGTTTTATGTTGAAGTCTTTGATCCACTTGGGTTTTAATTTTGTGCACGGTGATAAGCATGGATCTATTTGCATTTTTCTACATGTAGACATCAAGTTAAACCAGCACCATTTATTGAAGATGCTCTTTTTTTTTTTTTTACATTTTATGTTTTTGGCATCTTTGTGAAAAAAATCAGGTGTAGACAATTGTGTGGGCTAATTTCTAGTTCTTCTATTCTATTCCATTGAGCCACCATTCTGTTTCTATGCCATTACCATACAATTTTTATTACTGTTGCTCAGTAGTACAGCTTGAGATCAGGGTTGAAGATTCTTCCAGAAAACCTTTTATTATAGAGGATTCTTTAAGCAATTCTGAGGGGTTTTTTTCTGTTATTCTGTATGAAGTTTATAATTGTTCTTTCAAGGTCTGTAAAGAATTGTATTGGTCAATGAAAACAGTGGTAAGAGGAAAGTACATAGCACTAAGTGCCTTCAAGAAGAAATTCAAAAGATCTCTTTCAAACAACTTAATGGCTCACCTGAAAGCCCTCAGGAAAGAAGAGGAAGAAGAAGAAGGAGAAGGAGAAGGAGAAGAAGAAGAAGAAGAAGAAGACACACTCAAGAAGAGTGGACAGCTGGAAAAAATCAAACTCAGGGATGCAATCAATAAATTAAAACTAATAAAATGATTCAAAGAAACCAAAAGCTGGTTATTTGAGAAAATCAACAAGGTAGACAAACCCATTAGCCAAATTAACTAAAAGGCAGAAATATACTATTCAAATCAACAAAATCAAAAATGAAAAAGGGGGCATAACAACAGACAGTGAGGAAATCCAAACAGTAATTAGGTTTAATTACTGTTCAAAATTAAACCTTTAATTCAAAAGGTTATACCACACAAAATTTGTAATCTAAATGCAATAGATGATTTTCTTGATCAATTCCGCTTAACGAAGCTGAATCAAAACCAGGTAATAAATTAAATAATCCTTTATCCCCTATGGAAATAGAAGCTGTCTTCAAAAGTCTCCCACTCCCCCCCCCCCAAAAAAAACCCCAGTGCTAGATAATTTCTGCCAGATGGTTTCATCTTAGAATTCTACCATACCTTCAAAGAAGAGCTAACACCAATACTCTTCAAACTATTCCTCAAAATACAAACAGAAGGAACATTACCAAACTCATTCTATGAAGCCACAGTGACCTTGATGCATAAACCATACAGAGACACAACAAAGAAAGAGAATTCCAGGCCCATCTCCCTTATGAACTTTGATGAAAAAATACTCAACAAAATACTCGCAAATGGAATCCAAGAACACATCAAAGATATCATCCACTATGACCAAGTAAGCTTCATCCCAGGTATGTAGGGGTAGTTCAGTATTAGGAAATCTGTCAATGTAATACACCATATAAACAAACTAAATGAAAAAAAGCACATGATAATCTCCATAGATCCTGAAAAAGTATTTGCTAAGATCCAACATTCATTTATGTTTAAAGTCCTGGAGAGATCCAGGATACAAGGCACTCACCTAATATAATAAAGGCAATATACAGCAAGCCTATAGCCAACACCAAACTAAATGGAGAGAAATTTAAATCAATCCCACAAGGGACAAGGCAACGCTGCCCTCTCTGTCTGTATCTGTTCAACATAGTGCTTGATTTCCTTGCTAGAGCAATAAGACAATTAGAGGACAGCAAGGGGATTCAGTTCAGAAAGGAAGAAGACAAAATATTAGTATTTGCAGAGGATATGATAGTATAAATGAATAACCCCCAAAATTCCACTAGAGAACTTCTACAGCTGATAAACACATTCAGCAACATGGCTGGATACAAAATTAAGTAAAAAAAATTCAGTAGCCCCCCTGTATTCAAAAGACAATTGAGCTGGGAAACAAATTAGGAGAACTACTCCCTTCGAAATAGCCACAATGGACATAAAGTTCCTTGGTGTAACTCTAACCAAGCAAGTCAAAGACTAGTATGAAAAAAGTGCAGTCTCTGAAGAAAAAAATAGAAGATACCAGAAGATGGGAAGACCTCCCATGCTCATGGTTTGACAGGATAAAAATGGCCATCTTACCAAAAGCAATCTATAGATTCAATGAAATTTCATCAAATTACTAAAACAATTTTTCCAGAACACGAAAAAAAATTCTCAACTTCATAAGGAATCTCAAAAACTCAGAATCTCTAAAGCAATCCTCTACAATAAAAATATTTGGAGTTATCTCCATCCCTGATCTCAAGCTGTACTGCCAAGCAATAGTAATAAAAAATGCATGATACTGGCATAGAAACAGAATGGTGGATCAATGGTATCGAACAGAAGACCCAGAAATAAACCCACATACTTATGGGCACATGATTTTTTGACAAAGAAGCCAAAACCATACAGTGGAAAAAAGACAGCATCTACAACAAATGGTGCTGGTATAACTGGATATCAACATGTAGAAAGATGTGAATAGGTCCATAATTATAGCCCTGCACAAAACTAAACACCAAGTGGATCAAAGACCTCAATGTAAAACCAGACACAATAAACTTGTTAGAAGAAAAAGTGGGGAAGAGCCTTGAACTCAGTGATGCTGGAGAAAACTTCCTGAACAGAACTCCAACAGCACAGGCTCTGAGATCAACATTCAATAAAAACGTACCTCATGAAACTGAAAAGCTTCTGTAAAGCAAAGAACACTGTTGTCAGAACAAAAAGACAGCCTACAGACTGGGAAAGGATCTTCACCAACCCTATATCTGACAGAGAGCTAATATCCAGAATATATAAAGAACTCAAGAAGATAAACAGCAACAAATCAAGTAATTCAATTAAAATGAGCTAAACAGAGAATTCCCAATAGTGGAATATCAAATGGCAGAGAAACACTTAAAGAAATGTTCAACATCATTAACTATCAGGGAAATGCAAATCAAAACCCTGAGATTTCACCTTACACCCATCAGAATGGCTAAGAATGAAAACTCAAGTGGCAACACATGTTAGAGAGGATGTGAAGAAATGCGAACCCTCCTCCATTGCTGATGGGAATGTAAACTTGTACAACCACTTTTGAAATCCATCTGTTGTATTATCAGACAATTAGGAATAGTGCTACCTAAATATCCAGCTATACCACTCCTAGGCATATAGCCAAAAGATGCTCAAGTATACAGCAAGGACATTGGCTCAGCTATATTTGTATCAGCTTTATTGGTAATAGCTAGAAGCTGAAAATAACCCCGATGTCCCTCCACTGAGAAATGGATACAAAAATTGTGGTACATTTACACAATGGAATACTACTCAGCAATTAAAAAGGAAATCATGAAATTTGCTGGAAAATGCAGGGATCTTTTGTAAGATCATCCTCAGTGAGGTATCCTAGCAGCAGAAAGACACAACTGGTATATACTCACATATAAATGGATAATACAGGATCATCATAGTAAAATCTGTACATCTAAAAAACCTAATCAGGAAGGAGGACTCCGGGTAAGATACTCAATCCTCATACAGAATGGCAGAGAAAGACTTAAAGAAATGCTCTGCGTCCTTAGCAGAGGAGATTTCACCTGACACCCATCAGAACAGCTAAGATGGGACAGAGAGGAGATGAGGGAGAGAGGGTGGAATTGGGAGGGAATGAGGGAGGGTCTATGGCTGAAAGTTAATAACCTGTGATTAATATTTAAAAAATAAAAATTAAAAAAAATCACGTGACAACACATGCTGGAGAGGTTGTGGAGAAAGGGGAACCCTCCTCCATTGCTGGTGGGAAGGTAAACTTGTACAACCACTTTGGAAATCAATCTGGCACTTTCTCAGACAATTAGGAATAGTGCTTCCTCAAGATCCAGCTATATCACACCTAGGCATATATCCAAAAGATGCTCAAGTACACAACAAGGACATTTGCTCAACCATGTTTGTAGCAGCTTTATTCATAATAGCCAGAACCTGGAAACAACCCAGATGTCCATCAACGGAGGAATGGATACAGATATTGTGGTACTTTTACACAAAGGAATACTACTCAGCAATTAAAAACAAGGAAATCATGAAATTTGCAGGCACATGGTGGAATCTAGAAAAGATCATCCTAGGTGAGGTATCCCAAAAGCAGAAAGACATACATGTTATTTACTCACTTATAAGTGAGTACTAGACCTCTAAGATAGGATAAACATACTAAAATCTGTACACCTAAAGAAGAGACACAAGAAAGAGGGCCCGAGGTAGGATGATCAATCCTCACTTAGAAAGACAAACGGGATGGAGATTAGAAATAGGAGAAAACAAGTAACAGGACAGGAGCCTACCACAGAGGGCCCCTGAAAGACTCTTCCTAGCAGTGTATCCAAACAGATGCTGCGACTCATAACCAAATCTTGGGCAGAGTGCAGAGAATCCTATGAGAGAAGGGGGAGTTATTACGACCTGGAGAGGACAGGTGCTCGACAAGTACCAAATGTATCTAGGCCCAGGGATCTTTTCTGAGGTTGTTTCTCCAACCAAGGACCATGAATGGATATAACCTAAAACCTCTGCCCAGATATAGTCCCTCGAAGCTCAGT